>VDFB02321300.1:0-223241 GCA_007258455.2 Sequoia sempervirens
CCACACTTAGATTTTTTTTCCCAACTCACCCCTTCAAGTCAAGGCACATATGAGGGGGTCTACTTCAAATTTTCTATACTTAGATTTTTTTTCCAGCCTCTCCACAAGTCAAGGGAGAATTCAAGGGGGTGAGATTCAAATTTAAATGCCTTAGAAATTTTCAAGGCCTCCTCTTCTTCTTAGGGGCATATGAGGCCTTGAGCTTCCAATTTTCAATATTTAGATATTTCTTGGAACTTCTCTTCATCTTAAGGCGCATTTGGGGTAGGGAGCTGGATATTTTCAACACTTAGAATTTTTCATCACTAGCTGAGTGAGTCAGGGCACATTTAGAGGGTGGAGGTGGACTTAAGTCCAACACTTAGAATTTTTTTATGGCTTCAAGGCAAGTTGGGCGCATTTTGGGGGGGGTCAAGTAGGACGAGCTTCAGACTTGGAAAATTTTTAGCCTTCTGCCAGCTGAAATGAGGGTGCATTTGAGGAGGTGAGCAAGATTGACTTCAGACTTAGGCATTTTTCATCCTTCTACCAGCTCAATACTTACTATATATAGTAAGTTCCAAGTTTTCCCTCTTTTGAAGCTCAGATTGATTTGAAATTTTAACCACAGGATCCTCATGACCTAGTTACCCTGTTCACACTGCCGTCCAGAGCTGACCTGCTATTTATGGCATGTTTCTGAAGGTGGTTTACTATTTATAGCAACTGCTTGATTTCATGACTTCCCCAGCTCCTTTTGACTTGAAATTTGAATGTCGTGACCCTCATCGATAGACTTGTCTGTTCACACTGGCGTCTGCTGCTAACTTACTATTTATAGCCTGTTTCTGGAATGCCTTACTATAAATAGTAAGTGCTCCGATTTCCCTCAAATTTTATTAGTAGATAGCTTGAAAGATATTGATCACAGTGGGATACACCGATTTTCGGAGATTTTGGCGTTTGACCCCTCATTTTGGGTCATGAAGCTGGAAACCCTAATTATCTTGCATGTGCTTTTGATCACCTCTGTTTGACCCCATTTCTGTTGCATGTCATCGGGTTCATGATTTTGAAGTGTTGGGCAGCTGCCGGAGTGAACCTACTAAAAATAGTAAGTGGTTGAAAAAGTGACCAATCAGCTGTCAAATGAGTTTGCATGTTACACTTCCTGAGAGATCTCGAAAAACCCAGAAAAATTATCAACATGCGAGCACTGGCTAAAAATAGCAAGTCCTGAAAAAGTGATCAACTCTGCCTGCATGTCACATCGTTGCGAAGCTCTCGGAAAACCCAAAAAGATTATGCCGACATGCGCTGAGAAATCCTGCATGCAAACCCTAAAAATAGCCTCCGAAGATAGCTCCTGAAAAAGGTCCTGATCCTGATTTGTATGTTACACCATTGTAAAGCTTTCGAAAAACCCACAAAGAATGTCCATCCATGCGTTGAAAAACTTTGCATGCAAACCCTAAAATCAGCTTCCGAAGCCCAGACTGCTAAAAATAGGAAGTTGTCCGTTCTAGCTCAAAATTTGCAGGTAGATAGCTCAAGGTGCTCAAAATGCACTATATCGGTCAGAATTTCTACTGTGTTGAGAAAATGCCCCAAATCAAATACCTACTAAAAATAGTAAGTTGTCGGAACTTGGTGAAAACTTAGTGGAAACTTGTTTGTAGCCCTCTGTTGACGTGGTTTTTGTGACCGCACCAACACAGAATAAAGTTTCCCAACGGACCCTATCCTCTCTTGAACAAAGTTTCCTGCATGCTAAGATTGTGAGATAGATCATACATTTAACTCCAAGGTTCCTTAAGTGCGAATAGTCTCAGTTGGCTTGATGTGATTTTGCCGGTATTTCAAGGGGACTTACACAATTGTTCGGCAGTTGACAACAGACAACGGACTAAGGGATTTCATGTAATTCGAATGATTTAGCAAGTGAGCACAAGTTCTTAATCCTAACCAGAAATGAACAGAAATTAAATGAGTGTAGGGCCTAAGAAGTTTATGTTCTATTCTAGGGCGTGGGACATGGCGATCAATTCTTACAGACTTCAACCAGGTTTTGCTTTGCCTCGCTTCGGACAGCTTCCACAAAACTGGTGCAATCTTCAGAGGAGTGACTCAAGATGTTCAGATCACGATTTAGCATGAAGGCACCATCACAACGACGCATGCCAACATATAAACCATAATCGAAGTTAAGTTTCACAAAGTTCCAGTTGACCACGCAAGGCGAACCCACCGTCAGCGAGCCCACTAGTGGTATGGACAAGTGAAGTCTTGTTCAAATCAAGCACCACATTCCACAATTACTAAGTACTTGCATGAAATGAAATCTACTTTACTTTAAGCTACTTCAAGATGCTCCGTGAATTGGAAGGACGAAGAAGCCTCAACAACTACTCATAACAAAGAAGAAATCACCATCAATGAAAAATTCTTTTATTATGAAAGCATTCATGACAACTTCTTACAAAGTATTCAATGGGAAGACTTTCCTTCCTCTTCAATCTAAACTATACTATCAACTATCTAATTGCTCTCTACTCCTTCTCTGCTATCCTAACTCTGATCTAATTCTAATTTCTAATTTCTAATGAGTTACAAATGACGGGGACTCCCCCTTTTATAGTTGGCCAAGTCCAACGGACGGCTCAGATTACAATTGGCTGGATGGCCCAGATCATGCCACCTCAGCCCTAAACAGGATTCGCCCTAAAAACCGCCACAAAGGAGAGTGGGGTAATAAATGCGCCATTAATGTCCACCATCCTTCTAGAAGATTCTTGGTTGTAGACGCGTTCACACTGTTCTCGATCTTCTTCTTGACATTGTTCTTCAACTTCTTCTTTGTCACTCGAGGTATACTAAGTCTCAACACTTAGCCATTTTTCGCAACTTTCCTCCTTCATCACTTTAAGTCATCACCGCTTGGTCTCGACGTTCCTCCTGCAAAACAAGCAAGGAGAAGAGTATTAGAACACTTCATAATATAAATCAACTTATTCTACCGCCAGATTTTCACGCTTCTAACTTCCTGCCGCTCATCGCCTTTCTTAGCCAACTCGCTCAAATTCTTCTTGCCTTAGCCAAATTTCCAACCCATCTTGTATTCTCACCGGGCATATTTCACTGCATATTTCATCCTAAACTCGAACTCGAGAAGAAATTTTCATCGAATTTGACCAAAATTATCTAGGCTTATCATTTTCAAATTCATTCAATAGGCATTTTATCTTCAACAACATCATTTATTCCTTGCCTTAGAAAATTTTCAAATTTCCCTTAGGAAATTCATCAACCCGGTGCCCATTTAAAATCTTTACCTCGGAATCCTTGGCAAGCTGTGGAAGACCTTAGAATCCATTCCTCATTGATAATCTTCAATACCTAGAAGAAAATTTCCTTTAGAACGCGTCGAACTCATGGGTGTACAACGAACGGGTTCATTTAATTTTCTTGAATTTTGAACCTTTAAAAATATTTTCAACAATTTTAATCCCATTCTTCATCTCTGCGATCATCCTGTTGCTCTGACTTGAGAAAATTTTAAATCCACCTCGCGAAGTAGGCACTTACTGACTTCATCTCCAGCAAATTCATTCGTGTCCAGGAAATTCATCACTTCACCAGACTTAGGCATTTTTCTCCTAAGGAAAATTTCTTTGCCTTAGAAAATTTTGAATCACTTAGCATTTTGAAAAATTTTGCCTTAGAAATTTTTATATTCACCTTCAATCAATCTGCCTATGGTGAGGAAAATTTTATTTCAACTTTACTTGGAAAAATTTCCTTGAAAGCACATATCATGGAAGATACTTAATCTCAACGCCTAGCATGTTATATTTTTCACTCACCATCTTAGGCGCATTTTACATATGGAAGAGGATAAAACTTTCCACGCCTAGAATATTTATTCATCCTCACCTTAAGCGCACCCCACATCTAGAAGAGGATACTTCACACTTCAACGCCTAGCATCACTTTATGCCTTGGGCGCATTTAACAAGTAGAGGAGAATAACATTTCAAACGCCTCCAACAAGTGACTTTTAAACTTCCTCTTTTTTGTCCTCACATGCCCTCTTTTGGGCGCATTTAGCCATGGGTGAAGGACGAATTTCACACTTAGAAAAAATTTCAAATCATCTACTTGAAGAGGGTGCAAATGAAGGCATGAGGAGGATAAACATCTCAACGCCTAGCTTTGACTTCTGTCTTTATGTGCCTTCAACACCTTGTCTTCTTCCTCCTTTGCATGAATTCGAATTTCTTTAACTCATTTTGCATGAATACCAACTTTGCATGAACACCAACTTTGCATGGGCGTTTGTCTTTTTGCATGTTTTGCATGGTGCATTCAGCTTGTTGAGGAGGGAGGAATCTTTTTCAACGCCTTAGCTCTTGTCCTCACATGCCTTGATTTGGGCGCATTTTGCCCATGGATGAACTTTACTTAGAAATTTTTTTGCATGTCATGCTTTCAAGGTGGGCGCATTTCTTATAGTGAGGTGGATAAGCTTCGAACGCCTTTTACTTGTGACTCTTGAGCTTTATTTTTTGTCTTCACATGCCTGCTTTTGGGCGCATTTAGGCCTAGGAGGAGGATGAAACATGTTGACTCCTTTGACCTCTTTTCTGCTAGGCGCATTTGAGCATATGTGGTGGATGAAACTCATACTTAGAAAATTTTTGCATGCCACTACCTTGAGCTGGGCGCATTTTGGCATGAGAGCAGGATGAACTTTTATACTTAGAAATTTTTTAGCATGCTATCACCTTGAGGGCGCATTTGGAGGTGGCAGAAGATTCAACAATGCCTTAGAATATATTTTTTTACCATCTTATTTCTCCTTGGGCGCATTTTGAAGGTGGAGGAGGACGAGGCTCAACACTTAGTAAATTTCTTGATGCCTCTACCACCTTGGGCGCATTTCCTGGGTGCTGCAAGATGAAATTCATGCCTTAGCCATTTTTCCTGACCTCTGCCAGCCTCTCCATGCCTGCTATTTATAGTAAGCCTTTTAATTCTCACACTTCGAAAGCTCAGATTGCCTTGAAATTTTGAACACTGCATCTTCACGATTTCATCAACCTATTGACACTGCTATTTCGGGTTGGCCTGCTATTTTTAGCCCATTTCTAAAGGTGATTTACTATAGATAGTAACTGCTCGTTTCTGATATCCCCACAACTCCGTTTGATTTGGAATTCGAATGAGGCGCTCCTCACCACGTGACCTGCCTGCTGACATCGGTGCATGCAACTAACTTGCTATTTTTAGCCTGTTTCCAAAATGACTTACTATAAATAGTAAGTGTTCCGTTTGTCTTCAAATTTTACCAGCAGATAGCTTGAAGGATGCTGATCGTGGTGGTTTACACCGGTTTTCGAAAATTCTGACTTTTTACCCCTCTTTTCAGGTCCCGAAGTTGGAAACCCTAATTTGTTCTGCATGCACATCAAATGATCTCCGTTTGTTCTCGTTTCTGCTGCATTGCGATCAACTCGTGATTCTGAAGTGCTGGGAAGCGGCTGCCGGGATGCACCTGCTAAAAATAGTAAGTTCCTTAATGAGTGACCATCTCCGTTTGCATGTCACATCATCGCGAAGCTCTCGAAAAACCCATGAGGAATATGCCGACATGCAAAGAAAACCCTGACATGCAAACCCTAAAAATAGCCTCCGAAGGCTGAACTCTGAAAGTCGTTAACTCATTTTGCATGTTACACCATCATGAAGGTCTCTGAAAACCCAGAAGGAATCTCCAGACATGCGTTGAAAAACTCTGCATCCAAGCCCTGAAATCTGCTCCGGAAGCTGAACTGCTAAAAATAGAAAGTTGTCTGTTTCAACTCAAATTTTGCGCACGAGCAGTTTGATGCGTTCTGAATGCATTGTGACTGTTAAAACTTCGAAAGTGCTGATGAAATGCCCTGAATTATACACTTACTAAAAATAGTAAGTTGTCAGAATCTGATGAAATTTCAGTGAAAACCTGCTCGAATCACACTGACAACGGTGTTAGTCCTTATTTTCAATATATTCACCTTGTTTGACCTCAAATTGACCAGGAAAGTACAAACCCTAATTTTCAGACTTGGCCAAAATTTTGTGTTTAAGCTCAATGACGACACATCCCCCGAAAGGCAGACCAGAGAAAGAGAGAGAGAGAGAGAGAGAGAGAGAGAGAGAGAGAAAGACCAAAGCCAAAAGACCAGAACGGAGCAAAAATTAGGGGTCCCCATTTTGAATGGGGCGATGTGTGAAAAGGTCACAACACCCTCCTGACAACAATGTTAGTCTCAAATTTCAATAGCCAAACTTGATTTGACCTCAAACCGACGTGAGAAATGAAAACCCTAATTCTACAGACTTAGCCAAAATTTCAATTCGGATGGGCACATCCCCTGAAAAACAAGCAGCAAAGAGAGAGACAGTGGGAAAAACCAACCAAAAACAAGCCAAAAGACCCAAACGAAGCAAAAATTAGGGGGTCCCCATTTGCAATGGGGTGATGTGTGAAAAGGTCACAACACAACCTAGATGAAGCAATTCAAAATGCAATGAAATTTGAGGATACCCCACCTAGAGACAAACCCAAGAACCTTAATGCACCCTCTGTGTACTCTCTTAGAGACGAAAAGCAAAAGAAGGAAGCATCATTAAGAACATACTCCTACTGTAATGAAAAGATAGGGCAAGGTCATAGGTGTAAATCAATAGTTGAACTAGAAAGGAAGGGTTTGTGCTTCAAGTGCAAAGAACCATGGGAACAAGGTCACCGATGTAGAGCAAGGGACCGTGCCTAGAAGATGGAAGAAAAATACGAAGAGGAAGGCAAAGAAAACACGAGCAAGAAAACAAGGTACGATGAAGGGGATCTCAAAGGTATCCAATCAAAAGAAGAAAGGACCATAAACAATTGGAGCTTTGTGGAGGAGCAAATCTAGTAGTTATGATGTGTTTACACCCTCAAGATCTAGAAACATATTACCCAACCAGTCTCCCCAGTAAGAATTGTAATATGTCAACTTCGAATCTCGTCATAAGACCCCTAAAGTCTCCTTTTCAAGTAAATGGGAAACTTCCTCATAGAACATTACATAGATATATGTCATACTTGTAATCTTCTTCTTAAGATCTTGCTTTAAGGTTAAGAGATATCTACAACATTAAAAGAGTTTTAGTTAAAATGAAATTGCTTGAGGGCAAGCAAATTGAGAGGGGAGGACTATCATGTCCCCTCGCTCAAGACAAAATTGAACCGATGACTATAGTTTGTGAGAATTGGACCCATAGGAGAATTATAGGGAAAATTAGGACAAGGGACATTACAATATTAGTTTGCCTTTTTCTCCAAGTGTTGAAGCACAATTAATTAGATGTTTAGTTAGCTGTCCCTGAGGTGCTACAACAATGTTTAAAGTCTGACTTACAGTATTCTCTCAAGTTCTCTTATGACTCTATGCCCAATGGACTGTATAAGGCAACTAGTCAATTATTCAGTAGGAAAATAACCCCCTTGAGATCGCCAAAATGTTGATTTTTTTGAAAAAACCATAACAAAAAAAGAACAGAGAGGAAAGAGAAATTATTTTTTTGCAAAATCAGCAAAGCATGCAAAAATAATAAAGGAGTTCACTATCTTCAAGAAAGTCAAAGTCAAAGGATAAGGATTGCAAAATATCTTATCCATAGAGGATAAGATTGACAACTCATAAAGAAAAAAGGTAAATCTTATCCACAGAGGATAAGGATGACAACTCATAGGAAAAATATCAGCAACCGATGCCAAGTTGATGAGCGATGAAATGTCAAGATTTAGTCTCAAGCTTTTCAAGGAGAGACGGTCATACGATACTCATGGTGTCTTCACAGCTCGTCTTGGTCAAAATCATGCACATGCACCTACAACTGAGGATTTCTGGACAAATTGTGAAGATGAGTTCGAAGTATGCAAGTGCAACTACTCCAAACTTACCCTTCGGCAGATGGCTGATTTCTTATCAGAAGATGTGGAAGGACTTTTAGATGATTATGGGGAAGTTCTACTTCCCATGTATGCCCAAGATCAAGTTGAGCAATGACCATTTCCACAAGTTGATTGGTTCACCAAAGAGGGTACCTCCATCGAGGAAAGAACAAGCCAAATTGTCAAGAACAAGAAGATTTTCTTGAGCAGTAAAAGGACACGAAAGGTAGTTGCAGAGCCACCAATAGTTCATACATCCCTACCTTCTTCTAGACGAAAGCCCAGAGTGAAAGCTATGAGTGTTCCTCCAGAAGGTTCAAAGAACAACAAAATGTCAAGGAAATTGAAGGAAAAGATGAAGTTTCCTGTTGGGAATCAGCAAGAACAACCATTAGATGCATCGGAAGTTCCAGTTAAGTCAACACCTCAAGCTGAAGTCGTGCCTCCATCTCCTATCCATATAGATTCAGAAGGCGATTCACCAATTCACGATGTCTCAAGAACGATTGATCCATCAGGAGTTGTTGGAGCTAGAACCGATCCTCCCAGAGAAGTTAGTAGAGACTCCTCATCTTGGCTTGAGAACCTGTTGGGTAGGAAGAGGAGGAAGCCTTCTTATCAGTTGAACTTTGCAGAGCTTGATAGCATCTACCAAGATACATCAGAGAAGAAACTTAAGAAGCAAGTTCATATGGAGAAGAATCCTGATGGCGAGATTGTCCTTGAATTGGCCACACCTCTAGAGGACAAGAACATTGATGAGGTTGAAATTGATGACTTCAAGGTTGTCAAGGCCAATCTTGGTAGAAGCACCCGACATGCTGATGTAAATCTCTTCGAGGTTGCAATAGACAATTTGAAGGAACAAGTGCTCAAGGATGGAGAAGATAAGGTAGCCCTCAAGGTTGAGATTCGGCAACTGCAGCAGTATGTTTCCAACCTCCTTCATGGTACTTCACGGGCGACCTTGTTGCTTCCGCAAATTATGGAGTCACTTGCAGATCAACATCGGTTGAGCCAGTTGGTCATCTACGAAAAACATTTGAGCGATTGGGTAGAAGAATTCATCACCAAGGGAAGACTTATACTTGCAAAGATGTACCAATTGAGGTACAATGCCAATTATCTTCGCTCAGGGATTTAGGAATCTGAGCAGAACATAGCGGAAAGAAAACCAAGAGGATGAGATTGTCATTTCTGACTTGAGGACATCTTTTGATTCAGTTGTTGCAAAAGAGCATAAGAAGAAGCTTTTTTCTTGGAGAGAACAACTCTTCAAAGTTAAAACCTACGAAGGAATATCTGTAGAATTGACTGAATATAGAAAAAAGGTTGCTAATACTCTCAAGTTCGTAAGCACGTTTGTGTTACAGATCCCTTATCAATATCGACATGAAGATGGCACTTACTTTGATGTTGATGAAGCATAGATAGATTTTCAGAACCTTGTGTGTGGTAGTTTTAATGGTGATCCTATTGCCTTGAAGATGAATCATGTGGTTTCCATGTCAGGAAAATTTGATGAATCAACTGAAAAGAGAAAAGAATTTCTAAATATGATCGCAAATGGTGAAGAGATGTTGGAAGGATAGTGCATTGTTCTAAAGAGTATCAGTGTTCCTGATGAAGAGATAGTTAACAACTTTCTGGAGGATATGCTTTTCCAAGTTACTAGTGAGTGAACTGCTAGTTGGAGCATGCAAATATTTCTAGAGATAGAACTCAAGTAAAGGCAGCAGTTAACTTGATGCCTTTTCCAAGTTAAACAAGTTGTTCTCTTTTCATGCATATCTATTCTTTGGAAATATCTAGTATATAGTTGGAGCTTTCAGTGAATTGATGGTTAGTTATTAGTTATATTTTGTTTAGACTTAGAAATAAAGCTTGCATGTTGGCAAGACTATTTGTTAAAAACAAAGATATTTTAGGGTTCCCCACTCCTTTGTTTGTGTATAAATAAGGGCAGCCTTGCCCATTTATTTTTAACCGTTATTGTGATAACAAATTTCCGAGCTTATTTTGCCTGCTCTGTTATTTAGTGTCTATTCAACTTTTGTTTATGTAATCTAGTTTGGTCGCATATTGTATGCCTATCTTCGCTACGATTTGCTGTCCCAAAAGTGTTATTGCTGTTAGAATTTGAGGAAATAAATCTTATGCCTACTTTTCTTTGATCTACGGTCTCAATATCTTTCAATGTTTTGTCTTATATGTTTAACTTGCATAATCTTTAATTCAGCATATGTATCAAGTACAATGAGTCTTCGAGTGTGTTTTGGAAGAAAGTTTATTTACGTTTGTGTGTTATCAATCATTCCTTGTCTCTCAATCTTTGAATTTACTTGAGTTATTAAAAGCGTCATTAGTTTAGGCCTAGTTGTAGTTGAAAGTTTGCGAAACCAGAGAAAACCTCAGCTACGACACAAAGAGTTCTATAAGCTTGTGCTCTTAGCTGAGATAAAATGATTGGCAATTAGTTTAGTATTTCTTTTTAAGCATCATCAGCAAAGAGGGAGCTTCCCCTCCTAATTTGAAGAGTAGTCTAACTATGCATAGTTGTTTGTTTCTTAATCGGACGCATTCCAGAGGTGCAAATTGAAATGCCAACACTCTCCATCTTCTAGAAGATTCCATTTCATTTAATAAAGTGACGTTATTATATTTATTATTTTTTAATTGAGTCACTTTATTATAAATATCTCTATTATTAATTTAGGACAAAAATAATATTTAATTAATTAAATAATGTCTGGTCGGAAATTGGGGACATTACATTTTACTTCACAAATTAAATTGGATTTTGTGTTAATGTAATGTCCCGCCATGTAACCCTAGAGAATGACGCAAACACAATGAAAGCATAGTAATTTTTTTTTTTTAAATGTAATATTAACATGTAAAGTGAACAACACTAACACATACATCCTCTAAGATACATGACAACGCATTACATTTGAATCCCATTATACAAAAGTAAACTAACCATAGCATATAATTATTACTCATTAAATAAATAACATACATTCAAAGCATTTAATTAATCTCATAAGATACAAAGTACATTAAGAATCATTTAAAAATTACATTCATTTCATAAAGCGATTACAAAGCTCATTTCCAAAATGAGGAAGTTCATACATTAAAGTTACAATTACAATGTTACAAGATTCCTCCTTGAATACAAATGAGTAAAACATATACAAAGTATCCATTTGATACAAAAGAACAACATAAGGAATAGTACAGAACAACTAGTACACGCGAGCTCTCCAATCAAGAAGATCCTGCCATCATGAACATGAAATGGGAACACAACGGTGTATGGTGCACGTTCCACCCAACCAAGTGGTGCCCAAAGGCCCACCCCCTGTGCTAGGAGATAGTAAAAGGGCTCCCTAGACAAAACCTCCAACCTCTAGACGCAGGCAAACTCAAGACTAAACTACATAAGTACAAAACATAACATGAAGCTTACATTGCTTCCAAAGTAAAAGTATCAAGTACATCAACTGAACAATTAAACTGTTGTCATAGGAGGAGTGTCATCACAAAGCTGCATGGGTTACCTTGGCGAATCTTCCTAGGCCCTGGCCCCCATCTTGGGTTACCCTGGTAGCCTCTCACGACCCCCGGCCCCACATGCAAACCGATGCAGAATCAATTATCTTTCAAAGAGACATGATAATGATATTGCCATTCCAGGCCTTCTCATCTCATCCCAAGTCTAGACAACCCCTTGAGTCCATGCGCGAGGCACAATTAATAACTTATATGTTTTAAACTACACCTGGATTCACAAGTTTGAGCGTGTCCATTGTCCAACGGAATAGTTGATTGGAAGATAGTAATGGGGTTTCCTTGTCAAACCACAACCCTAGTCACAATGTGTCATTAGTCCTTATTTGGTATGTTTTGTTGTTATGTTGTCCACGTTTGCCTTGTCATTTATTTATTTATTTTTCAAGGTTCGTTCTGTGGAAAATTAATGTTAATTAATGCTTTTAATGATTTTTAGTGATTATTTAATTAACTTTAATTAATGTTGTTATAAGCTTCTTATTTGATTTAATTAATTAAATTAAATTTATTTTGTAAAGTAATTTAATCCTTGTGATTAAATTTATTTTATAAAGTAATTAAATTAATTGGATTAAATTTATTTAGAAATTATTATGTGAATTTGAATTATAAATTCCGTAAAATCTTGTAATTATCAAAAGAGGAAATATCTTGAATTGGTTAAAAGATATTTTATATTTGACATGTGTGTTAGAAAATTTATTAAACACAGTAGTTGGAAATTTATTCTCGGAGAGAATATTTGCAATAATAACTGAAAGAGGTAAGAGGTTACTTCACGGGAATTGGTAAGGATACTTTTAGAGGAAGTTGTTAGAAAAAAAAAATTAAAAAGGAAGTTCTCAGGAAGTTTCTGGGGTCTGGTTTTTGGTTTTCTTCTTCTGGAAAAGTGAATTCTTGGAGAAAGCTTTGACAAACTTGGAATCTACAGGCGAAGTTTTACATCAAACATCACTTCCTCAAGCTTTCGGATACAAGTTCTTTTAATTATTATTATTATTTTGCAAATTAAAAAGATTGCCTGTAGAAGAAATATTTGTGTAGAAGCTTTAATTTATTTTATAGATTTGAAAGCTTTCTGTATTTGAAAAATTGCCATGAATATTTTAGTGCTTCTATAGAAAATTTTATAGTGAAATTAGAGAGCCTATGTAGAAAATTATTTTAAAAAAATAAAAAAACCCAGAGGAAAACAATAGAGAAATTTATAAGTCTCTGTAGGAATGGATTCGAAAATCTTGTTAATTGGGAAAAATTTTATTTATATTGGAAAGATCTTCCTGTACAAGAATATCATTTAAATTTGTTTTCCCAATTAGTTTTATTTGGCTGGGAAAATTGGAAAACCTATGTGAAATTTTCTAAATACTTCTCGTAGAAAGTTTTTATGAAAACAATATACCTGATTGGGGCTTTCGTGTTGATTAATATATATATATATATTCTGTATTTATGACATTTTACCTTGTAGAAATTCTTTTGAAAACAAATTATATTTAAAAATTCGGATTTTATTCCGTACAACGATTTATGTTAATCACAGATTTAAAAAAAAAAACCTAAAATTTTTATTATGTACATATGGGAGGGAGGCTGTGGCTATTCCCACAGCCGCCACCCCCAAAGGGAGGCGATAGTGGGAGTAGCCCAGCGCTGCCCCCACACAGGCTTGCGCCCATGTATGGGAGCTGGCGGTTGTGCGAACAACCAGCCTTTATCCTACATCCGCCAAGTTAAAACCTTTTGATTTCAATTTTGTTTTATTATGAATTTTTATTAATAAATATATATATATATATATGTGTGTGTGTGTGTATATATTTAAATATATATGTGTTTAGTTTTTTTTTTTTTTGGAAAATGGTAAATGGATTTAAATATTTAAATATTATATATATTTAAATGTATTTTTATAAGAAACACGCAAATGCATGATTTAGATAATTTTTAAATGAAATAACTTAAAAGAGGAAATCTGATTTCTATTTAGTTGAAAATAGGAAAATTGATTTAAAACAAATAGATTTAATTACTTTATTGTTTGAAAATGATATTGCTTTAAGTTAGATTAATTTGAGCAATGTAATATTGTATTCTTGAAAATGGAAATTGGATGTAGGAAATCCTAATGTTAGTATTTATTACTTGTCTGAATTGCCTATTCAAATTGAAATTTCTTTTGTTCTTGTACATTTGGGAAATTGGATAGTCATTTAGGTAAGTCTTCCGAATGTTATTTTGTGAGGGGGTTGTGATTTGTAATTCAGCCCTTATGTTTCCTTAGGTAGTGCACTTGGTATTTCAGTTTAAAACACCCAGTTACTACAAACGGGATGTGTTGCCTTTTTGGATTATGATGGATATTTATTATTGGTTTTTGTGCACCATGTTTACCCTTGGGTTTTGGTTTAGATCCTTGTGTTGTCAATAAGGGAGTGGCTTTCCATGGGGGTCGACACACAAAGTGGTGCTAGGGTGACTCATATGTGAGTTTAGTTAATCCAGTGAAAATTAAATAAATGTATTAGGGGAAAGGGTAGTTTAAAACATATAAGTTATTAATTGTGCCTCACTCATGGACTCAAGGGCTTGTTTAGACTTGGGATGAGACGAGAAGGCCTAGAATGGCAAGATCATTATCTTGTCTCTTTGAAAGATAATTGATTCCGCATCGGTTTGCATGTGGGGCCGGGGGTCGTGAGAGGCTACCAGGGTAACCCAAGATGGGGGTCGGGGCCTAGGAAGATTCACCAAGGTAACCCATACAGCTTTGTGATGACACTCCTTCTATGACAACGGTTTAATTGCTCAATTGATGTACTTGATACTTTTACTATGGAAGCAATGTAACCTTCATGTTATGTTTTGTACTTGTGTAGTTTAGTCTTGAGTTTGTCTGTGTCTAGAGGTTGTAGGTTTTGTCTAGGGAGCCCTTTTACTATCTCCTAGCACGGGGGATGGGTCTTCGGGTTCCACTTGGTTGGGTGGAATGTGCACCATACACTGTTGGGTTCCCATTTCATGTTCGTGATGGCGGGATCTTCCTGATTGGAGAGCTCGCATATACTAGTTGTTTTGTTCTATTCCTTATGTTGTTCTTTTGTATTAAATGGATACTTTGTATATGTTTTACTCCTCATTTGTATTCGAGGAGGAATCTTGTAACATTGTAATTGTAACTTTAATGTATGAACTTCCTCATTTTGGAAATGAGCTTTGTAATTGCTTTATGAAATGAATGTAATCTTTAAATGATTCTTAATGTACTTTGTATCTTATGAGATGAATTAAATGCTTTGGATGTATGTTATTTATTTCATGAGTAATAATTATATGCTATGGTTAGTTTACTTTTGTATAATGGGATTTGAATGTAATGCATTGTCATGTATCTTAGAGGATGTATGCGTTAGTGTTGTTCACTATACATGTTAATATTACATTTTAAAAAAAATAAAAATTGCTACGCTTCCATTGTGTTTGCGTCGTTCTCTAGGGTTACGTGGCAGGGCATTACAGTTAAAACATATGTGATATAGGTTAAATGGATAGGTTAGAAACTTTCCACAAGTTCTAAATTAAATAATAGATCAAGTCATGAAGCTTGGCATGAAACGATTAAGGTCCTTTTGGATGTGAGGATTATATTTGTTACTTTATAATTGCATTCATAGTACTTCAAATTTTTAATAATAAAATGAAGGATATATAGATTAAAAGAAATGGGGTTCATTGATCCATGGAGCAACCGATCCAAATGTTAGTTTAGGTCAACCTTCAAATATAGAAAAAAACCTTGTATGTCACATTGTTGTTGGTTACACAAGATATACTCTAGGAAAACCCATAATCCAAAAGTATTCACACTCGATGTATTATTCAACAAGGAGTTACATTACAATACACTTATAGAGTCTCCATGAATATTCCTAAAACATCAAGCTCTTCTAATGCATCTTCCATGTGTCCAAGCATGCACTCACAGATTCCATGACATGCTTCACATATGTACTCAACAAGAGAGCTCAATAAAATGACATGCTCAAACCAGCCAACAAGCCAACCAACCAACCTTAATTAACCACTAAACATGTGTTTGTTTTATAAAATCAAGTTCACACAAAATAACCAAGTGGTACGGTGAAACCATGTGCCTCAAAACCATGAGTACACAAAATTTTGATCCCAACATTTATTTTACGAATACTAAGTTTGTCAATATTAAATATTTTTCTCATGTGCAACCCACACATAAAATATCTAATCAATATTACATACAACTTTACAAATGAACTCAAATAAATATGTAATATAATTAAACATAACTCCTAAAAATACACCAAAAATAAATATTTATTTTACATAATTAAAATAATTAAAAAAAAAAAGTGTAGAATGTTCACCTTTTTCCTAGCAACTAAAATAAATTATTGGATTTATTGATAATTTTGTGGGCATTGTGTTCCAAAGTTTTTAAGAACATTGAAGTAATAGCATGCTTTCTTCGTAGGCTTATGATGCTGAATGAGAAATGTTTTAGTCTAGTGCCATCTTTTCTTGTCATTTCAATTTGAATCAAATGTTTTACTTGGTTATCCATATCTTAAAAAAAAATCTATGCATATATTTGTTTGTTAATTGAAGTACCTTTGCAATTATATATGGACAATACTAGTTTATCCAAAATTGTTACTATGCATATGTTTGTTCGTTAATTGAAGCACCTTTGCAATCATATATGGGGACTACTAGTTCATCCAAAAAAATTTGGATGGGAAAAGCTACTCTCCAACTACATTTGAGACATATGAAGACAAAAATATCATATCGTGGTAGTGTTGAATAAATAAAAACTATATAATAACATGCCTATTCAGTTCGGGTACAAATTTTTATTGCATAGGTTAACAACACTTTGTATGGTAATAGTGGTTTCTTGTAATTAATTATACTTCCTAACATTTATTCTATGTACAGGCAAGCTTGGCCGTGAGACAATTAATGCGCGGGTTGCTGCATAGAGATCCTGCAAATAGACTAGGCTCAAGTAAGGGTGCAAGTGAAATCAAGGAACATCCTTACTTTCGTGGAATCCATTGGGCCCTCATCCGGTGCATGGTATTTTACTAGAGTAGTTCATCAACAACTTTTATTAATTTATATTATTTCAATGCAAAATTTTATATGAATACTTTTATGCAAGCCCCATATATATATATATATACATTATTGGACACCACCCTAAAATTTATAAAACCAAGACTAAGCCAAACATCAAGGGAAATTTTCCTTTCGAACTCAGTGTCATGTCCCCAAATTGGAACACTAAAATATAAAAATAATCAAACATTGAAATACAAATAAATAAATAAAATAAATAACAAGACAACATATCAAAAATGTAAAGAGGAATATTAGCAATTTCATTATAATTATAACTAGCAATCGCACCTTGGTGTGCAATGGGTACGCCGAAGAGGCGTGAAAGGTAAATGTGGGAAATATTTGATCTTTATTTTGTATATATTTGTGTAGTACATGAGGTCAAGTGGTGGGAAGGTGTAAATGGAGAAGGGACACCTTCAAATAATCTATGCATCCACTTATAGGGATCCAAACACGATTGAAACAAAACCTTTGAATCGGGAAGAAAATTAGGCTTCATTACCAACAAGCTCATGTTATGTTTGGAATAGGGGGGATGGGGGGGTGAGGGCGGTAAATAGAAAGAAAAATATAGATATATAGATCAAGAGAGATGGATTGAATAAGAGAGAGAGGTAGATATAATAAGATATAGATAGAGAGGGTGATGGAGAGATAGGGAGATAAGATAGAGTGGGCAAAAGTGAGAGAGAAAGGTGACAAAGACAAGTAATAGAGAGAGAGGCATGAAGGGAGGGAGAGAGAGGTAGAGAGATAGAGATAGAGATAGAGATAGAGGAGAATGGGGATAGATGGAGAGAAAAATGGACAGACTTTGGAGGTAAAAACAAACAAAGAAAATGGCGAACAAAAAATGAACAAAGATGAAATGCCCTATTTAGCTCTCTCCCAACAATCTTCGAACTTGGATCTCATTAATATCAATTTATAAATATCATCATATAGAATTTTGTAATACCATGAATATGTAACTATAGTGTAATATAATATGTGAATTTTTTGAAATATAAAAATGTTTTTTCTTTTTTGTCTAACAACAATCAGTGAACCTCATTGTGTGAGTTTCTCAAATGGCATGCGTATGTGTCATTTACAACATAAACAGGATTGCAATTTGTTTTACTTCTTCATATATAAATTGTAAGAGTTTATTTCTAATTAAAACCAAATATATTGAAATAAGATTAGATTAAAAAATATTCGTAAATTCACAAATCTATTAACTATCTTACTAGAGAAAGGGATGTGAAGCAACATTAGAAATATCTAATTATAAATGATACAAAATCTACATGCACTTCTATATGTAATTAATCGCAAACCATTGACCTAACATTGGGAAGAGAAAATACAACTAATCTAAAAATATATACTTTACAAGATGACCTCTCATTTCTTGCTAGTCAAACATTTTTTCATTTACTTTAAGTGTTCCTCACCTTTTATCTTTGTATAGAATTAAGAAGGGTTGCTTAGCATTTTCACATTAAATGTTGGGGTTCTAAATTGTTGAGATGGATAAAAAAAATTGTAGCAATGATTTAGATTTTATTAATGCCTTTGATATTTATCAATCATTATATTGGATTCATGAAGATCTATCGTTTTATCTTTTAAAATCAATAGACCCATTTGTTTTATGCCATGTTTCCTGATAGGGATTGCCAAAGGATCAAAGTCTTTTATTGATGTAGTTCTTATATTTAATAACCGTGAATTGAGTTTATGGATGAGGTGGATTTAGGGTTAATGTTTTTTTAATTTTCAACCCTACTTAATGCATATTATATAAGTATACTATCATAAAATATGCATATTATCATAAAGCGGGTTGTATATAAGTAGTGTCTGCATTGCAATAAATAAAAATAAATTTTAGAAACCAAAAATAAAACCTTGTTCCTTTTTTATTATAGAAGGTCTGACATTGCGCACATTATTATAGTGCAAGTTCATTTTCCAGATCGTTTCATTTAACATCACCAATAATCTCCACAAGAACATTGTCCCTGTTTAAAATGATGGAAAGAGTTTGCATCTCTAGCAACAATTTCTCTTGCAACTATCTTGGAGATAAATTTTGTTGCAGTGTGGCAATCAGCACATACTCAAAGTTTCTTAACAACTCTAATAATTATTCGAGGGATGTTGTTTAACAAACCAAATGCGATTGCCAACTTTTCACTATGGTGGCAGAGAAAAAATATTTTTCCTCCTCTTCTACAGCATTAAGTAAATGCCTTGAATCTGAAAATAACCCTGCCGCCCTCATCTCCCAAGTCCAATTTCTCCATCTTTGCATAGATCTACTGTATTTGTGGATGTGATCTGTCTCCTACATGAAAAACATGTACCATTTTATGGCCTTCAATGATAAAGTGTAGAGTGTCTTCAAGATAGTCAACCCGGACAAGAAGATCAACCATACAAACATAATGATTAGATGTAATGCAATAAGGGTTACTCATATGATTGAAGTATGTACAGACCTTATCAACTAAACCTGCATAACTGCATACATATATCATATGAAGTATGTACAGCCCTTATCAACAAAACCTGCATGGCTGCATGCATATAGAACACAAGCAAATCTTACAATGCCAAGATATGTTCTTGAGTGCTTCATCAATTCAAAGATTTTGAGAGCCTCCTTGAAAAATCCATGTTGTGCATATCTTGCAATCATTGCATTCCATGAGATGACATATGATAAAATTCCTCTATTCTTTATGCTTTGATGCATGCACATATCCTGTTCCAATGCTCCTATTTTGGCAGGCACAGAGAATGCCAGAAGTTGTGGAGTCTAGCTTTAGACCTACCAATTCCATTTGCTTGAAAGTTTCTAAGGCTTTTAAAAAACAACCATTTTGTGCATATCCTGCAATCATTGCATTCCGTGAGATAACCTCTCTTTAAAGTATTCTGTCAAACAGTTCACGTGCCTTTTCTATGCTTCCACATTTTGCATACATGTCTAGCAGAGCATTCCAACTACAATATATGAAAAAAATCCTCCTTCCACGATGCTTTGATGGATGTCCATACCCTGTTCCAAAGTTCCCATTTTGGCACAGGCAGGGAGGATACTGGCAAAGGTCGTGGATTTGGCTTTACACCTGCCAATTGCATTTGCTTGGAAGTTTCTAAAGCCTTCTCAACAAATCCATTTTGTATATATCCTGCAATCATTGCAGTCCATGAGATGACATGTTTTTTAGGTATTCTGTCAAACAGTTCGCGTGCCTAGTTAATGCTTCCACCTTTTTGCATGCACGTCTATTAGGGAAGTTGCAACTATAATATCTGACATAGTTCTTCTATCCTCTATGCTTCGATGGATGTCCATACCCTGTTCCAAAGCTGCCATTTTGGCATGGGCAGGGACGATGCTAGCAAAGGTTGCAAAAGTTGCCTTTAAATCTGACAATTGCATTTGCTTGGAAATTAGCCTACAGGTCTACCAGGGCAGTTGCAACTACAATATCAGACAAAATTCCTCTATGCTTTGATGGATGTCCATACCCTGTTCCAAAACCCCCATTTTTGCGCAGGCAGGGAGAACGGTATCAAAGGTTGTGGAGTCTAAGCCTTATCTCTTCTAGCGCGGAGAATCCAAGTAATTTAAGCAGATTCTGGTGAGACACCATTGATAAGCTCTATTTCTGTGACAAATTCTTCGCTACTGATAAATTTGGTATGGAATTTTGACGGATTTCTGTTTGGCCATTTCCTCAGAAAAGCTGGGCTGCCTATGCTTGCGAAGAGCAAAGAAAGCAGCCACCATTAGAAAAACTACTCCACCAGTAATTCCAACTATTATGCTTGCAATCTTCGCTTTGGGTTCTCCATTTCCCTGTGTTCGTTGGTGCGAAGATTTAAAGGAAAGTCTTACAATTCAACCATGAAACAATGGAATGGAATTAAACCTACTGAGCTTTCAGATTTAGAAATTAAATTACCGGGTATGTCATTGACAGAAACGAAAGAGTAATTGGGGTATCTTAAATAGAAACCCACTACGAGCACTTGGCCTTCGAGAAACGGAAGGCAGTCTTCTATCCCTTCTTGGGCTTTTTGTAGACATTTTTGGCAACCTAGGGTTGAAAAAGATATCCAACATTCAGTTAGTGTATATGTTGGATGAAGACGATTCCACCGTCCACTAACTGCAAGCCATTTCAGCGTCATCCACCAACCAACAAATGAAAAGCAATGAAAATTGAATGGTCCAAACGACTTGAATCATCTTGCATACCATTTAGAAGAGTCTGTGCCGTAGATGTGTGAAGTTAGCCGGTTAACTTCGTGAAACGGAGATAATCTGCAGTTACATATTTTTTATTTTGTTTTTGACGAGGGTCTCCCAGTTTGCAGAAACGGTGATCTTTGTTTTTGACGAGGGACTCCCGAAAGCTGCAGTTTACATGCAGAAACTCTGATATTTTTTTTTGACAAGGGACTCCCGAAAGCTGCAGTTTACATATGTTTGTTTTGTTTTTTACGATGTCTAGTTTGCATATTCCGACTTGCGTAACAGTGGAGCAACTGCAGTGGACTTTACATTTCGCTTTGTTTTTGACGAAGGCCTCAAATGGTGATCTACGGCTGCAATTTAACAGATTGTCAACCAGGCCCTCTCGGTGCTTTTCAACCGCTGACTGAGAAATTGAGCTCTGAAATCTCAAATAGGGACACGCCTTCGGCATAATTATCATAAGATAATATTATAATTATAATAATCGAATATAACAATATAAATTCAACAATACAAACTTAACAATTTGATTATTATTATAATATAAAATATTCATATAAACTAGTATAGAAAATAAATATAATAAAATAAGAAAACACAAAATATATTAATATAAATAAATAATATATACATATATATATTACATGGCTGGTGTAACGCCCCGCCAAGGATTCCATTAAAACAAAGTATAAAGTAGCAAATTAACCGAATAATTTTTTTTTTGAAAAGTCATATGTTTACACATTTGTTTTAAGGATTCCAAGATGACATCATTTAAACATTACAAATGAGAACATCACATCCAAACATAAAACATAAGTACAAATTAAATTCATGAATGATCCAATTTTCAAAACCTTTATACAATTAGGTTACACATATCCAGATTACATCAAGTGAGATTTTAATAAATCTCAATACATCATAATAATGGTACAATATGTACTCTCATACATGAGGTAAATATACAAAGAGGATAATGATCTCATCATATCATACATGCATATCTTCGAACACGTTCAACGTCCACTATCACGTACAATGAAGTTCAGGAATATGCTACAAGTATAGTATCATCTGTAAGAGGACCCAATGGTGAATTTATAGCATGGTTTCCTCCCAACCGCGTGGTACCCAAAGGTCCACTCCCTTCGTGCTAGGAGATAATGACAAGTCCACAAAACAATCAAAAAGACAACAAAGAATAGACATTACATAACATGGCTGACAAACACATAACAACATAATAGAATCTAAATTACAAGATCACAAGTAAACTCCCAAAGACAACAACAGTAACAAGGGTGACTCTACATAAGAGACCACAAACATGCTTCAGGATAGAGTGTCATCACATAGCTATTCTAGGTTACCCTGGTAATCTCTACCAATTCCCAGCCCCTAGACAAATTCATGTGGTGTCGAATTACCTTTTAGGAAGACAAGGTAGATGACAAGCCATTCCAGGCCTTCTCAACCTTCCCTTAATCTAAACGAGCATTAAAGCACTAGGTGAGGCATACATATTATCTGAATTAATGTTAAACACTACCCCACCCCTAATACATTAATTAAGTTTTCACTGGATTATAAAAACCCACGATAGGTTACCCTGGCAACCACTTAGGGTTCCGACCCCTATCATAAGCCTCTTCCTATAAACATGACGTAACATTAAAATACCAAGGACTGCCAACATGCATAAGAAACAAATCCATAATAGAACATATCTCTCTCTTGTCCCAAATATTGAACAATTCAAACACCTCAAAGGTAACAAATAACTCTTTCATGGCTAAGTCCCATAATAGATCAAGGCATAGAAAACATCAATAAACAAACATTAAAAGCTCATATCTCAAAACGACCCTTTAGCCTCTGGAAGTAAAAGGACTCATATTCACCAAAATACATTCCCAAATGATATCATAAACATATCCCAACAAATTTATCTATTTAATTTTCATGAACATATTACGTCCAAGACCATTCTTCAATATGTACAATATAATTCTTTTATCATTACAAATCAATTATTTTTAAGATTATTCTTTATCAAGAATAAAATAAATTCTAGTAATTTGTTAATCAACATACAAAAAGGCTAAACAATCTATATATATATATATATATATTTTTTTACATAAATTCATTGCTACATTTGAATCTAGATGATTAAGACAACCTTTAAAATATAAAATTTTCATTACATTTACAAATAAATCAAAATAAATCTAATGACGTTTATTTAATTCCCTTAACTGTATATATATTTAAAGAGAGTATGTAATTAAGAAGAAATATTATAAACTGAGAATAGATATTTAGCATGCCATGCAATAATTTCAAACTCTAAGATTTCCTTAAAACAGTTAAACACTTCAGATGACTGATTTACAGGACAGAAATTATGCGCCATGCATAAGTAATAAAGTTTAGAATATTCAAAGAGTTCATAAAACAACCTTTAATCTTAAGTTAAGTGAATTCTATTACATGCGTAGCACACGAAATACCTACAGTCTAAACCTTTAAATGCGGAAATAAGTGTCAAATTAAACTTTATAGAATATGTACCTGATTGCATGTTGTCAAAAGGAACAAATATGGTAGATCATATCATGAAGCAAGATGATTAAGAAAGATACAGGCTTCACAGGGGAGATTCTTCAATCTAACAAGATAAAAGACAACTAAAGAAGAGCAGTAACGACTGCACAAGAAATATATATATCTACTGGGTAAAATTTCAAATGACTACCTGTAGTTCGTGCGCAGTCAAGGGAGATTATTGAAACCTCTACAACATTCTAATTTAAAATGCTGCAATTGCAACGCTAGAAATTAGAAAGATAATTTAATTCTTAAGAAATATCAAAGCTTCATAAATTTTACTATTATTCCAATTAGCTGCTTTGTAAAGAGGAGGAGTGGCGCCATTGTTATGAAGAGCATGATTTTACCATTATGAGACTAATGCAGAGAGGAGAGGGGAACGTAACATTTTAAACCACCGTAATATTAATACGCAAGAATCTAAAGTTACCACCCAAACGTCCCAATCCAGTGACAATGACAATTTGAATGATCAGCATTCGGTGGGAGAGGAGGACAAATCGACAGCCAAAGAAGCACAAAGTTACACAGATGTTGATAATCTACCAGGTTGTTCCTCCTGAGCACATGCGTAAGGCGGAATTTTAGCACACAAAGGACATAAACAGGAGGTCTAAAATCATGGCTGGAAATTGATGGTATAAGAAGAGGGCGGCAGATTAATATCTTAGGGATTAGATATCATTATATCTTGATGTGATTTCATCTCACAAAGCTGGTATAGTAAAAAGAAAATTAAAGAATAGCCTAACTAAGGATGAGTGGCGCTTGTGTAGAAAAATTAAGTTCCTTGGGGAAGACAAACCATATAGCATGATGAGTATAACAACCATCCCTCCTATCCACCAAATCGATACATGCAAGCAAAGATTAAATACAAAGAAATACTCGCAGAGACTTGTTTGTCAAAGGCTGTATGAACCAAATAATAGAGATTACAAAACGCTAAAAACATTAATAATATTCTTTTCTGCCCGTACCAAAATTGAAACACTGGGAAAGATTTCTATGGTCGACTTGTGTGCAACAGTATGGAGACATAATAAAACGGATGAACTGTTTGACAAAATGCCAGATTAAGAACCGAGTGTTGTTCCATAGTTAACATGACATATCACTTGTAATTTGTTATATTTTAACTTGAAGATACAAAGGTTAACTACAGGCGTTTTCAGTTCTAACAGTTTCAATAAAAATACACATTACAAAAATAACTCTCGCGAGTAATATTAAGCAATCATGATTTTGCTATTTTCTTTTACTCCTAAATTTAAAATTTCTTTCTAACTGCTTCTCTATTGCATGCGCAGGTTTTAACTATGTTTATCTTTATCTACAGGCAAACCTTTCCCTTGTTACAATGTAATTAAATTCAATCATTTTATTCAGAATTTGGATCTTGAGATTTAATACCAAAAAGAAGAGAAAGGAACCTGATATTCTTGCTTGATAAATTCAAAAATTTGTAGCTGAAGAAATTTGGGTTGTCTGCTAACTTCCAAGCTTCACGATCCACAAACCAATCCAGAAACAATTCCCAAAGATTCCTCCAAAATTGTTTCGACAAAGCTCTTGAAACCAAATACAGTAAAAACTTTTCTAGAAAACAAAACTGCCATGCAAAAACTTTTCAGAAAAATTGCCGTGAATCAAAATTGCAACCCCAAAAACTTTTTAATGCATTTAATTAACTCCAATCATGAAACTTAACTGATAATCAATCATGCATTCAAAATTGATCAATCAGTTCTAACTTACCCTTTTAACTTCAAATCACATTTTCAACTCCAAATCCAAAATTCATAACAAGTTGAAAACAACTTCTCTTGATATATCTATTTCCACATAAATCTTATTTGCACAAGTAAATCTACAATTATATTTAATTAAATACTTTCACAAAGTTTACTTTCACTTTTAAAATAAATCACTTCTTTAATTTAAATTAATAAATTAAACCATAAACATAAACATTTAATCTAATATTTTAACAAATAATCATTTAACTAAAATAATGAATTCCCAAACAAAACAATACAGACAAGTACAACTCAACAGAAACGAACTAGACAACAATAGGTGACAAAAGATATTCATTCAATGAAGAACGATGGTTTAATAAGGACCTGACACTATCTTTGGATCAACATAATTTTATTGGATTAGGGTACACTCAAACCTGACAAGCAGGTGGAGCCGATACTCGGTACCTGTATTTGCATAAAACATCATTGTTAAACATATAAACATATATCAACAAACACACCGTGAAGAAGAGTCGTAGCGTAGCAGGATACTCACGAGTGAGTAGTGCTACACTATCTTCTTCACCAAAACTGACAAGCATTATTTTACCATACACATCAAATACATCATGATAACCTCATAACAACTTATAAGCAAAATAAACCATATCACATATGTGTCAATCTCAATATCATCACATAAACACAACCAGATGATCAGGATGTCAAATGTATCATCAACACGAAGTATAAAAACAACATAATGTCGGAGTCATATTTGGAAATGAACAGCATAGTATCATAGACAACTAAAGCATCTATCTATCAAACCGAAAACAAACTGAGACAGGATGTCAAAGTGGGAGGGACACTACAGCCGGAACCCTTAATGTTGGCCGACCACCTTAATTCAAAAAACAATCACATATATATGCAATGACTAACTAAACAAAAGCATCGGTTCATAAATGAGCAGCAACAAATATATATAAGCATTGATTAATAGTAGCGATTAATATAACTAAAGATGGCAGTGATTCCATTTAATAGGAGGCAACGATTCATTAGGAAAAGAAAAAGTTATATTTGTGAAGATAGCGATCTGCTATAGGGGAAGCACTTAAATGAATTATATAAATAGTTTGAGGCAGTGATCTGTAATGTCCCCTTTTTAGCTCGTTCCAGTTTCTTGATGGTTTAGCCTATTAGCTAACCCTCGTAGGCTAATGTGGATCGTTAGAAGGTCTTGTTGGGCAGTTACCTGAGTATTTTCTTCTCCAAAGCTCAGTTTGGTTCAAGTTTGGCCTTCATTCGGTGTTTCAAGGCTTAGTTGTACACACTTACTATTTATAGTAAGTCACCTGGTCATGGGAGTTCGGTATGGCTATGTTGGCATTTAAATTTGCACCTCTAGAATGCGGATTTGAAACAAACAACTATGCATAGATAAATTGCTCTTCAAATTAGGAGGGGAAGCTTCCTTTTGTTGATGGTGCTTAAGAAAGTAAACTAAAACTAAGTTGCCTATCTTTTTGATCAGCTAAGAGCACAAGGTTTATAAAACTCAAGCGTCGTAGCTAAGATTTTCTGTTTAAGGAATTTCAACTACGACTAACCTATGCTAAATACGTTTCTAATTTCTCAAGTAAACATAGAGCAAGAGAATTAGAAATGAACAAGGTTTGATTCTCTGAAAAAATACTTAAATAAACTCTCCTTCCAACACACATCTACTTACTTTCAATGCAAGTTGAAATTAAAGATCATATAAGCATAACACAAATAATGGAAACTTGAAACATTATATCAAGGCAAAGGAGGCCCAAGACTTTATTTCTCAAACTTCTAGAACAAATATTACACTAAACATATGCACGAAACAAGAACTTGTAGCTAAAGAGGCTTGCAAACTTGTTCTTACACAAAGGGAACAACAATTACGACAACTACTTGCTGGCTAAAAGACTCAACAATTCGCTATTATAAACACAATTGAACTGACACTAAATAACAACTTGTTGCATTACAGACTCACAATTTTCTATCACAATACCATTAAAGAAAATAATGAGCAAAGGCTCTTATTTATAAGCAAGCAGAGGAGTAGGGAACCCTAAAATCTCCTTGCTTTTACAACTAGGGCTTGCTCAGCAAGCAAGCTTTATTTCTAAATCTAGAAAGAAGATAACATTTAACACCTAAGAAAGCAAAAAAATCAAGAAATGCCAACTATTACAATCTATCTTCTTTCTCTTCTCAAAGAATGGATAAGAATGACTCCAAGAATAGAAAGAAAGCGGAAAGAAAGCTTCTAGATGAAAGACGTTTTAAAGCTCAATCACATCCCGCTAAAAAGCAGGAAATTATGTCCCGATCAGGTGCATCTATCCCATCAATAGCAAAGCTACAATATTCTAAGATATCCTCTCCATCTGCAATTGATCTCAGGAAATCTTCAACCTCATTGGCAACTTTTTCAAACTTTGCTAACATCATGAAAGCGTGACTTGGCAGTCATATGTTTTCTTTCATCCACTTTTGTGCAATCTTCTTGTTGTATTTTCCTTGTGTATTTCCCATATCCTTTCGCATTCGCCCTTTGAGATAGTGACACTTTCAGGCCAAGGAGGAATGGAAAAGCATCGCTCGATCACATCAGATTTCAAACTGCAAATCAATCTGCCATCTACTGACTGGATCTCCTGTGTCGTTGGATTGTAATGCTTAATGCAAGCGATTACGAACTCGAGGCTCTGAATTGAAATAGGAATAGACGCTGCTACGAGGAGTCCGAAGTGTCCCATGTAGATCAAACACCAACTTGATGTGATGCAAGTTTGTCTCAATTGTTTTGACAAAATCGTGGTAGAGGGATGATTTGGTCTTGAAATCATTGGGAGTGTATTCCATTTTGTAAACCTTGAAGAATGACTGTAAACTCGCCTAGGTTTAGAAAAGTTTTGAGCAAATTACTATTTTTAGAATGCTGGTTTTTCTTCCTCCAATAGACAAAATTTTGAAATTTTTTTGAGATATGGGTTTTGCTCAGAATTTCATTACAAAACAACCCAGATTGCCTGTTTTTGGAAACTTTGAGTGTAGATTGAAAAAGCAGCAAACCCTAATTTCTTCAAACTTTCTTGAAAAAAGCTGGCACCTGGGTTTTGTTCAGAAGCACATTTGGAACGAACCCAGTTGATCAGATGTGAAAAATATTGAAGGCTGATCGAAAAAGCAGCAAACCCTAGAATCTGAAATTTTCTTGAAAAAAGTTGAGATCTAGGTTTTCTTCAGAAGACTATTTCAAGAGGACCCAGATGATCAAAATTTGCAAACTCTAAAGATTTCACTGACATGCAAGGAAAAAGCAGCTACTACAACTTGATGAAAATTTCTTGAAAAATTCTTCAGAAGAATGAGATGACAAGACCCAGATGGCTAAAAATTGAAAATCTTGGCCTTCTTCAAAAATTTGATCTTCTGAATGAAAAAGCATGAAAAAGTGAGGCCTTATGCTACTGGTCTAAAAAATTTGATGAATAACCAGCAAACTTGAGTTCTTGAATCATGAAATAAAACCTCAAAGTTGTTGCTCCACTTTTATCCTTTGAATGCCACCTGCAATAATGATGAGAATTGAAAAGCAGAGATGTCTTCAATAGATTTAGGGCTTGAAATAGATTTAAACCCTAAACTCAGCTTGTTCAATGAATTTGGGCATTCATCCTTCATCATGCAACTTTGAAATTTTGAGAATTTTGACTAAGGCATGGCAAGTTGGGCGCCCTTCTTGGCTAGGGGCGCCAACTTCTTCCAAATTTAACCATTTTTTTGGATTTTTTAAACTTTTCTCAATTTTGAACCCCTGTTTGGCCTTTGATCTCTGGCTTCCAGGTTGATCGGATGGACAGTTGGATGATTCATCACGAAGCTTGAATGATTCTGAGAAGATCACTTGGGAGGCACTTCTGGCTAAAAACTTCGTTTTGACCTTCAAATTCATGGGAGCCTATTTCCTCCAAGGGCTCTGAACCTTCACAGTGTTAGCCATTT
The DNA here is from genome assembly GCA_007258455.2 of Sequoia sempervirens. Taxonomy (NCBI): domain Eukaryota; kingdom Viridiplantae; phylum Streptophyta; class Pinopsida; order Cupressales; family Cupressaceae; genus Sequoia; species Sequoia sempervirens. The sequence goes on from VDFB02321300.1 coordinate 29,381, forward strand.
TTGCATGATTTTCAATTTCTTCATTTCCCTTTGATCTTCTGATAAAATCTTGATTCCGGGAGTTAAGCTAATCAGATCGACTAACTGTCAAATTCACTAGATAGCTTGGTTGAATCCGACGAAGTGATCTTGGGCACTACAACTGCAAATTCTATCATCTCAAGCTTCAAAACCTTGGGTGCCCTTTCTCTACAAAGGCGCCCAACTTAAGCAAACTTAGAATATTTCTAGTTTCCTCATCAATTTCTCTTCTACAAATGATCTTGTCAAATCTGATGATCCGAAGCTCGGATTGGCTAACAGCTAGACTTGTTACGGAGCCTGAAGGGGATCCTCTGGGAGTAACTTCATCAAAAAATTGAATCTGGGGCATCAAAAGCTTGGGCGCCCCTGGCCAGCTGGGGGGCCCAACTTCACCAGAGTTAGCCAATTTCTCTATGTTTTCACCTTTTCTTTTGAATTTTGACTTTTAGCTTGTGTTGAACCCTTTGTTTAGCCTTCTGCATCTGACGACTGCCAACTTCGATTAATGTGCTGAAGATATCATTGGAAAGCCTGTTCAAATCTAAAGAAATCACACTGGAGGTTCTCCTGGAAAATTTAACTGTTTAAGCCCTCAAAATCAAGGGCGCCTATCTCCTTCTGGGGCGCCCAACCCCTCCAGACTTAGCCATTTTCTTGATTTTCATCTTTCAAAGTTGAAACCTTCATTCTGTACCTTCAACTTTGATATGGATTTTTTGGAGATTGGCCAGTCGGATGCCCTGACAAAGATATCCATTGCGAAGCAAACTGAATTTTGAAGAGATTGATCTTATCCGCAAACCCTAACTGTTGGATTTAGCCTTTCAAAAAGCTGGGCACCTAGGACGCCCAAAGTTCCCAAACTTAGTCAAATTTTTAAAGATTTCCATGATTTGCATTCTGTCTTTTGTCTAAAACTCCTCCTTTTGATTTCGAATCCCGAACGACTAGATGATCCGATGACCGCACTGTTGGATTCATTGCGGAGCTAGAAGAAAACTGAGCAACTTTCCTTGGGAGCTCAAACCCTAATTTCATCATTTGGTGCCCTAAAAAGATGAGAGCCTTTCTTCACCTGGGGCGCCCAAGTCAAGCAGACTTAGTCAAAATTTCACTTTTTTCACCATCTTCCTCGTTCTTCATGCTTATTTGCCATTCCATCTTCTTCTCAATGCTTGCATGTTGGATCTGGCGCCTGGTAGCTAACTGACCTCCATTGATGACTTTTGAAGCTCCTGAAATGTTTTCTGAAATTGAAAAAGCAAAATAGACCCATTAGGGTAAAACTACTCGTTTCTTGATTTTGACTACACCAACCTGATGAGGAAGTATTTGAGCCAATCAAAATCAGTTTGAACCCTAATGGATCAAATTTCTATTTTTAGAAAGTTTTACCATTATCTGTTTTGAAGGAAACCCAAAAAAAATTACTATTTTTAGAAAATTTCTAAAAATAGCAATTTTCCTAAAAAGTAGGGATGAAAAACTGAGATATAGGTTTTGTAGATTAGGTTGCTCTGAGTAGACCCAGATCATCAGATTTTGGAAATTTCACATTTTTACCCCTCATGCAAGACACGCACACCCAAATTTTGACATTTTTGACAAATTTAACAAGACTTTTACTCATTTCTTCAAAATGTCTAAGTGTAAGAAATTTTTTAATTTGGGGTACAATAGGCTATTTATAGTAAAGCATCTAGATGCGTTGGGGAAGTAGTGTTGATCCCAGTTTTCAGTTAGCCTGGCGAAATAAGGATTAATGTGCAAGTTATATCATTTAATTATTATTAAAGGTGACTTTAATAATAATTAATCATTTAAAGCATATTATAAAGTTATATTATAACTTTGTCTAAAGGGGACATTTAATGACTTCAAGTACATTAAATGATTAATTAAATGGGTGCCCATTCCGAGGAAATATTTTATAAAGTTTAAATGCACATTTAATATTATTTTAATTGATTGAAAAGAAGCTTCTAGAGGGTCAACTTCTTCTTGAGAGATTATAAAAGGGATTAACTGAGGCTATTGTTAATCATCCAGGATTTGATATTTGATTTTGAAGTTTTTGCTGTGGAGAAGAGGAAACCTAGGGTTTCTGCAATTTCTTCATTTCTTGATCATTGAGAACGAAAACTCTCATTGATTCGCATACCTGAGATTGTGAAAGATCTTCCAAAGGATTGCCTGTGAGATTGGCTTCATCCAAAAGTCAACATTGTGCTTCATTGAAGGACTAATCAAGGGTTTCAGAGAATACTTATTTGCAGATCAAAAGTTTGGAGTTTATCCATTGAAGATCATTTAGCTTGACCAACTCTACCACAATACCATTATGCTTGACCACAAATATCATAAATTAGAAAGGAGCTAAGCAAACTCATTTAAATAATGACTGATAATAAAATCAGTTTATTTGCATTTACTGGTTACATTATCATAATTAAAGGAGCACTCCATAATAAGTATATTGGACTAATATATTAGTCACTAAACATTCAATAGATAAATACCTCCTTACCAGCATCAACGATGACTCATTATAGGCAGATATCAATCAGTTCATGAGGTAGAAAATGATACAACAGGTCTGCATATTGCAAATCTGATTTAATGTCATGTCCCCAAATCAATAAGATTGAAAATAAATGATATTGGACGATAAGTAAATAAAATAAAATATATATATATATTTAAATTACAAATATTATTCATTACAACTTAATATTATTATAACTACAATTGAATTATATTACAACTATAGTTATCAAATCATAATATTATAATGGTAAAATACGGATAACTTAGCAAATTAGGTATATTATAAATAAAATGAAATTTACACTATTATAAATATTATGTAAGTATTCTATGAGTGTACACTAAGCAATAATTATAATATAATATAAAGTAGAATAATTGACATTATAATTGGATATCTTGTAAACCCAAGGCATCAATATATTATCAAAACTCCACCTAAGTGAAATTATTAATCTTCTATTGAGATCGTCTCCATTTGTTGTGCCAGAGTCAACAAACCAATGATAATGTGAAAGCTAAACATTAAAATCATTGTTAATAAATGGAAGGACTTATTACGTTAAAGAAGAGATGCGATGAGGAAGATTCTCTTGAGGAGTCGCTCCTCTTGGCGAAAACAGGTCCCTTAGCAAGATATGAATAGGGATTGTAAATGGAATAACCAAGAAATATACACCTAAGACGTTAGATCAAGTACTCCCCGAGAACCTCCAAAAGGCATCGAACCAAGCAAACTAAAGGCATCGAACCCAGTAGAGACACCCAGCCTATGGTGTGAAGAGGGAGAATAGACAAGTAGGAAATCAGAGACAACTTGGAGGAATACTGCAATTCAGGTGAAATGAATTCACTTAGCAAATAATATTTAGCATCTCCAAATAACCGAATTAGATAATCATTCATACGTAAGATGTTGAGGTATGTTGTGCATTAATAATGATACCAGGCAATCCATTTATTATGTACAAGGGACTAATTTCATGACCTGATAGAGACTGTTTCTCTGTTATGACCAACTTTGGATTGTCATAAGCCGAATAACCTGAGCTTTAGTATGCACAAACAACCCAGGGCAAGAATCTAATAATTTAGTTTGTTGCACGTCAGAAATTATTAGTTCTATTTTTTGTTTTGATAAATTCCTTGTCTCTTAGCTTATATTTGTTCATGGGGCTATTTACATATGTGTAGAAAGAGATGTGATAGGATTAACAACATTGCATATCTATAATTGTTTTAGAAATACATACTAGATGTTGCTGATCCAACTACTAATACAATGCTTCCTTTGATATTATCCTGATTATAATTGTTCTATAAAATGGTTATGGTTTCTTTAATATTATCATGATTATAGCTAGTCTATGAAATGATTTGATAAAAATCAATAGTGAATACAAGTGTACTTGATTGCTAAAAGATTGTCTTCTCAATGTTTGTAAGCTTATTGGGAGGAAGGGTGCAAGGGAATTGGTGCCTAAAAACCCCATTTAAGTCCGCCCCCAAAACCCAAGGCAAGGATGGGCCCTAGAGGGGTGGAAATTCCACTCATAGTCCACCCAGTCCCAAGGCATGGGTGGGCCATAGAGGGGTGGGAGTCCCACTCAAGATCCATCGCGACCATAGAGGGGTGGTAGGCTCAAGCCACTCATCCGCTCACCCGACTGTCCACAATAAGTTAAGTTTCTTTTGAGGTGATGACATGGGTAGAGAAAGCAGGTACACGTGTTTCCACTAAGCACGCCACTCCAAGTGTGGAATTGTCTTGGTTTGGATGTTCAGCTTTGGGCCAAGGGGTGGGTTCTCCTAATTGGATGCTTGTGCCCTTGGGCTTGGATAGATAGCTTCGGGCAGATCTACCCATGCCACTCCTCCTATGTCTTCATTATTGCTTTTATGATTATATTTATATTTTTGGATACCTAGATATTATTGCTAACAGATAAATGTGAATGTAGGTTTCAATCCAAGAGATAACATTCATATGAAAAGAAGAAACCCTAAACCTAATCAACAAGCGAATTCTAGGGAAAGTTCGGGTAAGGGACATTACATTTAACACCTGTAGCGGACCTTCAACACTTTCGAAATGGAGGTATCATGTCTGATATACACCTATAGGTGACTTGCAGTACTTTGGAATGGTCCAAGCCTGAATGAATATCATTCCCAGCTGCTTATTGATATTTACCCAAGGAACTAGTGATTTATGCATGACTAAAAGTTATCACAGAGCTCCTGATTTCACACAGGGCGCCCCTAAAATTAATTCATAATTACTTATCTTAGCTCCAGCCAAACCTTTCAGGTCTGTAATCTGCTCCAGCTATAACAAGCGCCACTTAGGGATGGTTTGCAGCCCATTTTTATGCCATTAAACTGAAACAAGCCAATGTATAGTCATCCAAATCTGTACAGTTCACCATGGGAGGAGCAATTTTTCCTATAAAATAATTGATGGATTTTACATCAAATACCTACCAAGAGGGTCACCCAGCTATAGAGAGGACTCAACAATAATACCCATTTCCCAAACTCAACTGAAACAACCCAAGTGTCCAAAATGGAAGGGTACAACCTCCTAGAAAGAGGTACAGCCTGGTATTGAGAAGAACTTGATAAACCATCTACTAACACTCCAAAAGAACCCCAAATCTTAGCACTCATCCATACAAATAAAGCACTTCTAAAAAACTTCATAAATTTTCATTTCAAAAACCCTAGGAACCAAAAACTCCATGAAATACCAAGGTGATTCCTGTGCGAAATCACTCTACCAGCTAGGGAGGATCTTTCACCACCGAAATTAGTGATTTGATGAGAGGGTTTTCGTGCTCGATAAATCCTTGGAAGAACTTCTCCATTCACTCCAACATCCTATTATGTGTGCAAACTTGAATAATGCAAATGAGAGCCCCACACCTCCTTTTATAGCTTTATCGTTGCTTTTTGGAAAAAACACTTTTTGTTTTTTTGTGGATTTTTTTGAAATAGCATTTTTGCTTTTTCCGAAAAAGCATTTTTTAAAAATAATTTTATGTCCCCTTTTCCCCTAGGCATCCAACGTGAGGAAATAACCTTTTCACTTTATAATATTTAACACTAAAGTAATATTAAAATATTACTTTATAAATCTAGTGTAAATATTAAAATAATTCCAACCATTTTATAGAAAGCATCGACAAGACATCCAAAACAAAAATTGGTCGCACTAGGAAGCTACTGATGACAAGGGAAGATGTCAGATGCCAAAACGAGAACACACTAAAAATAGCAATGTTCTCCAAGAAATGTGGAGAACAATCGAGATGGCCAAAAATGCAACAAAAACCATCACCACCATCCTGAGAGCCAATAGAACACCAACACACCACTAGACGCTAAGAAAAACCACCACTAAGCTCTCCAAGAACCTTGAAGCCCAAATTAGAAGCCAAAAATAATATCTGAAAGTGTCATATGACTCCTCTAAACCTCCTAAGCTCACTAGTAACATCAATTTACCCCTCTAAACATGCTGACACAAACCCAAAAAGTTAGTGCCAATTGCAAAGAAAGAGAACCCAAAAAAGGGGCATTGCATAGATATATAAATGTTGTCAAATGTATACATTACTCATGGAATAGGAAATCCATGGCATCAAAAGTTCCAAAAAAATATTAAAACAAAAGCTAGAAGTCTATGGCTCAAAGGAGCCTACATCACTCAGCCCTCCTACGTAGGCGTCTAAGACTCAGTGACACCCACACCAACATCCAAGGTATTTGCTCATGCTCTATCCTCCTCTACCATGGCTACTGCCTCTACCTCTCTATCCACCTGGTCAACCCAATCAAGGTCCTTATCGCTAGAGACAGGATCCTCAGCCTCAATTATCCAATCTAATTGTGGATCAACCTCCTCTAACATGATGGGTGATAAGTCAACACCCAATATTTGTCTATGGAAAAGGCAAAGGTTGTAATGAACATAAACTAGATCATTCAACCTTTGCACTGACAATCTATTGTACTTCTTGGAGTGTATGTGCTCAAACATACTCCAATTTTTCTCATGATTTGAAGCACTACATGGTTGGCTCAACACTCGAACTGTAATACTTTGAAGTTTTGGTACTTTAGCATCAAATCTCTCCCACTATGCATCTGAGAAGAAAAAAAGAAAACAATCAATCTCATTATCCAACTTCAAGTTTCAATATTTAATATTAATATAAAAAAAAAGGAAAAGTGTTCATTTTTAAACTACTATTATGCCCTTAATAAATTTTTCCTTGGTTGCAATGCCGACCGAATAGCCTTGCATATATCTCATGCAAAGAGATCTCCTTGTGCAAGTCTAAAATTCTCAATCACAGTGACTATTTGTGCTCCAACACGAGAATCAAACATCCACTTGACTATTGTAGAGCCCACTCAAAGCCTCCTCATTTGCCTTGAAATCAGAGTGGAATTGGAATATCGTATTGAAAAAATATGCAACTACGTGTAGGAGCTTCTGAAGCTGGAGGTGCCATCATCTATCAATGATCTCCCAATGAGGCGACACTTATCATCAACTCCCCCATAAATAGATCTAATGGCCTCTTTGGTCCTATCCATGCCCTCATATATTTAGCCCATTGTGGGTTTCTTGCCATTAGCAACTCAAAATAGAACCACTAAAAGCTTTGTAAACTGCAATTATTGTGAAACATTAGCATGAGAGTCAACAAAAATAAGCAAATAAAATAAAAATAAGGATGAAAATATAATGTAGAATTAGTAACTAACTGCTAATTACATTTTGTCATTTACCTTTACGATCTTCACAGTAGGTACCCAAAAGCCTTTCTCATCAAAAATCCAATTTGACACATCTTCCCTTGCATTGGTTTTAGGATATGATGAGGAATAAATACTGTGTTCATTTGTTCTTTGTGTTACATTTTCTGTTTGCTCTCATTTCTGGTTCAAAATTTAACAAAAACACTCATCAGCGTCCAAAAGTCCTCCTAAGATTCATCTGAAGTGAAAAAAGGATGATTGTGCTACTCTATGTTCAAAATTTGATAACCGTAGTTGAGTAGCAAATGTACTAGAACTTTAGAAAACGTGCAGTAGGAATTTCCCTTTCGACTATAAGTTCCCAACATCCACGCTTAACGTTCACTGCCGTGGAACTCTTCTCTAATAGGTTGGCATAAACTAAACACCGATGGGATTACAGAAAGGAACCCATTGGAATAGCAGAAATCATTCATAGGGAGTTAAGGCGTCATTTAAAAATTAATTTATTATCATTAATAATTTAACATATTGACAACCAAATTGCTATGTCTCTCAACCATGAAACAACTAAAAATTAAAGCCTATTGTCTGCCAAATTCAAACAATATTGAATAAACTAAGTGCTTAGGCAATTAAGGCTTAAAATGCACAATTTCAACACTGTTCTAGATCTTGTTGCTAAAGCTGCTCTTCACAAAAAGGTGGTGGTCTATGATCAACAGGATGCCGACCTATTGAAGTTATACAGAGAAAATATATGCTTATCACGAAATTTCTATCCTGAAATTTGTCCTTATTTATTATCCATCTAGAAATTGCCAAATGATGTAGCTCTTCCACCAAAATTGAACATATCGTATAGTGCATTAATATTTAAAATGAAATATCTACTTATATGTTCTTCCAACTATGGAAATATTATCACGTCTAGCTCTAACAACTATATTTTACAACCGGGGAATACAGATAGCAAGGTGTATAGTTGACACATACATCTACTCTAAAAATGACAATATCTCTAGCAATTGTTTATCATTATTGGTTCTACAATATTTTGATATATATTGTACCACAAATCTTCATTTCAGATGTTAAACAAACAATTAGCAAAGATTGCGCTCACAAAAAATTCCAATATTGATAGTTCATGCTCCTATCTTAATAGAAGTTTAAATTTGATGAAGTGGCAAGGGTGAAAGGATTTAACGCCACTTAAGTTACTTTTGTATGTAATCATGAACTAGACTAGTTAAGATTTTAGATTGAAGCAACTATTCTAAGGCCAATGACATGCGAAACATCCATACCCAAGTTGTTCAAACTGCTGTAACTTTGTACTTGGGAATTAAATCTCTAGCCATTAAAATTGGTCTTTCCAACACCTACATCGCACCCTTATAATTGTCAACACACGAGGGTTGATAAAGAGGCGAACATTTTCTTTTTGCACAAATAGAGTTATAGGGTAACTAGGTATCTAGACCTTCATCCCTCGCTTATTCATCACTTTAGCATAAATCAAGTTATATTGTAAACAGGTCTCAAGATGTTCATTCCTCAATCATCCATTGCCGGTATTAGAAAACCTGCAATTGCCATGGCTTAACTAGCCTCAGTTGGAGCACTTCAAACCTTCAAAGATTGTGTTTTGATTATCCATGAAGTCTCCGATAAATTATATGGGTTCATAGTAGATGACAGGACTTTTGGACTATTGCAGATCACATAACCAAAAGATTGAAGTTAAAAACAAGAGGAAAATATTTCTCTGTTAAAATTTTCATTACAAATTTAAGAAAGAAGAGAGTCCTAGAAAGTATAATTTATTTTCCGTAGTTTAGCAAATAAACATTCTCATGGCATTGTGAATGACATGTCTACAAATTTACATCATTGTCATGAGTGCTCTTCATTTGTCTTAAACAAATAATATATGAGTCTTATGACAACAATTCTATTTATTATTTTATAGAGACTGGTGAAATTTAGGATAAAATATTCGGCAATTTAATATTTATAGCGAGCTGTGTTTAAGATATAATATATTTTGACGTGTTATGGCTCAGGAACCCCCTCAACTTGATGCACCTTTGGAAACAACCGAAAAGGACCCTGATGTGGACATTAAATCAGCTGACCTAGAATGGGATCAGTAAGAGGTGATTATTGCTTTATCCTGTAAAGCGCTTTAATTTTTCTTTAACTAATTTAGATTAACATGATTGAGAAAATTCTTTCCGACTTTTAACTTAAATATTGAGCTACTTTTTAACAAGAGGAATCTACATAATCTAGGGGATTGCAATGAATTTAAGTACCTGCTTTTAAACCAAAGATATTGAAACTAAATATAAGCACAATGATTAATTGAAAATGCATCACATTCTGATGCCTAGAGCTTACATCTTCTACTTCTGCGTGGACCTTAAATGTTATTTTCATAATTGTTGACTCTTATGGTCATATTTGAACTTAAAAGTTGAAACCATGTGAGGGTATTGATAAATTCCACTTGATTTCTTGCACAGGAATGTAACTCTGCATAGAATTTTCCCAAGCTACATTTTACATGTTTGTAGGCTGCCCAAAACAACACCATGTGACCTTATTACTGATTATCCTCCTCCCATGGTGCGTAATAGTTAGATATTATGGTGGAACAGAATCCTCAACGAGTGATATGCCACTTTGTTTGGAAAAAGCTTCTACTTTTTAGAACAATTACATTGGCAATAATCACTAGGCAAAGGGACTACAAAATGCACAAGCAGCTTTTAATGATATGAGTACCAAAGACAAGGAGGATGCCAAAACACCAAGCCAGGGACTTGCACCCCAAAGTCTGCTTCTGAATTGGAAAGCTCTTGTTTGCAGTGGACTGACTACTTAAGGCTAGGAACAGGGCTGCAGCTTGTCCCTCGATTCTTAAGACGTACAAAGGATTTCTTGTAGAGAATCGGCTTGTTCATCTTGATATCATGAATGTACTTTGGTGCTTCATATTAGTGATTTCTTGTAATAGGTATGTAACGTTGAGTGGTTGGCATTTGTTGGCAACATAGAAGGCATCACCGTTGCACTTTAAAATTGTCACTACATTACAATAAATATGTTTGAGCAGTTGTAATATATAGAGTCTTTTTGGTGTTCACACCCAAGTTTAATGTTCTGTTCTTTTCAAATTCTCAATTTTTATTAAGTTATACGTATTACCATTTTACAAAAGAAACTTCTACTTTTTGTCAAGTTCCAGAAAAGAAATTGAATTTTCAAATTTCATAAGAAAATTTATAAAAAAATCATTAAAAGATGACCTGAACAGAGAGCTTTATAAAATAATTTCTTAATCAAAATGTTTAAGCATACCTTTGGAATGTATATGTGTAATGTTGCCTATGTATACAGATAAACAGAGAGAATAGCTCTGATAAGATAAATAAAGATATCAAAACAAGATGTCACAATCTTTAGGAAAGAAGACAAAACTTCATTTTCTAGTCAAAGCGAATAAGAGAAACCGAAAATTTTTGGGAAATTTTAGTTTCACAAGAAATTGTGAAAAATGTTGACTGTGATTAGAACTTTAATCAATACGTTTGTACTCGTAACACAGATATTAGACTGTTTATTTCTTGTGCTTCAAACCATAGTAACAGAAATCTGGAAAAAAACCCGATTAATCCTGATTTTTAAAAAATCTGCAGGCTGGACGATTTTTAACCCAATTTTTTGAAATAATCTTTGACCTTTTGGTCAACGATTATTTCCCATTTTAAACTGCAAAATTGCCCCAAAAAAAAAAAACGTTTAAAACCTGAAAAAAATGCGAATAAAATCATACTGATTTTCGCGCGAAAAAAACCCATGAGACCATAGCTTGTTGTTTACTATAATGCTTTGATAGATTTTTTCCAAGCATCCATAGCTTGTCCAAAAGCACTTGTTTTAGGCTCTTAGCCATAGCAGCAAGGCAGTGAACTGTTTTGATAAAATGCTTTGGTAGACATGTATGAAAAATGTGGTAGCATAGACAAGGCAGTGAACTGGTTGAAAAATTGCCTCAAAGAAATGTGGTTGCTATTGATTGTCACAACATTCCATCAACATGAGACCACATTTCTTTGAGGCAATTTTTTATCCAGACAATGAGTGGATTGCTGGTGATGAATTTCTTGAGGTTGAGAATTTTGAGATCCTAGTGGAGTCCAACTTTGATACTCATTTGATTGAACGACTTAAGAGAGGCAAAGCCCCAAGAGCTTCATCATCGGGACCTGCATCCCTCTAGCATAGCTCTATTTATAGTAGCAACTAGCAAGAGTCATTGGCTACTTTTGATTTTTTGAAACTTTGTACTCAGTTTATAGGTTGACTTTGTACAAACTATATTGTAATTGAAATTTTGTCATCTATTAGTTATGCATTGTGAACTAATGCTTTGAAAGATGTGGAATGCAATGTAATCAGTGATATGAATATAAACAACAAAATCTATTTTCTATGATTCATTAGTTAAACTCCCTATTTTATTTGCTCTCTATAACTCTATTGCTATGGACATGCCTTTCAATTAAAAAAAAACAGATTTTGTCTATTATTCTACAATTTTTTACATTTTTTTAAAAATTCAATTTTTCAAAAAATCTTAACTTTTGGTTTGCCCATTTTTCCCCAAAAGAGTTTTGTTGCTATGCAGTTCAAACTAATTTAAATCTGGCAGTTAGGGAAGGTTTCCCAAAAAGTGGACCTTAAACGTAATTGCTCCCATTGTAAAAATTGCAATTTGAAGTGAAAGGGGTTAAAGATATAATCTTATTGAGCTTGCAATAATGTCAAGTATATCATGAGCCAAAGACTGAACACATTCACAAAGACAGACTTGAGTTTGATTAAATGAAGCATAATGAAGAAAATCCCTCACATGACATTAATTTAGTATAGAGTAGTGTGGAAAGAATGTCCAGGACAGAACTCAGTAGAGATGGAAGTAGACCCAATGTGGTCCAAACAGAAAGTAAACCTAGTTGCTTTATATGCTGACTAATGAGTAAATTAGCACTCTACAAGATATAGTTGACAGTTTAAATCATTGTAGAAAAAAAAAATCTCAAAGAACTCAGCAAATCATATGATAAAGATTTTTTCAAAAAAATTGGGATTTAATCGAGAATTCAAAAATACACAAAAAGAAAAAAAGAAAAAACAGCTGTTTTTTCAACTTAATGTAATTGCATAGAGATAGAGAAAGCCAAGGGAAAAGAGAGTTTACACCATATATTTAGTTCTTTCATAAATTTTTAGACCACTAATTACATTGCACAATGCACAGTACATTACTACATAGTAACATACTACAAGTACATAATTCAACTTTAAAATTTGAACCTAAAAATATATTACAATTTTATCTACAAAGTATAAAATCACAAAAGATTGAGTGAGCCAATGACCCTTGTTGCTACAAAGTATGCTACACAAGAGCGTTATAGGTCTTAAAGATGAAGCTCTTAGGATAGAGCCTCTCCGCATTCAATCAATTTCCTCATAATCATACTCGGCTTGCCCCAAGATAAAGTTACTTCTCATCAAAAAGTGGTTTCTCATTAGTTGCAATCAATTTGAAATTTGGATCAATCCCATCAAGGTTTATTGGCTAATCTTCTTCAATACTACTTGAAATTATCAAATTGAATGTATACATTAGTGAGGTTGACAAAATAAGTTCTAAAAAATAGAAATTAACTATGGAAAATGAATTGAAACAATAGTTAGAATTTAGAAGTATTTATCAATTGCAACTTATCTAACCTCGAGCTTTTTTTTAGCTTAATGTAGAGGTTGTGGTGAAAAATCACCAAACCATTCATTTGTTGTGTCACATCCCAGAAAACACCTATTTTACTTGTTGTGGATCAATGCATTGATCAATTCATCGATGGCAAGGTGTTAGATGATCAATGCAAAAAATTTATAGTTTGATTGGTGAATATTCCTCTACCTGCATCAAGTTTAAAGTCAAATGGTACTAAGTCAAATGGTACTGACCAACATCATGGCTCAATGCTAAAATGAGGGTGTATCAAATATTGTCTTCTAGTATGTTATAGCTTTCCAATTTAGTCATTAATTTTAGTTGATATCTCCCCAATAATTGTCTTGGATACATTATTCATGATACATACTAATTATGCTTTAGTATGGAGTCTTAGATAATTAATTAATATCTAACATCAATTTTAACATTCTTATTATGAAAAAAAAACTTAATAACTAGATATTGTCAATTTATTAACTATATATATGAGGGCACATGTCCTCCATGAAGGGCTTATCTTACTTATTATGGAGCACATCAAGGCTCTTATTTTGGTTCCGACCATTAAGGGCAAGGAAAAAGCTGTTAGTGATCTATCTGGGCCATCGGGTTCGAAGTCCCCTTCGGAGGAGGAGGAGGAATGGAAGGAGAATGAGGAGGATGCTTCTCCTGCGGCAGTGGCTACATCTTCGAAGAAGAGGAAGGTGGTTGGTGCTAAGTGTAACAGGTTGCCTAAGCGGCTAGCCCTTTCTAAGAGTGAGGACACGGAGGTGGGATCGGGTGATTCTTCTCCCAAGTCTACGGAGGTGATTGTTGGTAAATTTCTTGTTGGTGGTGGTTCAAAGGTGGGGACACAGGGTAATGCTGAGGGTTTGGTTGATAAACCGAGGAGGCTGTCTAAAAGAATTGCCAATTTAAAGAACAAGGCTTTTGAGGTTCTAACCAAGGACCCTATTGTGGCTGGTGAGGAAAAGGATGCTGGTGAATAGATGGTGGCCATTAAGGATTCTCCCATGCAGGACCTTCCCAAGGAGGAACAGGATGAGGAAATTTGGGGTTTAGCTAAGGAGTATGTGGAGAAGAGTAAAGCCAAACAGGAGCCTTTGAAGGTAAATCCTCTTTCTGAGGACTTTTCTTACCTTGACGATGATGCTACTTCCATGTTTGATTTATTGAATATGGCTAGGGCTGGGGCCACTGGTAGCTTTAAATCGGCTAAATGGACTCTTTAGGAGTTCAACAAAATCAATATTAAAATTAGAGGCTTAAAGGAGAATATGAAGAATGTTTTGAAAGGTTCTATGCCAGACATTCTTATAGATAGAATGGTGGACCTTGAAGGTTCTTATCATGAATTTAAGTCTTTGTGTGATGAAAGATTGGCAGCTCTAGAAGTCAAGGTTTTAGGCATAAATATGGACATCAAGAAGTTAAGCAGGCATGCCATATCTCGATCAAGAACAGTGTAGACTCCCTGGAAGTCCTTTGCAGGAAAATTAGCGAGCTCAGGGAGGATCAGGTTTACTTCTCTGAGCTTATGGAGAAAGAGCATGTGGCCAAGGGCAAGGGAAAAAAAGTTGCTAAGGATGATGACAAAGGTCCTGTTGGCAAAGAGTCGACTGATTGGAAGAAAACTTTTGATGCTAAGAAGAAAGAGTTGTTGAACATGGTCGAGAGGCACAGGAACCAGTAGATTGAGGTCGCCAACACTCTGGGTGGCTTGAATTAGTGTCTAGTCTTTTCTTTCTTGCTTTCTATTTCCTACTAGGGGTTGGTTTCTTTTGGGTTGTTTTGTTGTTGCATAGCTACTGGGTGTTGATGGTGGTCTTTTGTCTTACTTTTAGTTAAGCACCCACTTGTTAGTGTTTTTTGGCTATAGGGTTGTTGTTGGTGGTCTTTTGAATATTTTTCTTAGCAGCGTTTTGTATCCTCGGTTGTAAAGGGTTTTGGGTCCCTTCAAAACCTATTTTTCCCTTTAATCAAAACTATATATATGAATAAATAAGAAGTCCAAATGGGGACATATCATTATCATAACTAGATTATTTTGTTAAATGAATTGTTAATAATTTATAGGGGGTTCAACTTTAGTCAATGAATTTTGTGACTATTAATTACTACAAAGACATGGGTGGCAGGAAATATTAATGGTGACGTGATAGAAGTTTGGTGATGGTATTATTGATCCTAGGTGGTAGTTTTTAAGGAGGATTTTTATGGAAGAGTGGTGCAAAGAAACTACATGTTGCATGTATTAAGGAGGGCATAGCCGCATAAACAAAGGATTAAGAAATCACACCCCACAAGATAAAGGCCAACATGTGAAGCCTAAGAGAATTTAGCATGGAAGTTTGAGTGATGGGGAGCCCCTGCATAAGATCCAATTCAACAAATGAAAGATTGCATAACTATGCATTGCACAACATTGACTAGAGTTGTGATATGGTGCAAACCAATGAAGGTTGTTAAATAATAATGTATTTAGTGCAAGTACAATAGAGATTGTGTGGGCCTATGTTTTCATAGATGCTACATTGGAGGCAAAAGAGCAAATTTGAGTGCCTACATCAAAAATATTTTGAAAATCATCCTAGACCTTAGTACACTCTAGCATTAATTTCCTAAAATAGTATTTAATGTAGAATGATTCACTCATATAGCTAAGAGGGATTGAACTAGGTTGTTTTAGGCTTATGTGTATTAAATATTGAGTATTCTTATCATGTCTTTCTCACGTTTCACATTTCTTTGTGATATGTTGTCAAACATTTCATCTACCATGTGCATGCACTTTGTTATATTGAAGGTACTTGATCAAACAATTTGGGTATAGTGAATGCCACTCCAATTTACATGTTTACTTGGTCAATGAATTGGAATAATTACCTTGATCATTGAAGGAAAAATAAAATGTGTGAGTGTTATTCCTAAATGAAAAAAAATACTACCATGCCCAATAAGCATATCTAGTTCTTCCTAGCATTTTGTTGATGGCCATTGTGGTGTTATGATTATAGGTATGATATTGTAGTGCCTATAAATGTCATTAACATGGTTTAGAAAATGGTTATGAATTATGTATGACATGTTATCATTGTTGATTCTTGCAACTCTAGTGCTAAGTTTTATCTTTTTAGATTTTTTTCACTTATTAATATTCAATCCACTCTCACCTTAGTTGATACCCTATCTAGCAACAATGACTATACAATAATAATACCTATACTAGATAGTGAGTGAAAAACTTAGAACATGTTCTAGGGTGGTGTTAATGTGGATATCATGCTTATAATTTGTCTCTAAATAATGGTTGTCCCCTTAATTATTCTTCTTTATGGAATCTTTAATTATGAATTACATATTGTTTTAGTTTGTATAGAAATGATGACATAATATAGTATGATTATGTTGTTTAGAACCATTAAACCATACTATAATATGACAACATCATATTCCATGCCAAAACATGTTTTAATGATCATATATATTTAAAGGTATTATTATTATATGGTTAAGTTGTACAAGACTACATATTAGGTAAACTATGATATACAATAGCCACTATGTCACTTAGTATGGTTACACTTGGTATAATCACTATTAGCTTGGGTTATGTACCAAGTTTGAAGTTCTCGTCTTAGGTGAAGGGACTACTATTTCTATAGTGGATGAATATAAGTTTGATTTTGGTTATCATGTTACTACTGAAGTATATGATCTACTCGCATAATATTGTTGATCCCAATATGGGACCTTTGGCAAGAAGTGAGATCATTGAATGGCTTTCCATAATTGTGTTTTATAGTGATACTTGGGAGGGATGAACTATGTGTACAATTAATATTTCAACTATGATGGTTTAAACAGTTTTAGTGTGATATTCTATGTTGGTGTTCAGAGTTGTACATACCAAATCCGTAAAGTCAAACATTTTCTTGAGCACTAGAGGTGTCAAACTTAGGGAAATTATCTCAAACTCATGATTATTTTGGGCAATAATGGACCAATTTACTAAATTGGATGAGACCAACAACTTTTCATTCTACTAGGCCAAGGGGGGATTTCCTAAGGCATTGTTTTATATATAACTATAGGCAATGGACATATAACTTGACACTAACCATGCCCATTGCATAGTATACTCATATCAAGTTGTCAATATGTATTTGTATGTTGGTTTGTAAATACAAGGTCACGCGCCTTCTTAAAGTAGACAAGCAACCATGTGAAGTGTCTAAGGATGAGGTTCTAATAACCCCTAATAAATTTATCCACATCTAGACATGAAAGCAAATGAAACTAAATCAACACAAATTGAAATGATCTTCAAATCTAACTATTCAGTGTGTTGGGGTGATGGGAGGTTGAGCTTGAGGCAAATGAGTGTCTCTATCCAAATGGGTGAATAGTCTAAAATAATATAATGACTAGAACCCTTTTGCACTACCTTGAACAAGATATTGTTGAAGATTATACTTTTTCAACTATACACATAACCTAGGCTCTACGCATATATACAAGAAGATAAATAAAATTATAAAATATTAAAGAATCTAACTTAGTTACCGATGAATAAACCCATACATCTCTTGCATTAATTTGATAAGATACCTTACAAAAGCTTTGCAAGGATTTAATAGTTTTCCAAATGACCAACAAATCAAAGCTAACACCTAAATCATACGATATGATTAAGAAGAAAAATGAACCCTTTAAAAAATGTACACAATACACATGGAGACTCAAACAATGTTGAATTTTCATATTTGATTTATTCTTTTAGGAGTACAATATCACATTATAAACTCGGGATGAAGCCCAAATCATTACAATGCAAAAATATTTGAAACCCTTCAAGTAGAGACAAGAGATTTTTTACTTTGTTTGTAGTTCTACAACCTTCCTTCCTCTTTTTGAACAATAAAATGTTGGAACTATCTACCATGAACCACATTCAAGTGGCCTTAGGAGAAGATATTCTATTACTCACAACTATAGAGATCAACCATGCCTCCAACTCATCAAATTCATGTTTTGATATGAAATCGACTTTAATTGTGTTTATGGTTACTAGGAGACATTTTGAGGTCATCTTATTTTGAATTGTAGCATTCCTAGGTGATTAATGGCGCTTTGAAATGTATAGGAAAGTAGATAACTCTCATATTATTTTGTTGCAAAATTTTGATGGGTGGCAAGAAGTTGAGTCCACTTTTTGGCCAAAAAGTGGAAGTTTTTTCCCTAATTTTCAGAATTTGTCACATTTGACCTTAAGATTTGAAGCACTTAGAGATGGAATCTTGAAAAAAGTCATTGATCATAAAATCTAGTACTCAAATTCTAGTTTCCAAATATGTAGTTTATTTTAATACCCAAATGATACAAATTGATTTTCAATAGGCATTTTTAAAAACTATTGTTTAAAAGTCACTTTTTTTTTTTATCATACCATGCACATGTATGTCATCCATATTTTGAACTAAATAATCATATTTTTCTTAATCCTTTTGGGAAAATATTTGTAACACATTGAAGCACGCTTTCAATATTTTTTGTAATTTTTAATTTTTATTGAATATTCTTTTCTGTTAATTTTTTATTGGTCATAGTTGTTTTGAAAAATCGTCGTGTATGTCACGCATAAGATGACCTAATCTTATCATTTTTTTATTTTTTTTTCAAATTGAAAAGAATTGTCTGAAGTATGCTTTCGTACAATTTGTTTTTCAAAAAATTATTTTAATAAAAAGTTATTAAAATACTAAAAAACCCTAATATTTCAATTTTATGCACCAGTTTCATCATAAATTAATTAAAAAATAGATAACATAATCCAATTGTAAAAAAAAGTACATATTTTGAATCTACACTCTCTCAGCTATAATGGGTTTTAATTTCATCAAAAAATTCTGCAAAAAAGGTCTTCAGACATATGCCCAAAGTCGCTATTTTCTTGTGACATTGACAGGACCTTCAAGTTGTAGGTCAAACCAAGTCCAAAGCTTAGGTTCAGGTCCCCAAGCCTTTTCCCAAACCAAAAAACAAAGCAAAAACTCAACCAAAAAATTCATATTTTAAAAAACGGGATCCCGTTCTAAAACGAGATCCCATTTCATAAAAACATATTCTTTTATGCTTTTACGAAACGGGATCCCATTTTGAAAAGTTGTCAAAAATGGAAATTTTTCAAAACAAGATCTCATTTTGAAAAGTTTTCAAAAATAGAAATTTTCCAAAAAATGGAAAGTTTCCAAAAATGGAAACTTTTCAAAATGGGATCTCATTTCGAAAAGTTGCCAAAAATGGAAAGTTTTGAAAATGGGATCCTATTTTAGTTTTAGGCTCAGGACCCCAAAGCAAAATGGGATCTCGGTTGCTAAAAACTGAGACCTTAATTCATTTTTCATGATTTCGATATTTTTTCTAAGGTAAAAACTTCCACCTTAAGTGGACTCAACTACATGCTTTCACCCTGATGATGAATAAGATACTATCACCTTTAAGCTCCTTGTAAAGCTAAACTTGCAAATTTTGATTTCAAAATCAGGAATCCACCTAGATATCATTGGGGGATGAAATCACCTACTTCATTAATGGTGGCATGGCTACCTTCATCTCCCACCAATGG
Organism: Sequoia sempervirens; assembly: GCA_007258455.2. Lineage (NCBI taxonomy): Eukaryota > Viridiplantae > Streptophyta > Pinopsida > Cupressales > Cupressaceae > Sequoia > Sequoia sempervirens. Next base: position 49,168 of record VDFB02321300.1, read on the forward strand.
TTTTGAAGCTAAATCCACACTCATAAGACATAGCAATAACCTCTAGGTAGGAAAACCAAAACAGGTGGTTGCAAGGTCAAATCTAGGTGAAAATGGTAGCCCTAAAGCAATTTGGGAGTGGTTGGGGCGAGTAGAAATGATTTCAAAATAATTATGGAAATTTTATGAGGAACCAAATATGTGAATCAAATGCAATATTTTGGGTCAAGATTAGATATTGGGAGCGAATGGAATAGGTATGAATGTCAAGTTGACCTCCACAAGGGAAGAGATGAGTGAGAAAGGGAAAGGGGGGTCCTTGTAGGAGAATAATGTAGAAGTGGATGTGGGAACCATGAATTTGGAACAAAATCAAAAAATCTGAACATTTAGAGGAAGTCCATAGGAAGACTAGGGAGACATTTTGATGCAGAAGCATCCAGGGCCCAGAACAATCTTGCATCATTTTTTGTGTTTGTTTCGAATAAGGGCCAAGGTTGTGAAGAGTCGTAGAGATCCAAGTTTTTCTAACTCATGTCATAGAGTTTTGAAGTTTTGAAACCTTCCGATTTAGTGATCCCTTTGTTGTCGTGGGGTTTCAAGATTTCCTAACTTTCAACTTGCATTCCCTTTGTTGTCGGCATATCGCAGGTTTTCAAAACCTTGCAACCACCAAAAAAGAGGTTCTGAGATTCGTGTTTTTGGTGATTTAGCGATGTGTGATGGAAGACTTATGGTGGGACCCAATGGGTTGATAAGGACAGATGGCGACATCAGAAGTATACACGCGGCAGCAGCCTGCTAACCCCGCTGAGAAATTGGTGGGGCCTGATCAAGACCCACGGGGTATGCGGGAAACGGTGAGGATGGATTGAGGTTGATCGGAAGGTGCGTTGGCGATGGATGGGAACGGATACAACAATGAAGATGCTCTGATGGAACGATGGAGAGAGTGTAAGGTGAACATCGGCGAGAAGCAGGTGTATCGGCAGAAGATGATTGTAGGTTCCTCTGATAGGACGATGAGATAAAAGATATGGGGATAGCTTGAGATGAACGATTGACAGCGGTGGATGATGAATGTGGTCAAAACACTTGGCAAGGCAATATTCAATGTATTCCACATCGTTGTTGTGAATCCATGTTCATTGGTTGACGAATGGAAGCTATTGATAGCAAGGTAACTGAATGGTCATACTATGACACAAGATAGAAGAACGACAAGGCCGACATGCAAGAAGGGAATTCTATATATAGATAGCGAGAGATAGAGTGAGACAATGGAAAAGGCTAGGTGGCGAAGTAGCCTGAAGGTTCGTGAGAAGAGCAAGCCGACCAGAACAAGAGAGGAGAGGAGAGGTTAGACTAGTGAGAGTCTAAGGCAAATCTATTTCAAATTTGAAGATGATGTAATGAAAGCCCATTTGATAGCATGTAATGTTCTATTGACATTTCAGTAATAAAACAAAGCTATGTTTTCTCGCATTTTTCTTTGTCAACCTATGTTGTGTCAATATTATGTGTGTGTGGTTTGAGTTGGCTATGAGATTGTGACAGCCTATTAAGTCCCTCCGGTCTCGACTATGTCAAGTGGTATCAGAGCAAGAGTTTCTAAGTCTGTAACAAAGCACCAAACATGAGGCAGTTGTAGCAAGACCTATGAGTGTGGGTTGAAGCTAGAAGACCAGCTAGTGATGAGCTGAGAAGAGTTATGGAAGGCATGTTTGTTGCAGGCATAAAAGAGGGTCTATAACTGCTATTCTCCAATAGAGATAAAGCTGGGTAGAAGGTGTAGAGTTCCTCCACTAAGAGAAGGTGGGTAGAGGGAGCATCTTCTAGAGTCTTTGTTGGGTAGAGGATAGTTGTGTGAGCGAGATATTGTTGCAAGGAGGACTTGTAACTGTAGAAGGACTTGTGAGTTCTTGAAGATGTCTTCGAATAAGAGGACAAGATAGGCCATGAGGAGACCAGTGATAATCTCATTTTGGGAAGAGTATTGGGAAAAGGTGAGAGCAAAGAAATTGATTGCAGAGCTAAAAGGGATCAAAGTGAAATTAGATTCCCTTGAGGAAAGCTTGGGAATGAAGAATGAAGGAAGAGAAAAGATAGCAACGGAGGTTGCAAGGGTTGAAAATATTTGCAGCCCTCTGATGGAAGGGGCATGGGAGGAAGAAAATGTGGGGGCAGCCCACACAAGTGGAGAAGATGCTAAGCCACAGGTTGTAGCAATGGCATGTCAGTGGAGAGAGATGTGTGAAATGGACAGAGGGTGTTTGCAAGCTGAAATAGTGAACACAAATGGTCCCAAGTTTGATGATGGGATTGAGGAAGACAAAGATGAAAGGTTGTGGAGAGAAGAGATGAGGATAATCCAAAGTTATTTGGAAGCTGAAGGTGAAAAGTTGATGAAGCGGAAGAAATCTATTGCACCAAGAGAAGATGGTGATGAAGAGTCTTTAGAGGCTCGTGATTTTTATAACCCTTTTTGTTATGTTGTGTTTGTAGGGAATAGAGAGATTGCAACAAGATGTCAAGTCTGTGGCATCGAAGAAGGAATCCTCATACAAGAGGATAAGGAATGAAAATTATGTAAGCAAGGTGGTTGACACTCTCAAACCAACACAAAAGATCCAACAAAATCAAGAAACAATTCTTCAACACTGTCCTATTTCCCTTTATTCAAAACTCGCAACAAGAGGCTTATAGCCTTCAAAAACCAACAAATGAAGATATCTTTTAGAGAAGCTCATACAAAGGCCAACAAAACATCATTTAAGACCTCTCAGATCCCAACATAATATCCCAAAAGATCACAAATGGTTTCTTTGACACAACCTTGAGAATCAACAAACTATCCCTGTTTTAGGCTACTAAATTAGCCCTCTTTTACCAAGGAGGTCCCTCCTAAACAACTGATCTTCACCAAACCTCAACTGACAGTCACTAATTGTGTGACAAAATATCAAATTCCACAATCACTTCTCAGGTTCATGACATTTTAAGCATTGATCCATGAAATCCTCCAAATTCATGCAAAAGACCTAGGGTTTATCAAAACTCACATCACTCGGGCTTCTCAAACTCCAAAATTGCACCCAACAGTTTCTAAATAGCCTGGAAAAACTCACAAAACCATCACAAGACCCAATCATCCATCACTTCATCAAAACCCTATACCAATACCTCTTTTTCACAAAGAAAACTCACTGCCCAGCCCTAGGGCATCATCCCAATTCTCACAACTCAATTCCACTGCCTACCAAAACATGGAAACACATAAATTAGAGAGTATTGGACCCATTCCACAATAATTAGTAGGTACAAAAAGTGGAATGGGTCAGTTTTCCATTTTAGAAGACCCTCAACCCTTTGAAACTGTATAAACAGGCTGCTACAAAAAATGAATGAATTCTCCCTCAAAATTCAGGGTTAGGCTCTCAAAATTGAATCAAATGAAAGGTAATTCATATATATACAAACCACAAAAGTATTCAAACCATAAAAATCTTGTACGGGTCCGTACAAAATGAGAAAATTTCTCGAAACACAGAAAATTGCAATAGAAAACGTTGTATTTTTATTGGAAATCTTCAACACAGAAATTAACAACCCCTCTTCGTGCCATGGAAAGGATTTATATAGCAATTAAATTTGAATTTTAAACATTCCAATGTTCATAACTACCTTTTGAACTACCATGACCTTTCCTATTCCCTAAGTTGCATTTTTGACAATTTTGCATGACAACAATTTTTTTTTTTGCAACTTTTGCACTTTTAACACAATTGACCCTAAAATCCCCCAGTTACATCATAAATGGTCTTTTAGACCTTATTTAGCATAAATATACTCAAACCACCCCATACTAACCTAAACTCACCTACTGACCAACATCAAATGATCAAATTTTGACAAAAGCTTTTAGGTGCTCCTGCACCATACAACCCCACAGAAAAGAACTCATGCCACATGAGTTGTGTCTTATACCAATTTCTCCAAGCTTCACACATATTCCACTAATCTGCAAACACTTTCCATTGATCCATACACCAAGATCTTCCAATCTGCCTTGAATCTTTGTTCTTGCTTGCATATGAATTTGTCTTCATTTCTGTTTTTAGACCTGATGATGGTCTTTTATTTTCTCCTTGACCAAAACTTGCTTGTCCCCCATATATACCTACAAACAAACAACATATAGTAATCCATTGTACTGACTTCTTCTTTGTTTCAACTTCATCCTTGCATCTGCCCTTAACTTCTTGTACACTTTGTCCCTGCATCACTTTCATCAGACTTTTTGTTTTGTCAACACCATATACCATTGTACTAACAGACCTATCACCTGATGTACCTGCAAATTCCTTATACCTTGAAACTTTACTCTTGCCTATAGGACACACAATGGTCCCCACCAAAACATTCTCATTCAAATTCACTGTCAACTCCTTTACTACTATATCAACTTTCACATTTGTTATCAGTGCTTTCTTAGACCTTGGACTCATTGAAGCTTCCAACTTTTTATCTTCCTTCACAACATTCACAAATTATTTCTTCCCACACATAATCACCTTGGATTTACCCTTTTCATCTTCCACCAAAGGAGTCTAAACAAACTTACATCCATCCTTCTCTATTGTATATGTGTTTTCTCTTCCATCATACAATGCATGCTTGTCATATTGCTAGGGCCTACCTAGGAGTAGATGATAGCAATCCATAGGAAGAATATCACAAACTACCCTATCCTTATAGCCTCCAATTTGAAACTCTACCACATCTTGTTCATTGACCAACAAATATTTCCCATCACTCAACCAAGACACTTTATAGGGTAACTCATGAGGAACTTTTTGTAAATTGTAATGTCCCCTTCTAGCTAGACATTGATACATCGGCATGATTAGCCTATTAGTGGCCCTCATAGGCTAATAGGGCATGTTTAGAGGGTCTTTTTAGCAGATACCTAATTGGTAGTTGGCTTCTTTTGGGGGTTCAATATTTATATGGAGGTGTTCTAATGATTTATTGATATGTTTCTATTTTTAGAAACCTCATGTTATAAGGTGGTGTTATATTTGTACTTTATGTTATAAGTTATTATTTTATTATAAAGTGCAAATATAAATTATAAAATAATAATAATAATAATAATAATAATAAAATATTATGATGCTTCTAGAAGCCCTAATGAGGAGAAAGAAAAATATAAAAGAGGGTGAAGGCTGCTATTATTCTCATCCAGCAATTGACATTTACAATTTTATGAGCACTTGTGGAGCTAAAAGTTTCTGCAGTATATTTTCTTTGGGAATGAGAACTTCCATTGATAGCATAACTGAGGAAGTGAAATATCTTCTAAAGGGTTGTAGTTGTTGGAGAGGTTACTTCAAACTTCTCATTGAGCAAAATTTGTGGCCAAAGGCCAATTTTGTCATAAATCAATTCAGAGATTATCAAAGACAATTTTGGTATTAATATTATCATCTTTTCTTGGCATCTTGGAGGTCGATTGGCATTGGAGGCAATCTGATTTTAAATATCAGAATTTTTAGTCCATAAGGAGAACCATGATTTTGCATAGAACTCTTCCAATGTGGTTCGATTTTTCTTGAGAAGGGTGGCGCTTGACTCAAGGGAGATAGGCGACTTCATTGGAGGCAATTTGGAGTGGCAAGGAGCTAGAAATTAATTATTATCTTCATTCACATTAGCAACAGGGGTGATTCCTTGAAGAGTTCGATTTGGCTTGAGGAGTGAACATTTTGCTTGGGATTTGATTGCTTCTTCATCTATCAACAAGGGCGCCATCAAGCAACCAAGTTTCTTTAAGAGTTGTTCATCATTTCATTGCATAATAGGAGTTTAGTATTTCAGTTATAGGTGTGCATCCATTATCAACATTGTCATAAATTGAAGTTATTGTAAATGCCAAGAGTCTTGGCCATTTTGTAATAAGCATTGTATTGGATAATCATTTGAAATTAAGGATAAATAAGTAGTTGAGAAATCATAGTTGTTATTGTGCATTTAAATATCATTTGAACTCAGCTTAGTAGAATGCATTCCAAGTGTTTGACAAAATGTCTCTTGGTTGTAGATGCATTTTATCCATGTAGTTTCTCATTTATATGCATTTGAAAATACAAAAAGTGATTTCATTGCACTTAGATATTTGCATAGACATTGTAGAAGTTATTTTCCAAGCTCTCAAATCAATTTAGCATTCATTACAATCATCAAATTACAAACTGAAAACTCAGACCAGCAAACAAGAACATTGCATACAAACTGTTTGAAAAAATTACAAGGAAGCAAATTGAAGAGATTAAGGTCAATTTGAGCAAGGCACATTACATAAATTCAGTTTATTGACCATCTCACTTCACACCATATTTTTCAATAGAGCCAAAATCAATAACAATTTTGCATACCTTATTCTTGCACTTACATGTGGTCTTGAAAATACTCTTCCTTTGCAATGGTTCCATCTCCTTTGCTGCCTTCAATATAGTCTTCCTCATCATCAGCATTTCCCCTGTTTCAGGAGCAGCCCTTAAATTTGTAGAATGAGTGCTCTCAAAATCCTCTTCTTGTACTATTTGTGCTCTCCTTTCAGTCCTCTTTACTCCACTCAATGAACTACCAAACTTTTCAGGACATCTCCATGAAGGATGACAATATTGATTACAATTATAACATCTCCCTGAAAATTCATTAGAATTTCTACCACCACTAAACCTCCCTCTACCCCTAAAACCTCCTCTAGCATCAACACCTTGCTCCTTACCTCTATTTGCTTCTTCTTGTTCCTCACTTAGCTGCTTTGGTGTAGGGATTATTCCTCTCCCTCTTGTGCTAGTACCTCTTCCTCTAATAGATTTCTCTTTCCTTCTTTTAAGCTTTTCCTCCACCCTAATTGCTAATTGAAAACACTCTTCAACAGTCTTTGGGTTAGCAACAACAAGTTCATCTTGAATATTAAATCTGAGACCACCTAGATAACTAGCCACTTTTTCAACTTCATCTTCATCCCTTCTTGACCTTATACTTAATTTGTAAAATTCATCTATATATGCCTTGACATCTAGATCTTTTTGTTTCAAACCTTGCAACTTCTTATACAATTGAATTTCATAATCCTTTGGAAGAAACTTACCTTTCAATTTTTGTACCATTTTGTCCCAAGAAACTATTCTTGACTTGCCTTGTTTTCTCCTCTCTGCTTGTTCATAGTCCCACCATAAAAGAGCATGACATTTGAGTTTAGTCTATGCCACCTTCACCATCTATTCATCAAAAATGTCTTCACTTTCAAAGTAATTATCCATAGCTACAATCCAATCAAGCAATTCTTCTTCATTTAAATTTCCACCATACATAGGAAGATCAACTTTTACCTTCATTGAATCACCTTTCACTACTTTGAGCATCTTTACCATCCTTTGATCTTCAGGGTCTAATTCCTCATCAACATCTTCATATTCTTCATCTTCCTCCTCTGTTTCACTCTCTTCATTCTCATCTCTTCTTTTCTTTGTCTCCAACACAGCAAGCCTTTCCAATATTGCATTATGTGACTCTAGAAGCTTAGCATGCTTCTCTTTCAGATCCTGCAACTCTCTAGCAACACCAACACCCTTCGGAGGCATCTTCACCAATTTGTCTTTTCACCTTCCAATCAACTTTCTTCAAACCTGCAAAATTCAACCAAAGAGACCTTGTCCTTGAGCTCTAATACCACCTAATGTAAGCAAGGTGTTGACACTCCCAAACCAACACAAAAGATCCAACAAAATCAAGAAACAACTCTTCAACACTGTCCTATTTCCCTTTATTCAAAACTCACAACAAGAGGCTTGTAGCCTTCAAAAACCAACAAATGAAGATATATTTTAGAGGTCATACAAAGGCCAACAAAACATCATTTAAGACCTCTCATAGATCCCAACACAATATCCCAAAAGATCATAAGTGGTTTCTTTCACAACCTTGAGAATCAACAAACTATCCTTGTTTTAGGCTACTAAATTAGCCCTCTTTTACAAAGGAGGTCCCTCCTAAACAACTGATCTTCAACAAACCTCAACTAACAGTCACTAATTGTGTGATAAAATACCAAATTCCAAAATCACTTCTCAGGTTCATGACATTTTAAGCGCTAATCCATGAAATCCTCCAAATCCATGCAAAAGACCTAGGGTTTATTAAAAATCACATCACTCGGGCTTCTCAAACTCCAAAATTGCACCCAATAGTTTCTAAATAGCCTGGAAAAACTCACAAAACCATCACAAGACCCAATCATCCGTCACTTCATCAAAACCCTATACCAATACCTCTTTTTCACAAAGAAAACTCACTGTCCAGCCCTAGGGCATCATCCCAATTCTCACAACTCAATTCCACTGCCTACCAAAACATGGAAACAAATAAATTAGAGAGTATTTGACCCATTCCATGAGAAACAATAGGTACAAAAAGTGGAATGGGTTAGTTTTCCATTTTAGAAGACCCTCAACCCTTTGAAACTGTATAAACAGGTTCCTACAGAACATGAATGAATTCTCCCTCAAAATTCAGGGTTAGGCTCTCAAAATTGAATCAAATGAAAGGTAATTCATATATCTACAAAACAAAAAAGTATTCATACCATTAAAATCTTGTACGGGTATGTACAGAATGAGAAAAGTTCTGGAAACACAAAAAATTACAGTAGAAAACGTTGTATTTTTATTAGAAATCTTCAACACATCAATTAGCAACCCCTCTTCGTGTCATGGAGAGGATTTATATAGCAATTACATTTGAATTCTAACCATTCCAATGTTCATAACTACCTTTTGAACTACCATGACCTTTCCTATTCCCTAAGTTGCATTTTTGACAATTTTGCATGACAAAATTTTCTTTTCTTTTTTTGCAACTTTTTGCGCTTTTAACACAATTGACCCTAAAATCCACCAATTACATCATAAATGGTCTTTTAGACCTTACTTAGCATAAATATACTCAAACCACCCCATACTAACCTAAACTCACCTACTGAACAACATCAAATGATCAAATTTTGACAAAAGTTTTTAGGTGCTCCTGCACCAGAAAAGCAAGAGAGAAGCTTGCAGTGGAGTTATGTCTTTTCGAAGGCATAAAGGGAAAGAGGTTGCAAGTTGCAGCTAAGACATGTCTTGTTGAAGGCATAAAAAGGGAGAGCAGAACAAAATTTTCAGCAATAGAGAGTCCTTTGGAGGACATATTGATGAAGGAAAAATGTGTTGAGGAAGGAGTTGCAGATATGTTTGAAGAAGTGGAAAGAGTAGAAATAAATTGTTCCTTGGAGGAAATGTTGATGAAGGTGGATGGTGATGGACAAAGAATAGTGGCAGTGAGGCTTGCAGAAATCCTTGTGCAAAAGGATAAGACAAAGAAGAGTGAAGTGGAAGGAGTATGTCTTTTAGAAGGCGTACAAAAAGAGGAGTACGGTGTTGTACCCAAGGGTGATGTTGAACATGTGGATGTAGCGTTACCAGAGCAGGAGGTAATGCATGGGTTACCTAAAGAGGATAAAATTGATGGCCATGCTTTTCCAACATTCCACAGTGCAGATTGGTGGGGATTTGGATCTAATAAATAGAATTCGAGGAAGTATGCACGTAAAGAGGGAAGCTAACAAATGTAGATAGTGAAACTTCAAAGGTGATAGTGCAAGTATGGTAATGCAAAATCAAGGAGGCTGAACAATTTGAAAGTGAGGAAAAAGAAGGTGAAATTGGAAGATGGCATTATGGACGCCATGTGTAGGAGCACATGATTTTAATCACCTGGGGAGTCTGATGTAAGAGAATCCAGGGCCAAGAACAATCATGCATCATTTTCTGTGTTTGTTTCGAATAAGGGCCAAGGTTGTGAAGAGTCACGGAGATCCAAGTTTTTCTAACTCATGTCGCATAGTTCTAAAGTTCTGAAACCTTTCGATTTAGCAATCCCTTGGTTTTCACAGGGTTTCAAGATTTCCTAACTTCTGACTTGCGTTTCCTTTGTTGTTCACATGTCACGGGTTTTCAAAACCTCGCAACCACTGACAAAGAGGTTCTAGAGTTCATTTTTTTGGCGATTTAGCGATGTGCGATGGGAGACTTATGGTGGGACACGATGGGTTGATAAGGATAAATGGTGATGTCAGAAGTATACACGTGGCAGCAACCCGCTAATCCCGTTGAGAAATTGGTGGGGTCTGATCAAGACTTGCGGGGTATGCAGGAAATGGTGAGGATGGATTGAGGTTGATCAGACAGTGAGTTGGCGATGGACAGGAATGGATACAACAATGAAGATGCTCTGATGGGATGATGGAAAAAGTGTAAGGTGAACATCGATGAGAAGCAGGTGTATTGGTGGAAGATGATTGTAGGTTCCTTCGATAGGACGATGAGATAAAAGATATGGGGATAGCTTGAGATGAACGGTTGACAGTGGTGGATGACAAATGTGGTCACAACATTTGGCAAGGTGATATTCGATGTATTCCACATCGTTGTTGTGGAATCCATGTTCATTGGTCGACGAATGGAAGCTACTGATAGCAAGGTAACTGAATGGTCATACTACAACACAGGATAGAAGAACGACAAGGCCGACATGCAGGAAGGGAATGCTATATATAGATAGCGAGAGATAGAGTGAGACGGTGGAAAAGGCAGGGTGGTGGAGTAGCCCGAAGGTTTGTGAGAAGAGTGAGTTGACCAGAATGAGAGAGGAGAGGAGAGGAGAGGTTAGACTAGTGAGAGTCTAAGGCGAGTCTGTTTTAGATTTGCAGATGATGTAATGAAAGCCCATTCGATGGCATGTAATGTTGTATTGACATTTCAGTAATAAAATAAAGCTATGTTTCTCACATTTTGTTGTGTCAACTTGTGTTGTGTCAATCTTTGTGTGTGTGTGGTCTAAGTTGGTTGTGACATCGTGACAACCTATTAAGGCCAACATGAGTTAGAAAATCTTGGATCTTTGTAACTATTCACATCCTTGGCCCTTATTCGAAACAAACACATAAAATGATGCATGATTGTTCTTGGACCTGGATGCTCCTGCATCACATTTAGAGGGAAATCTTGTGGGATTAGATGTTGAATTTAAATGAAGTGAAAGGGGGAAAATATTTAAATCCAAATCAAAGGTATGTAAGAATGGAAAGAAAGAAAGGAACAATATTTGTGGGGATTGGGAGTAGTGGTGAACAAGAGAATGGGATAAGGAAATTATAGGTGTAATGCCCCAAGTCGACATGCTTAGAAAAAAATATAATGAAAGAACTTTTCTTAAATCAAGGACCACAATGTTGATAATGCAACAATGACATGTCACACATGCACAACAACGTGCACACAAGTGTCACAATTACACAACAACAAGAACAAAAGAACTTCACTATTGCATAAGCAAGGTGGCAACAATGGAATACTAACCACTCGTGAGATATATCCACCACGATGAACATGTGAAAGAGAGATAACAAGACCTACATGTTGACTAATTATTAAACCACGATCTTGTTCTCTCACAACACAACACCAAGGTAGGATGAGGGAATCATCAACATCCAATCCACGTCCAAACACACAACACAAATCTAATCACAGAGGTAAACCTTCACAAGAGGTTTCCTAACCAAGAAGTACAACTCTCCACTAACTGAAATGATGATGAGTCACTTCCAGATAACCACATGCTTCCCAAGAAATCTCACTGCAACATGACGCCACACAAGTGGAAGAATACTACTCCACAACACTTCATGACCTATGAGGAATGTTGAGGACACCAACAAGGCCAACCGTGAAGGATTAAAACCTTCCCAATCTTCACAAGACTAAGCACACAATCTCTCTAACCTAGGTTTGACAACCAAGAGCTTTGAAGAAGGCACACAAACCAAGGAAAGAAAAGCCACAATTTCTCAATGAAAACACTGTTGCAAGTATGAGCTTTTATGGTGGTGTTTTCATTAATGTTGTCATTGATGTCAACACTGTTCAGTATGTTGCAGATTGTATGGTTGAGATGTTGTTGAGATGTGGAGCTATCTTTATGGTGTTGCAAATATGTTGGTTTGATGAGTTTCCAAGTGCTTTTGAGAAAATTAATAAAGAAGAGAAGTCAGAATGTTGAGTGTGTTCAGATTGTGCTCTGATATGTGCTCTGCATTTCTCCTAAGTTGATCCTATGCCTGTGCGGATCTGAAGGCGTGTTGATGGTGATCTGGTGATGATACAGTCTGAGTTTTAGTTTCTAGTGAGATGGTACATGAAAGTTGTGTCCTTCGGTTTGTGTGTTCCTCTGGTAGAGTAAGTGTTCTATGGACTGGGAGAAATATTTTTTCTTTGCATTTCTCCACTGTTTTGTTTCAAATCATGCGGATCTAGTAGATGTCTTGTGAAGGTATTTCCTATGCTCTGGCAAAGAGGTTTAGAGTTTGATGATCTGGAAATCATGTTTTAGTATTTTTGTGTGTGTCTGCATAGCCTAGATTGACTGGTGAAAGGAGTTCAGTGTTTGAAGCCTATTGGTGTTGTTGTGGATGTATTTGGAAGATTCTGAGATGTATTCTCATGTATAATAAAGCATGTTGATTTTTTTGTGTGTCATATTCTTGTTGGGAAGCGTGTGCATCATTGATAATTTGTATTTTCATTAGGTTTGGCCGACCTAGTGTTTACACTTCATTCAAAGAATAAAATTTAAATTGAGGAAGCATGTAGAAGATTCAAGAATATTATTTTATGTTTTTATTGGTCCATTCTTATTCCTTTCCACTGCGGTAATTTAGATTTTCTGACCTAATTTGAATTAATGAAATGGTGTATTGTGGGCGAACTTGGTAAATGTTTCTAAGGTTGAGAATAGTATAAAAGCAAGTCGAGTTGTGAAGAATTATATCATAGTGTAATGCAAAGTGACGAAAGTGTGCCACAAATCATAAGAGAAGAAGTGTGTGAGTGAGTTGTGATAGAAGTTTTTCAGTGTGTTGAAGCCAATGAATTGAAGATTTATGTAATCCTGCAAATGTGCTTTAATTGTTGTGGTGGATCTTTTGTTATCTTTTGTATCTATAGGTAGTGAGCCTCCCTGTTGGACAATGAGTCCTTTGTAGGAAGTGATCCTTTGTACTTGGATAGTGAGTTCTCTTTTGGGAAGTGAGCCCTTGGTAGTGAGCCTTTGTATTTAGTTTATAATCTTTATATTGTGAATTAACCCTCACCGTGGTTTTTCCCTTATTAGGTTTTGCATGTAAAAATCTAGTGTTCATTGTGTTGATTTACTTTCTGTTATTTGTGTTTCATGCTCATACTTAATAACAAAATAGTGTGGTTGAAGATTTGATAAGTGATAAAGTTTTAAGTTTGAATTTGTGTGACAACTGATTCACCCCCCCTCTCAGTTGTCCTGCGCATGTTTAACAATTGGTATTAGAGCCCTGGTGCCTTGCTGTAGAGCTTAATCGCTTAAGGAAGATCTGATGGCGCACAAGTTGTCGATCCCTATGTTTGATGGAACTGACTATAATTATTGGAAGGGACAGATGAGAGGATATATTATCTCTCTTGGTTTCAAGACCTAGAAGGTTGTTGAGAATAAGTATACACTTTTGTCTGGTGGTGTTAATACTGCAGATGAGATCTCTACTTACGAAGAGAATGAGAGGGCGATGTATGCGATTTGCAGTGGTTTATCTAAAAATGATAAAATCAAGGTTAATTCGTTGGATAATGCATATGAAGTCTAGAAGAAGCTGGAAGACATGTATGAAGGAAATGAAAAAGTGAAATTGACAAAGAGACTAGCGGCAAAGCATAGATTTGTGAATTTGAAAATGGAAGATGGTGAAGAATTTATAAGTTTCTTTCATAGGGTTGAACAAACTGCAAATGAGGTTAGAAATCAAGGAGGAAAGCTCACAGATGAAGACATAATAGAGAAGATCCTGATCACCCTATCAGACTGCTACAACGATAAGATCTTGGTGATTGAAGAAATGTATGACCCTAAGAAGTACACCTTGGAGCACTTGTTCGGCACCCTGCAAGCATTTGAATTGAGAAATTTTCATAAAGATGACAAGATAGAAGAAAAGATAGAAATAGCATTTAAGGCAGTGAAGATTGAGGAGGAACCGGATAGCGATGATGTTGATGAGTTGGAAGCTAACTTCACCAGGAAGTTGAAGAAAGGTATCAGAAAGTATAAAGGTATGTTACCCTTTAAATGCTTTAGTTGTGGTAATATTGGTCATTATGCTTCAAGATATTCGAATAGGAATGCACATAAAAAGAACAAGGATTATAAGGATAAGGATAGGAAGGATAAGAAGTATAAGAAGCTATATTATGTTAAGGAAGAGGCAAGTATTTCTGATGATGAATCTGAAAATGAGGTTGATGATAGTGAATGCTTATTCTTGGCTTTGGAAAATAAATCTATATCCACTAACCCTGGAAAGTGTGTAAGCAAAAGAGCTCCAAAAGATAAGAAGAATAGGATGTAAGGTACTCTGGTTACCGCATTTCATGCAATACGGGATGAAGACTACTGGGTAATTGATAGTGGATGTTCAAATCACATGACAGGAGATAAGAGTGAGTTCACTAAACTTGAAAAATATGATGGTGGTTTAGTTATGTTCGATGATGATTCAGGGGCTAATATTTGTGGTAAAGGTTCAATTAGTTTTGATGGAGTGCATAGTACTGATGATGTATATTATGTGAAGGGTTTGAGGCATAATATTTTGAGTGTTGGTCAAATTTGTAGCAATGGCTTTAAGCTTGTGTTTCAGAATGATACTTGTGAAATCAAAAAAGGATCCAGAAATGGAGATATGATTGTTGCTGGAAGAACTCATGGAAACATCTGTCAACTGAAAGGAGTTAATGGACATTGTCTTGTATCTTAGATCAATGAAAGTTGGTTATGGCACTAGAGAATGGGACATGTGAACTTTGATAACTTGGTCAAGATCAGTAAAAAGTAAATAGTTCAAGGACTTCCTAGAATCACAAGACCTACTAATGCTATTTGTAAAAGTTGTCAACTGGGGAAGTAGGCAAGATGTAGCTTTAAAGGAAAATAATATTCCACTACCGGTATGTTAGAGTTGGTACATATTGCTCTATGTGGTCCAACTAAGGCTAGAAGCCTGAATGGTGATAGATATTTCATGTTGCTTATTGATGATTACACTCGAATGACATGGGTTGCTTTTCTCAGAGAAAAGAATCAGGCCCTAGATAGGTTTAAGGTATTCAAAGAAAAAGTGGAGAATGAAGTAAATTTGAAAATCAAATGTTTAAGATCGAATAGAGGTGGTGAATTCACTTCTGGTGAATTTAATACATTCTATGAGATGCATGGCATAAAAATACAGTATTCGGCTCCAAGAACCCCACAACAGAATGGAGTAGTTGAAAGGAAAAATAAGACAGTGTAGGAAGTTGCTAGAACTATGATGCAAGAATCTAATGTACCAAATGTATATTGGAGAGAAGCCATACATATTGATGTTTATGATCTTAATAGAGTTCAGATCAGGCACAACAACACAAAGACACCTTTTGAGTTATGGATTATTAAGATTCCTATTGTGAAATATTTTAAGGTATTTGGAAGCAGATGCTATATTAAAAGAGATGATGAAAATCTTGGAAAGTTTGATGCTAGATGTGATGAAGGGATATTTCTTGGATACTCTACCACTAGCAAGGCATACAGATGCTTTAACAAAATATTAAGGAAGATTATTGAAAGTGCTAATGTGAAAGTTGATGGACATACACAGACCTATTGAGATAAGTGAAGTTGAACCTAATGATCCTATCTGCGGACATATACTTGAAGAAAATAAGGAGAAGGAAGAAGAAGAAGAAGAAAAAGAAGAAGAACAAGTAAAAGAAGAAAATGAACCAGAACTTGTTGCTAGAACTCCTAAATATGTACAGAAGAATCATCCGGAAGATCAGATAATTGGAGACAAGAGTGAAGGTGTAAATGTTGGATGTTGTGGTTGTGTGGCTGATATGTGTTTGTCATTGATGTCAACACTATTAGCATTTGATGTATTTAAGGTTGTATATGTCGAGGATATTGAGAAAATTGTAATAGAAAGTGTTCCAGGTTCCTAGTGAAACTATGAAGGTCATGAAGGTGTCTCGTTCTATACATTGGAGATAAATTGTTGTGGATTAAAGGGTTTTATATTCAATGTATTTAGTCCATCCTCCAGAAGTTTCAGAGGTTCGTGTGAAGAATTGATTGAGTTGTGAACAGTTGTGTTCTAACAGTATTTTTGTGGGTTCTATTAGTATTTCTAAGTAAACTTTATGTAATTCTAGTAATTCTAGTTGTTGTGGATGTTTCTCTGTTGTTTCTTGGTGTTCTTGGATGTTTCTAGGTCATTCTCTATCTTTGTGGTACGTCCACATTGATCGATGTGCTTGTGGTCAAATATTTTTCTCTGTATGTTTGGTTTTTCATGTTCTTGGCTGACATGATAGGTGTAACGTGTGGTGGATCTTCAAGGTGAAATTAATTGAAGTCTTTTTGTGATGGAGTTGTTAATTTGGGTCTCCACTATGTTGTGGCCAACCTTGGTAGATACGCATTGAAAATTTATTTGTAAATTTGGGCCGACATTGAAAATATATTTTATATCTCTAGCCGACTAAGTTGTTGATGTAATCTCATGTTGCAGATATATAAGAGCGATTGTTTCATTGGTGTAAAGTGTGCTCCATGTGCTCCCATGTGTGTATGTGTGAATATCATTCGATTGCAGATAAAAATGTGAAGAAGACTGAGCGAAGTGTGAAGAAGTTTGAGCAAAGAGTGAAGAAAGTTTTTATGTGCCTAACTGGAACTGTAATCAGGCTTGTGTAGAAGCTATTTTCTCAGTTCACAATTTGGATGGTTTTAATCCAAAATTTTCTTTGGGTAGTGAGTCATCTTTTGTATTTGAGCAGTGAGCTCTAGGCAGTGTGCTTGAATGCATGTGCAGTCCCATTATTTCTCATTATACTTTTAACAGGGTATAATATTGTGGACTAACCTCCACTATGGTTTTTCCCCTAATAGGGTTTCCACAAAAAAATATTGGTGTTCTCTGTGTTTCTGATGTGTTGAATGTTTATGGTTTATTTTTTATTCATCAGATCTGAGATTGAGTTAATTAAGGTTTGAAAAGATTAAAATATTCTATGACAACTGATTCACCCCCCCTCTCAATTGTTTGTCCTTGTTTTTCCAACAATTGGTATCAGAGTAGGTTCCTCTGAAGAATTTTAAAAGCTTGAGGTGATCCGAGATGGCATCATACAAGAAGGACAATCCTAGATTTGATGGAACAAATTACTCATTGTGGAAAGCTCAAATGGAGTGTCATTTGAAGTGTATTGGTGAACCCTTCTGAAAAATTATGAAGAATCAATATGTTATTCCTCAGAATGGTCCCTCCACTACTAATGAGATTAAAGAGGCTGAGAATAATATCGGGGCTATGGAAGCTTTGCTGAGTGCTTTAACGGATTCAGAAATGACAAATGTGTTAGGTCTGAAGACAGATCATGAGATGTGGATGTTGGAAACTTTGTATGAAGGAGATGTACATGTGAAGATGGCTAAGCTACAAAGTTTGAAAGGTAAGTATGAAAATTTGAAGATGGGTGAAGATGAAAATATTTCTTCTTTTATGTAGAGAGTAAATGAACTAGTGATGGGTATTAGATGTGTTGGTGGTAAGCTGGATGAGGAAGAAATTGTGGCTAAGGTGCTCAGATCATTACCTCCCTCCTACAAAGCCAAGGCTCATGCTATTGAAGAAACTAGATCATTGACAAATATGACAAGGGATACACTGATTGGTAAACTTGTTGCCTTTGAGTTGAGTGAATTTGGTGATTCTGTTCCAAAGACTAAAACTGCATGCAAGGCTATTGTATCTAGAAGAAACAAGCAAAGATATGATCCGGGAGAAAGTTCTAGAAAGACATCCAAATATGATGAAGAATTGAAACAGCTCGAAGATAAAGAAAGAGAGGTAGAAGAATTGGAAGCACTGATTGTAAAGAAACAAGGCAAAGGAAAAGGTAAGTATGAAGGAGTGTTGCCTATTAAATGTTTTTCTTGCAGTAAAATAGGTTAGTTTGCATCAAGGTGTCCTGAAAGAGTTCCTATATCCAAGCCTAAAAAATCTAGATTCCAAAAGAAATGTTACTTTGTTGAAGAAGGTGTGACTAATGATGAGTCTGATAAAGATAATGGAAATGAAGATGATTGGGTTTTCATTGCTATCAAGGAAAATAGTCATGTGGCTATTGAATCTGCTAAAGTTGAGAAAGCTCTTGTAGCCCCAATTGAAGAAAAAGATGAGTGGGTCATTGACAGCGGATGCTCACATCATATGACTGGTGACAAAATCAAATATGTAAGTCTAGAGAAGTATGATGGTGGGGTTGTAAAGATTTGGAGATAACAATGCTTGTGTGATTCGTGGCGGAGGATCTATCTGTTTTGGTGGTAAGCATAACACTGATGATGTTCTTTATGTTGAAGGCTTGAAGTACAACCTGTTGAGTGTTGGAAAAATGGTAGACAAAGGTTATGATCTTTAGTTCAAAGATGGAAGATGCAGGATATATGGAAGCTCTAGAAATGTAATTTCCTCAAGTAAACAGACAAAAGGTAATATTTTTCACTTGAATGTTGCTAGTGAAAATTGTTTAATTGCTCAAGTAGATGAAAGCTAGTTATGGCATAGAAGGTTGTGTCATGTAAATTTTGATAACTTTGTCAAAATAAGTTCCACTCAAGCAGTAAGAGATCGACCTAAGCTAGTGAAGCCTACTAGCGCAATTTGCAAAGAGTGTCAGATGGGAAAATAGACTAGAGTTTCTTTTCTGAGCAAACAACATAACTCAAATGGATTACTGGAGCTTGTGCATACTGATCTATGTGGTCCTTCTAGAGTCAGAAGTCTCCATGGTGAAAGGTACTTTATGTTGCTTATTGATGACTATTCTAGAATGATATGGGTTGCTTTCTTAAGAGAAAAATGTGAAGCATTAGAAAAGTTCAAAAGCTTCAAAGCTATGGCAGAAAATGAGGAAGGTCTGAAAATAAAATGCCTAAGGTCATACAGAGGTGGTGAGTTCACCTCCAGGGAGTTTAATTTTTTATGTGAAGAACATGGTCATAAGACAGTTATCTGCTCCTCGGACCCCTCAACAGAATGGTGTTGTTGAAAGAAAGAACATAACAATTATGGATGTTGCCAGAACAATGATGATTGAAGGAAATGTGCCTCACATCTACTAGAGTGAAGCAGTAAGCACTGCTGTGTATACTTTGAACCGGGTAAATGTAAATGGTAATTTTGGTAAGACTCCTTTTGAATTATGGTTTGGTTATAAGCCTACTGTTAAATATTTCAAGATCTTTCGAAGAAAATGCTACATCAAGAGAGATGATGCTATAGGCAAGTTTGATGCAAGAAGCGATGAAGGAATCTTTCTAGGTTACTCTATTAGATGCAAGGCCTACCGGTGCTATAACAGAAGACTGAGAGAAATGGTTGAGAGTGCAAATGTCAGAGTTGATGAGGGTTCTACTAAATCATCCAAATATTGTGGATATGATTCAGATGAAGACAATACAAATACAAGGAAGAATGTTTAGACACAAAATCAACTTCAAATTGTGTCATATGTTCCAGTAAGGGAACTTCAATTTGTTTCGGTAAATCAAGATAGTCAGGAAGCAGAGACAAGTGCAAGTGCAGAAGAAAGAACAGAAGAATCAGAAGTTTGAGAAAATCCTAAAGCTTTGAGGTATGTAAAGCTAAATCATTCTAAAAATCAAATTATAGGAGATAAGAATAAAGGTGTGCAAACTAGAAGAAAGATTGCAGAAGAGTATTGTCTGATTTCCAAGATTGAACCTAAAGATGTCAAAGAAGCCTATAATGATGAACACTGGATGGAATATATGAAGGAAGAACTGATGCAAAATGAAAAGAATGATACATGGATACTAGTTCCTAGACCAAAAGATAAGAATGCAATTGTTACTAAATGGGTCTTTCAGAATAAGCTAAATGAACAAGGTGAAGTGGTCCAGAATAAAGCAAGACTAGTATGTAAAGGGTATTCACAAATGGAAGGTATTGATTTTGAAGAAACCTTTTCCCCTATTGCTAGAATTGAACTTGTAAGGTTATTTTTTGCTTATGATGCATACAAGAACTATAAAGTATATCAAATGGATGTGAAGTTAAATTTTCTAAATGGTGAGCTAGAAGAAGTATACATTGAACAATTGGATGGATTTCAACTAACTGATAAGGAAGACATGGTTTGTTGATTGAAGAAAGCTTTGTATGGACTCAAGCAAGCCCCCAGAGCCTGGTATGCTAGATTAGACAAATACTTATTGAAGCTTGGATTCAATAAAGGTATTGCTGACAACAACTTATACTTCAAATTGGATCATTATAAAGAATTAATCATCGAAGTCTTTGTTGATGACATTATTTTTGGAGATGATAATCTATGTATGAAGTTTGCTAATGAAATGAAGAGTGAATTTGAGATGAGTATGATTGGAGAAATGAAGTTCTTTCTGGGATTGCAAGTTACTGAGTTAGACAAGGGGATCTTCATATCTCAGTCCAAATATGTGAGAGAACTACTGAAGAATTTTGGCATGGATGATTCAAAACCTGTTGGTACTCCCATTGTAACTAGATGTAAGTTAACACAAAATGATGATTCTCCTAAGGAAAATCAAACAAGGTACAAATCAATGATTGGTGGATTTCTCTAATTAACTCAGACTAGACCAGACATTATGAATGTTGTATGTATGGTTGCTAGATTTCAAGCTGATCCAAAAGAATCTCATGTGACTATTGTTAAGAGGATCTTCAAGTATCTAAAAGGGACGGTTGATTTTGGGCTTTGGTACCCTAAGGATGATGATCTTACTTTAAATGCATATACTGATGTGGATTGGGTAGGAGATTTAGATGACATAAAGAGTACTAGTGGTGGTTCTTTCTTCCTAGGGAAGAAGTTGGTGTCTTGGTTGATCAAAAAGTAGAATTCCATTTCTCTATCTACTAATGAAGCAGAGTATATTGCTGCTGCAAATAACTGTACTCAAGTGATGTGGATGAAATAGATGCTAAAAGATATCAGAGTAGTATATGATGAACCTATTGCCATATACTATGATAACTCAAGTTCAATCAACATATCAAAGAATCCGGTGCTACACTCTAAGACCAAACATATATCAATCAAGTTTCACTTTCTGAGGGAAAAAGTGAGTGAAAAAGAAGTTAGATTGGAGTATGTGCCTACCAAAGAACAGATTGCAGATATTTTCACTAAGCCATTGTCGAAGGATACTTTTGAGTATCTCGGAGGGATGTTAGGGGTGATTACCCCTCCTGATATGAACTAGGATGCATTAACTTGCATCAATCTATGCATTTCATGATCATATTCTGATCTGGATTGATGTTTCCATGGCTGCTACTCAGGGGGAGTAGTCAGATGTGCAGATATGTGGTTCAGAGCTTGCATGTGGAAAGATAATGCATATCTTTTCCATTGATGTCAAAGGGGGAGAAGAGTAATGTGAAAAACTACTGCCTATTTGGAGTGAAGAGTCTTGTGGGGAGATCTTGCAAAAGAAGTCAAGGAAGAAGAGTTAAAATCTAAGAAGTAAGTGTTGATTGAGAGTTGAGTTGATGGTGTTTTTCACATCATGTGTTTCCATCAATGCCAAAGGGAGAGATTATTGGATGTTGTGGTTGTGTGGCTAATATGTGGTTGTGATTGATGTCAACACTATTAGCATTTGATGTATTGAAGGTTGTATATGTCGAGGATATTGAGAAAATTGTAAAAGAAAGTGTTCCAAGTTCCCAGTGGAATTGTAAAGGTCATGAAGGTGTCTCGTTCTATATGTTGGAGATAAATTGTTGTGGATTAAAAGGTTTTCTATTGAGTGTATCTAGTCCATCCTCCAAAATTTTCAGAGGTCCACGTGAAAAAATGATCATGTTGTGAACAATTATGTTCTGACAATATTTTTGTGGCTTTTGTCAATATTCCCGAGTAAAGTTTATGTAATTCTGGTAATTCTAGTTGCTGCGGATGTTTCTTTGTTGTTTCTTGGTGTTCTTGGATGTTTCTAGATTGTGCTCCATCTTTGTGGTACGTCCACATTGATCGATGTGCTTGTGGTCAAATATTTTTCTCTATATGTTCAGATTTTCATGTTCTTGGCTGACATGATGGGTGTAACGTGTGGTGGATCTTCGAGGTGAAATTAATTGAAGTCTTTTTGTGATGGAGTTGTTAATTTGGGTATCCACTATGTTGTGGCCGACCTTGGTAGATACGCATTGAAAATTTATTTGTAAATTTGGGCTGACATTGAAAATATGTTTTATATCTTTGGTTGACTAAGTTGTAATCTCATGTTGCAGATATATAAGAGCAATTGTTTCATCAGTGTAAAGTTTGTTTTGTGTGCTCCCATGTGTGTATGTGCGAATATCATTCGATTGCAGAGCAGAGTGTGAAAAAGACAGAGTGAAGTGTGAAGAAAGTTTTTTTGTGCTTAACTGGAACTATAATCAGGCTTGTGTAGAAGCTATTTTCTCAGTTCACAATTTGGATGGTTTTAATCCAAAATTTTCTTTAGATAGTGAGTCCTCTTTTGTATTTTAGTAGTGAGCTCTAGGCAGTGTGCCCGAATGCATATGCATTCCCATTATTTCTCATTATATTTTTAACAAGGTATAATATTGTGGACTAACCTCCACCATGGTTTTTCCCCTAATAGGGTTTCCACATAAAAAATATTGGTGTTCTCTGTGTTTCTGATTTGTTGAATGTTTGTTGTTTATTGTTTATTCATCAAATCTGAGATTGAGTTAAATAAGGTTTGAAAAGATTAAAGTATTTTGTGACAACTGATTCACCCCCCCTCTCAGTTGTATGTCCTTGTTTTTCCAATAGTAAAGACAAGAAGCAAAGTTGTAGTTGAGGTAAATTTATGTTTACTTTCTAAAATAGAACTGAAACCTGTAAAGGAAGCATGTGAAGATGAAAGTTGGATGAGAACTATGAAAGAGGAATTGCAGCAGATAGAAAAGAATCAGACATGGGAACTAGTCCCTAGACCCATGAACAAGAATGTGATTGGTTCAAAATGGGTATTCAGAAATAAGCTGAATGAAAATGGAGAAGTAGTGAGGAATAAGACAAGATTGGTATGCAATGGATATTCACAAGTTGAAGGAATAGATTTTGAGGAAAAAATTTCTCATGTGGCGAGAATGGAAGCTATTAGAATGTTTTTGGCATTTTCTACACACAAGGACTTCAAAGTATAGCAGATGGATGTTAAGTCATCCTTTCTGAATGGCGAGTTGGAGGAAGAAGTATACATGGAGCAACCTGAAGGATTTCAGTTGTCTGACAAGCTGGATATGGTTTGTAAATTGAAGAAGGCATTGCATGGATTGAAGCAAGCTCCCAAAGCTTGGTATGCAAGACTAGACAAATATCTGACAAAGAAAGGATTCAACAAAGGTTTTGTTGACAACACCTCTACTTCAAAGTGCAAGGTAATAAGATGATGATTGTAGTAGTTTATGTTGATGACATCATTTTTGGAGGAAATGAAGGCATGTGTAAAAAGTTTGCTGAAGAAATGTAGAAAGAATTTGAGATGTCTATGATTGGTGAATTGAATTTGTTTCTTGGTCTACAAGTGAATCAAACTGACAAAGGGATATTTATTTCACAATATAAGTATGTAAAAGAGTTGTTGAAAAGGTTTGGATTGGAGGATTCTAAACTGGTTTGTACTCCTATGGTAACTGGATGTAAACTGAGCAAGGATGATGAATTTGCTAAGACTGATAAGAACAAATACAAATCCATGATTGGTAGACTATTGTATTTCATTGCTACCAGACCAGATATTATGCATGCAATGTGTTTAGTTGCCAGGTTCCAAATAGATCCTAGAGAAGCACATCTTATGGCTATAAAAAGAATATTTAGATATCTTAAAGGCACACCAGATTATGGACTATGGTACCCTAAGAGTAATGATTTCACCTTGAGTGCTTATACAAATGTTGATTGGGTTGGATGTGTAGATGATCGGAAGAGTACTAGTGGTGGTGATTTCTTTTTTTGGTGGAAGACTAGTTTCATAGTTGAGTAAAAAGAAAGACTTGGTTTCTTTATCCACTGCAAAGGCTAAATATATTGTTACAGCATCTTGTTGTACACAAGTTTTGTGGATGAAGCAAACTCTAAAAGACATTGGTGTGATATGTGATGAACCTATTCCTATTTTTTGTGATAATACAAGTGCAATAAACATTTCAAAGAATCTGGTTACGCATTCAAGAACGAAGAATGTATCTATCAAGTATCATTTTCTAAGAAAGAAAGTGCTGGAGAATGAGGTTAGATTGGAGTATGTAACTACAAAGGAATAGATTGTAGACATATTTACTATGGCTCTTTCGAAGGATACTTTTGAGCATCTTAGGGAGAGGTTGGGGGTCATTGGACCTCCTAACTAGGTGCACATGAAGGTGCATTAGTCCAGTGAATTCACAGATTCTTCATTCACCTGGACTGATTGATGGGTCTACTCCATAGGGGGAGTAGAAAATATTTTCATTGTTGCAGTATGAGTGTACTCCTAAGGGGGAGTAATCAGAGCAATTTTTCTTTTCCATTGATGCCAAAGGGGAAGAGAAGGTTATGTGTTGCCATCAATGACAAAGGGGGAGATTGTTGCAAGTATGAGCTTGTCTGGTGGTGTTGTCATTGATGTCAACATTGTTCAGTATATTGCAGATTGTATGGTTGAGATGTTGTTGAGATGTGGAGCTATCTTTATGGTGTTGCATATTGTTGGTTTGATGAGTTTCCAAGTGCTTTTGAGAAAATTAATAAAGAAGAGAAGTCAGAATGTTGAGTGTGTTCAGATTGTGCTCTGGTATGTGCTCCGCATTTCTCCCGAGTTGATCCTATGCCTATGTAGATCTGAAGGTGTGTTGATGGTGATCTGGTGATGATATAGTATGACTTTTAGTTTCTAGTGAGATGGTACATGAAAGTTTTGTCCTCCGGTTTGTGTGTTCCTCTGGCAGAGTAAGTGTTCTGTGGACTAGGAGAAATCTTTTTGCTCTGCATTTCTCCACTGTTTTGTTTCAAATTGTGCGGATCTAGTAGATGTCTTGTGAAGGTCTTTCCTATGCTCTGACGAAGAGGTTTAGAGTTTGATGATCTGGAAATCATGTTTTAGTATTTTTGTGTGTGTCTACACAACCCAGATTGACTGGTGAAAGGAGTTTAGTGTTTGAAGCCTATTGGTGTTGTTGTGGATGTATCTAGAAGATTTCGAGATGTATTCTTGTGCATAATAAAGCGTGTTGAGTCATTCGCGTGTCATCTTCTTGTTGGGAAGTGTGTGCATCATTGATAATTTGAGTTTTCATTAGGTTTGGTTGACCTAGTGTTTACACTTCATTTGAAGAACAAAATTTAAATTGAGGAAGTGTGTAGAAGATTCAAGAATATTATTTTATGTTTTTATTGGTCCACTCTTATTCCTTTCCACCGTGGGAATTTAGAGTTTCCGACCTAATTTGAATTAATGAAATGGTGTATTGTGGCCGACCTTGGTAAATGTTTCTAAGGTTGAGAATGGTATAAAAGCAAGTTGGGTTGTGAAGAATTGTATGAAAGTGTGATGCAAAGTGACGAAAGTGTGCCACAAATCATAAGAGAAGAAGTGTGTGAGTGAGTTGTGATAGCAGTTTTTCAGTGTACTAAAGGCAATGAATTGAAGATTTTTGTAATCCTACGAATGTACTTTAATTGTTGTGGTGGATCTTTTGTTCTCTTTTGTATCTATAGGTAGTGAGCCTCCCTATTGGATAGTGAGTCCTTTGTAGGCAGTGAGCCTTTGTACTTGGATAGTGAGCCCTTGGTAGTGAGCCTTTGTATTCATTTTATAATCTTTATATTGTGAATTAACCCTCACCGTGGTTTTTCCCTTATTGGGTTTTCCATGTAAAAATCTAGTGTTCATTGTGTTGATTTACTTTCTGTTATCTGTGTTTCATGCTCATACTTAATAACAAAATAGTGTGGTTGAAAATTTGATAAGTGATAAAGTTTTAAGTTTGAATTTGTGTGACAACTGATTCACCCCCCCTCTTAGTTGTCCCGCGCCTATTTAAAAAACACGAAGAACGTGCATAAAACATCACTAGACCCTTGGAACCATGAGAAACAAATTCCATTTACATGGTTTTCCCAAATGGGGTCCCAAAACAAGGAAGAAAGATCAAGTCTTGAAACAAAGGTGCTTGACTAAGTTTTTTTTAGGGTTCCAAGGATTAAAACAATCAGAATGGGAAAAATAAAAAGGCATTAAAATTATTTGTTAATGGCATTAGGCTTATAAAACCACTGGCTAGCTAAAGTTATGAGGGTTTACATTTTTTTTTTTGGATGGGAATGAGGCCACCCAAACAAAGAGACAATTTTGAGTCTATCATCCCTCAAAACCATGCTGCTTCATTGTCAAACAAGCTGCCCCACTACTGACAAGGCTACCTAAACTAAGATAGAAACATTTTGAGTGAGTTTGGAGTCTCATAAGGAGACCAGATCGCCTAGATGTAGCACAAAGCCACCCAAACTCATTGGAAGATAGTAATGTTCATTTTAAACCCAAAATAAATGTTTTGAAGTTCATTTTAACTTTCCAAGGAATAAATACAACATAATATAAGTACGATCAAGCTTGGCACCAACATTGAGACCTATAATTAGGGCTAATACACTAACATTTACAAATCTTACATCCATCTCAATTAGAGTTCCATTAACATCACTGTTATAATTGAATAAAGGAAGAAAACCATGAATAAGCATAGGCTCCTTGCCACATTGATGTTGTCCATCTCCACCACAATCCTCTGATCCCCAATGGTGGTTACTATGCCACTCAACCTCGTGGAATCAAACAATCCACTCCCACTATGCTATGAGATAGTCACATGGTCCACAAGCACAACACTCATGCCAAACACATTGGGAGAGGACTTACACAAACACCATACAAAAAGAATAAACTCAACATACATGTCATATAAAGAACTCATCCAATATCACAAGATGAATCAAACACAAGTGAGGTCAATTACAAGTCCTCATTGGGTACAAACACTAATAACATATCACAAAACCACATTGGACAAACTCACCAATGTCACATCACAAATCCATATTGGGAAAAATCACAAATGTCACCTCACAATCCATATTGGGCCAACTCTCTAATACCACATCATGTGATAACTCACTACAAGGGTTCCACAAGGATCATCATTAGGCTAACTCACCAATGGTGGATCACACAAACACAAGACACTAGGGTAAGATACTAGAAAACTAGTAGGGAGTGTCATTACGATGCTCATCAATATGGCACACACAGAATCTAGTGCCTCTCTCATACATAAGAGAGTACTTGACCTTACAAGACCAAAGCTCCTCGGGTTGGCATGTCTCCCCAAACATCCTTATCCTTTACAAGTGCTCAAGGGATGAGAGGGGCATCCATTATCTTAGTTAATTTATTACCCATGTTTCATTAATTATCACTTGATTAAATGAATCCCCACCTGTGATCATCCTACTTGCCACTTTGGGTCAAGGAAACATTGGGATCCACTCCCATACCCTCTCTAGTACCTTATTCCTAGGCTCTTCACACTCACTAACAAGTGTGGCATGGAAAACAATGCACAAAATTCATTTTTTTTGAATTAAAAAGCATGGTCTTGTAATGTTCTAAATCAATAACAATTGAGGAGAATTTTTATTTCACATTAAAATTCATCTAGAATCAATCAAAATTTCTAAATTTCTAAAAAAAATTATGAAGGAAAACCATTCATTTTTTAATTTCACCATTAAAGAATGCTTGAAAATTTAAAGTTCAAATTTAGATTTCCTAAAAATATCCTTTGGTTCTAAATAAAAAATTAATAGGGAGACTTCTTTCCCCGCAATGAAATTCATCATAAATCACTCCCAAATTCAAAATTTCTAAAATTAATTACAAAGGAAAAACCATAAAATTCTCAATTCCACCATTGAAGAAAAGCTTGAAAAATTAAAATTAAAATTCCAAAATTCTAAAAATATCCTTTTGTTCTAAGTGTACCCAACAATAGACTTTTAAGGTTTAAGTCTCATTTTCATGACTTAAGAAATTTTTTGCCATAACCATGCCTCTATTTGGATATTTTTCAAGATTTACAAAAATAATGAAATATTGAACTCTAAATTGAAAATTTAAAATGCATTGGGGAGATCTTATGTTCCCCTAATAATACTCATTGCATCAAATAGCAAAAGAATGGACAAAGAGGGAGAAATCAACACTTACCTTTTTTTGTTTGCAAAACCAAATCACACACAATTTGAAAAACATAAGGAGAGACGAAGAATCCACTCACACACACAATCCCCTTCCTATTCCTATCTAATCCAAAATAATTCCCATATGAATCCATTCCCAATTGCACCCACAATTCCATTTTCAAAAATTGGCAAGACGATGGTTTTGAGAGCAAAATCCTTCACAAAATAAATAATCCAAAACTGACCAACTCTTTTCCTTTTTAACTTTTTTCCAATTTTTATTTTAATTTATTTTCTTTATTTCTAGTTTCTCCAAAGTTTTTATTTAACAAATAAAACAATATACCTTCATTCATTTGAAATCATATAATCAAGACGATCAAATTGAATATAAATACACATTCCCATCCCCAGGATTTTCTAAAATTAATTAACTTAACTATATTTTCCTAATGTTTATGAAAATAATCCTTGAACATAAAACAATCTCTTAACTCATCAAATATTATTTTACAATCAAAAAGATAATTTAAACCATCATTTAAATATTTTACCTTAATCTGATTTCATAATTAAAATATGATTAATCAAGCAAATATGCAACTCGTAAAATAGTTTTATGAAAAATGTAAAACTTAAGAAGCCATTAAATCATGCATATATTGGCATTTCACGACACATAGGGATTCCAAAATAACTCCTAACTGAGATCCAAGTCAATATTGGTCAAATATGATACATACCATACTTGATTCGAGTACAATCAGGGAATAGATAGGGAGGCTCAAAGTGACATCTCCTAAGTAGCCAACATTGGGAAATAGTTCAGACCTATGTAGCCAAGTGAAAAAATAACCCTATACCTATAACCATCCAACGCACATCAAGGGTACCTGCTCAATGTATATATAGTTGAAGCACAACATAATCACCCAACCGGGTCCAAGAGCATAAATCATAATTAACATTCATACATCTATCATATAAATAATTTCTTTTGAACATCAATAATTAGGATCACATTTAATCACAACATAAATAATGCATATCCCTAAACTAAAGCATAATGATAAACCAAGCATGTAAATATATAAAATTCCAACAACCGACATGTTGAGGAACCTCATCTTGAACATGTGATGGTTCATGCACACCATTTAGAGCCATAAAATAATCACCACAACAATCACAAGGAAACAGTGAAGTTAAAAAATTGATCTCGCATTAACACGATGCAAATAGGAGGGGCACTACAATAGGGGAAAGTTCCTAACGCACATTAAAAGTCTACAATAGGATGAAGTTGAATATTGAGTAGGAATGGTACAAAAGTGGATAGGGGGATTGGAGGTGGAAGAGATATATTCATCCACTTTAAATTCCTACAAACGTGTGAAAGAAAGAAAAGTGCAAAAAATGTGAGAATGGAGAGGACCAAAGATAATATGAATTTCTAGATCCACATTGAAATCCTAAAAATGATGAAAAGAAGAGAAATGAAGGAAAAAATCGAGGGGTATTTAGAGACTTTTGTCTAGATTTGGATATTTGGTTGAGCATGAAAATATTCCATTCCACACCAAAAGCCTACAACACTAAGAAAATAATAGAACATGACCAAAACACTCCCAAACTTAGGATTTTCTCATATTTTTTATAATTTCTATCACATAATATGAACTTGGAGAATGACAAGGAACAATATTTAGGTGATTTGGACCAAGAGAGTCAATCTGAAAGTTTATCAGATCAATTATACCTAATGGACTAAACAAGACTAGATGCTTAAATGAGCAAGGGCTTAGGAATATTTGAACATATTCAAATGGGGTGCCAACACTATGGTCATTATGTTTAAGTATTTTAAGAGCATTAGGTTGGACTGGAATATGCTAGATCATTAAATCATATGGTAATAACTAAATAGATACTTATTGGGGTAGTATTTCAATAAATTTATCCTTGTCCATTATGGTGTCAATAAGAGAGAATTATAGGATGATCTTGTACATAGGTTGAAGTAAATGTGTTGATTATATGAACTATTAAGGATGCAAGCTACATATTTTTGTTGTATGACTAAGATTCAACCATTGCAACAATAATAATTTTACGCCCATTAAATACCTCATATGGCTATGAAGTGATGTAGTCATCTTGAATTTGAACTGTGGTGAATATTTAAATGATTTGCATTACTACATTTTGTCTATTCTATGCCAAAGACATAAGTAAATTTTGTTTCCTTTAAGAACAAATATATGTATTTCATTCAATATATTATGACTACTTGAATGAAGGGGAAATGTGTGATAATATTTTTAGGATAATTTATCTAAACTTAGGAGATGTGAATCCTAATTTTGGAATGGTAGTTGATTTTTTATTCAAAGAAACCTAAAAATTGACATGTACTTTGACTCAATAGTGATACATAAATTCTAGGACTATTGTCTTAACCTTTAGCTTTTATAAAATATTAGAGTCCTAGGTCATTTAATGATAGTTCATGTCATTTAATAATGACACAAGTCATTTAATGTTTTGCATTTGGTACTTCATCACACCTTGTCTATTTAAGCAAGGTCATTGTACACTTTGGTAACATACCTCATCATCATATTTGATAGATCTTAAAATCAAGCAAGCTCATTTCTTCCATACTCTCTTGTAAAATGTTTCTATTGTTTTTTTCTAGGTGGTCTTGGGCATAGAACAAATTTTCAACTCCTACATGGTATCATAGTATAGCCTTGAAAATTCCTTTTAAGATTTAAGGGTAGAGTTATTGCCAATAAGAGATCTTGGTGAATTTTAGTAAGGTTGAGTATGCTCTTCCCTTGCACCTTTTGGTGATTTGGTGGAATTAAAAAAATTTGAAAAAGATGTCAATTTTGGAGGGTTCCTCTTTGTGGGTTTTATTGTAAGTTAATTTTGGCACATGTTGGAGGTAATCTAAGCTCACCATCGAGTCTAAGGCATCTAATAAGGTCAAGATTGGCTTTTGTTTCATGAAAATATGACATATTTTGCTAGATCTATGAGGGTTTCAATTTGGGAGGTGGTTACCAAATTTGGGATGTAGTTGATTTTTCAAATCACTTTGGGCCAAAATTGATGCTACCATTACATTTAGAAGGCCTAGAAACCCCAAGGTCACCTATCAAATCAGAGAAATCAGATAAATTTTTCCCTTGGCCCTCAGAGGTTTTTTATTGCCCTGACATCATTTTTTGTATAGTACGGATTTGTACTATACCGTATGTGTTAGAAATTGCAATTAGGAAATATAGAATATTTTGTCGCATCAACATCTTTTTGACATATTCTCTAAATATTATGTGTTTGCATCAATTTTTTTTACTGGTCATGTTGATCATTGTCGTACTAGTTGCTTCAAGTATGAAGGTACGAAAGTCAACGTTTTTTAATAATATTTTATTATTTCAAATTTTTGTAGGTGGTTTATTGGCTTTAGCAACTAGTTTTCACTCAATCGAGCCCATCATTTTGGGCTAGTGACAGATGCTAAAACTTTGGTGGTATACAAAGCTGTCACCAGCCCATGCCACCAATGTTTCACCGCATCATCATGCCACCGTCGCATGGACGGCATTTTTTATTATTTCCTAGTTGTAGCACTTGGTCACATTAGTGACCATTGGGTAAAAACACAATAGTGTGTCACACTTTTAGCCAAATAAATAGTTCTGAGCAAACTATTTTTGGTCGAAAGATATTTGGCCGAGTGGCTTTCGACCAAAACCATGTGACACCAACGTGGCGGGTACCTTTTCGGCCGAAAAGGTTTTGGTCGAAAATCACTCGGCCGAATACGTCGAGCCAAAATGTGAAAATAGTGAGCGTAATTGGTATATATAGCTTGAAGATATTGAGCAATTTTTGAGCGAGTATATTTCGGCTGAAACATGCTCGAACGAAACATACTCGACTAAGCATGTCTAGTTGGCATCCTACTTGGCAACCAACTCACCCTTTTTCGGAATTTTTTGAAACATTCAACTTTGGCAGAGTATTTCTCCAATCAAAATGATTTTTCTGCAAAAAGGAAAAATACCCTTTTGTAGAGCCCAGAGTGGTGAATCCAAATATATAATTTTTTTAATATTTTGATTAGTTTTAATATATTTTATTTTTAAAATAATTCAAGTAGGTTGTTAAAATTAAACAAGAGGTTGATTAGAAATTTTAAAAAATAGTAAAACATATTATTTTTAAAAAAAATTATATGAGGCACAAGAAGAAAGAGTCCTCTTTAAAAGGGTATAATTTGTTTTTTGAAAGTGATTAAAAAAATTGACAATAGTTGACATCCTGTGAAAACTGTCAAATTTTGACAAGTCTGACTTTAAAACGTTATTACGAGAATAATATACATTAATTTTTTTTTTATTTCCATGAACAAGATATTGAAGTTACCTATTTGGAGAAAAAAAATTAGGAAGAAATGATTTTTTTTCAATTTGTTTCTTGATGGCCCGTGAAGTCACTCTTTTCTGAAATTTTCAGCATTCCAAAATTTGTCCTTAAATTGATAAAAACATAATGAAAATTTTTTTAAAAAATTGAAAAATTACAGGAATAAACTTCATCAAAAGTTCTACATTTCATTAGTTTACACCATTTTGAAATTCAAAACATAAAAACCACTTTTATGTGGTCGAAATTCAGAATTTTTTTTGTTGTTGGTCAATTCCTTTATAAAGTGTGACACAAGTTTGTGTTTTTACCCCACTAGCCAACCTTCAGGGGGCAAAATCTTTTTCCCTAGGAGCCCAAATTGGGTAGTTTCTTCAACAGGCCATATCTTGCAAACTAAGAGTCAATTTTTCGCAAACGAGATATCAACGAAAATTTGGTTTCGCATACTTCACTGACTAAAGTGAATTTTCCCTTTTGGACCTTCGAGTTCATAAAGTTTTGCCAATTTATCTATTTTTTGTGATTCCAACAACAATTGGAAGGCATTCAGGAGCTCTATCATTTGGTTCATGCACTATTTTCAAATTCAACCCCAAGTATTATTTATTTAGTTTTGGCATATTTGGCAGATCTTCACTAATTACTTGGACATACTATCTTTTGGAGGATTTTTAGTTGTGGGGGGGCTTCATTTTTGCGCTTCATATTTGGGAGGTATCACATCAGTTTATTTTAGATATTTGTCTATTTTGTACTCTTGGTACTTGTCCTAATAGGTAAACCATGGTTTAAGATTCTAACTCCTCATAATTATCACTAATGGAAGGTGAAAATTTAAAGATTGCTTTGGTCTAAGGTTTTATGGTCTACCTCTAATGACCATCAACCTGATTTTACTAAGGAATATGAAATATTTGCTCATAGGAACAAATATGATGAGGCTATGGGATTGATTTCTATGCATGTTTCTGATAGTTTGTTCTTCCATATTGAAGAATGTACTACTCCTAGGCAAGTTTGGGATAAGTACAAGGAGTTATTTGGTTCAGTTAGTGAGATTCATGCTATACAATTGGAGGTAGAATTGGGATCACTTTCCACAAATTCATTTCCTAGCATTGAAATCTATTTGGTGAAATTTAAATCATTAAGGTCTTAATTGGCTAGTTTTGGTAAGGATAAAACTGATAAGGAATGCATATTATTGATTTTTCTAAGTTGAAAGGTCCATTTGCATACTTCTCTACTTCCATTTATTCTGCAATGGATGGATTAGCTGATTTATTTTTCATGCCTTATTTTGAGACATTTTGTGATAGATTGACTAGGGAACATCCAAAACGTAGTCAACATGATACACACTCTAAGAATCAAGCATTAATTGCATCATCACCTAAGGGTAAAGGAAAAAATAAGTCTAAACCTACTTGGAAGAATCTTGTGATATAGCCACCTCTCCTAGAGAGGATAAAACTAAGAAGGGGAAATCCAATTGTGGTTATTGTAAAAAGCTTGGGCATGGTGAAATGAGGCAACTTCTAAAGGAACATAACATTTATTTTCCTTCTAAATCTACAAGTTCACCCTTTCTTCTTCACGACCCTCTACATCCAAACATTCAGGATCATTAAGTAATGATAATGGAAATGATAAGGTAAAAAGATCATAAGATGAAAGTTAAAGCTCTTGTTGTAACTAAAGTTGACGAGTGTGTTGGATGGATTCTTGGTTTTGGAGCTTCCGATCACATGACATGTTCACTAGGCTAGTTCTTGACATTTGATTGTTCCCTTACAACTACAATATTGATGGCCAACAGTAAGTACATGACTGTTTGTTACAAAGGAGATGTTGATATGATGCAAACAAAAACCACCCCAATCCACAACTCACAAAACAACATAGATTAAACAGAGAGAGAAACCATTTCAAATCAAATCTAAAACTTCTTTCATTCAAATTTATACAAATACAAATTGATCAATAGATTTTTAAATTAAAATCTCCACAAATGTTCTTCTTGTAGCTTCTTCTTGCTACTCCAAAGCTCTCTTGTTGTTGTTTAGACCTTCACACAACTCCAAAATCTCTACACCTCTCACACACTGGTGCCTTGTCTTTCTTTCACTAGTGTTGCTCAAACCTACAACCAAAACTCCCTATGAATACCTCTACAAAGGTGTTTTTCTCCTTCCCATACTTCACAAACTTCTTCCCACGTTTTTCTTCAAAAACCACCCAAAAATGCATTGAAAATCATCAATTGTTACCTCAGAATGGGCTCCCAACTTTCCCCAAAGAATAGCTCTACATATGCTATGTTTATTCAACCTTAAATGAGGCATTTAAACTTCCAGAAACTCCTCCAAATGTTGTCTTTATTCAAAGGGCGTTTTTCTCTATTATGAGAATTTTAACAATTTAAAAATATTGATTTTCAGCCTCTTTTATGCTCCAAACTCCCCCCATATGATTTATGCAATAGATAAATGATTAAATATGAAATATAAATTGATATTTGACTTCCATGGTCTTCATAATACCTTTGCAAAATAAAATTAATCAAATTGGTGCTTTGAAGTGTGGATCGGGTGTTCACAGGCAAAAAAATGAAAGTTATATGATTTGCACAAAAATTGGTGTGCAAACTTGGAATGGCAATAGACCCCTGCAAAGGGATTTCACCCAAACTTTCACAGATTTTAAAATTTTAAACTTTTTGAAAATTGTTGACATTATTTTAACCAACTTCTGGCATAAAATCTCCCAAAATAGAAAATGTATGATTTTGATTCTTTTTGCAAATTCTATGTGTCACCTCCATGAATGCCCCTACCAAAGTATTCTAGTCTAATCCTTATGAGTTTTCCAGAAATAATTTTTGAAAACTACCTACAAAGAAAGTCAAATTTGAACACACCAAGAGCTTTTCCAAAGTTGAAAGATGTCAAATGAACCCCAAAACACACCAAAACTGAATTCAAACCTGAAGCATGTTATTTTTTAATGTTGATTGTCAATTTCCCTAGATGCTTCTGCATCAGACATGCCAGGTAGGAAATTTTTTGAGTAGAACTCACAAAATGGAGTGGAGTAGTAGGACTACTCTTTCAGGTTGTTGACAATCTGTAGTGAACTTCATCATTGATTTAGACAAGAGGAATTTCTTCCCTCGCCTCTTCCAACACTTAGTTGGGATTCTTGTCATCCTCCTCCACCAAGTGTGCACTCTATTCATCCTTCTTCTTGTGAACTCACATCCACCATAGACCATCATTCTTTGTCATATCTCTTCTTCCTTTCTATCCTTCTTTGTGGGATCCAACCCAACACAAACCAACCAGCTCCACCAAGTTCCTCCTACACCATCATCTACAACCTCTATACACAAATATGCAACATTCGCATACCCATTTTCAACAACTTTATCTTCTACTACTGCAATCTCTTCCTTAGAGGGTAAACAATCAACATTTTTAAATTTAAAATCAGAAATTACCTTCTTTGCTACCCCAACATCATTTTTTCATCCTCAAAACCTTTCATGTATGCATCTTCATAAGGCTATTCAAATTTCTCCCATGTAGTCATGTCCTCCAAAGGACCATTGTTTTCTACATCTCCTTATTTATTGTCTGCAATGAACATAACTTCATCCAACATTTTCCTTTCAAATAACCTATCTATCATCCTCATTTCTTCTTTCAACAAAAGATCATCCTCTTCCTCACCAACCCACTTGTCAAATTTAGGACCATCCATGTCCACAATTTATGATTGCAAACCCTCTTCATCCACTTCACACAATGCACTCCATTCACATGTTATCTCTACAACTTGTACCTTATCATCTTCTTCACTTGTGTGGGCTATCCTCACATATCTTTCTTACATTCAACCTCCATCAAAGGGCTACAACACTCTTTCTTTTTGCTCTTCTTTTTGTTGTCCTCTTCTAAAAGAACATTCTTCTTATCATATCTCTCTTCCCACATTCTCATTTTCTCTTTAAACTTCTTTTCTAATATATTCACTTCAGTCTAGAGCTTTTCAAACTCTTCACGGTGCTTCGAATTTTCCACTTCTTCCCAATATTGTTCACAAAACAAAATTTGTACGGGCCTCCTCATGACCCATCCCATCTTCTCAAGTATAGACTGCCTTATGCTTGGTGATCTGTCTACACACTCTAATACTCTAACTTCATTCTCCACCCGTAGATCCTAGCATAGACTGCCTCATGTTCAACACTCTGCCTATGCACTTAGAACCTCTGGCTCTGATACCACTGATGCAAACAAAAACCACCCCAATCCACAACTCACAAAACAACAGAGATTAAACAGAGAGAGAAACCATTTCAAATCAAATCTAAAACTTTTTTCATTTGAATTTATGCAAATACAAATTGCTCAATACATTTTTAAAGTCAAATCTCCACAAATGTTCTCCTTGTAACTTCTTTTTGCTACTCCAAAGCTCTCTTCTTGTTGTTTAGACTTTCACACAACTCCAAAATCTCTACACCTCTCACACATTGGTGCCTCTTCTTTCCTTCACTGGTGTTGCTCAAACTTGTAACCAAAACTCCCAATGAATACCTCTACAAAGGTATTTTTCTCTTTCCCATACCTCACCAACTTCTTCCCACATTTTTCTTCAAAAACCACCCAAAAATGCATTGAAAATTATCAATTATTGCCCTAGAATGGGCTCCCAAATTTCCCCCAAGAATAGCTCTGTACATGCTATGTTTATTCAGCCTTAAATGAGGCATTTAGACTTCCAGAAACTCCTCCAAATGTTGTCTTTATTCAAGGGGCGTTTTTCTCTATTATGAGAATTTTAACAATTTAAAAATCTTGATTTTTAGCCTCTTTTATGCTCCAAACTCCCCCCATATGATTTATGCAATAGATAAATGATTAAATATGAAATATAAATTGATATTTGACTTCCATGGCCTCCATAATACCTTTGCAAAATAAAATTAATCAAATTGGTGCTTTGAAGTGTGGAATCGGGTGCTCACAGGCAAAAAAAATGAAAGTTATCTGATTCACACAAAAATTGGTGTGCAAGCTTGGAATGGTATCCAATGGACCCCTACAAAAGGATTTCACCCAAACCTTCACAAATTTTAAAATTTTAAATTTTTGAAAATTGTTGACATTATTTTAACCAACTTTTGGCATTAAAATCTCCCAAACTAGAAAATGTATGACTTTGATTCTTTTTGCAAATTCTATGTGTCACCTCCATGAATGCCCCTACCAAATTATTCTACTCCAATCCTTATAAGTTTTCCAGAAATAATTTTTGAAAACTACCTATAGAGAAAGTCAAATTTGAACACACCAAAAGCTTTTCCAAAGCTGAGAGATGTCAAATGAACCCCAAAACACACCAAAACTGAATTCAAACCTGAAGCTTGTTTTTGGTTGATACTGATTGCCAATTTTCCCAGATGCTCCTGCATCATGATATGGGTATGGGGACCTTTAGTAAGATCATATATATTCATGAGCTTTCCAATAATCTTCTTTTTGTATATCAGATTGCATGAAGTGGTATAGGAAATTCTATCGAGTTCACTCCAGATTTAGTATTCATTCAATATTTACATACAAGACAACTTGTTGTAGTGGGAAAGGCCAATCATATTGCCAATGTTTATTTCTTTTCATATCTTGCTTCTACTCTTGATGATGATTGTTTTTCTCCTTATCTCATATTGAGTGTGGGTAGTTGTTTTGAGGGTTATATTGGTCACCTAAACCTTTGTGTTAAGATTCATCCCGCCACTTCAGACTTGAGTGTTGAATTGGTTTCTAGGACTTTAGATGAGAGGATATCTTTTGTTTTCCATATTTTTCTTTGTAGGATGGTTTCATGGAAGGTATATCAGATTTGGTTTTTCATTCTTCTTCTGCAAATTGGATGACATTTTTAAGGGGGTCTCTCTCCTCCTTGATCACACATCTTCTTTTGAGGTTAGTCTTGTGTTTCCACATTCTTTGTCTTCTTCCTTGATTAGGGTCACACTTGATTTTGTTGAGGCGCCTTCAGATACATTTGATGTATGTTTAGAGGTGCCATTCTTGAGGCTTCTTCCCTCTTGCTTCTTCATGGAGATGAAGTTTCTTCATCATCAACCATTGGATTTTTTTCTTCCCAAGGGGAGACATGTTATTTTTTAATATTGGATTCTCTTTTGTCTTTAGACATTCTTCAGTGTTTTGGAGCTACTTCATTATGGGGGGCTATGTGGTCTATTTCTTTCCTTCTTATGAGGGGGGATTTATAATGTATATATGCGATGGATTTTGTACTTGGGGGGTATCATGGAGTCCTCCATCTTTCATCACTTGATTGTATCTTTTCTCTTTTGAAGAGGGGATTTTTCCCATGAGGTTTTTCTCCTTTTCTCTATTTGTGAGAGATTTCACTTGCATTTGTACATGGGTACCTAAAATAGCCTCATAGTTGGGACCCATCCTTGCATCTCTACATCATTTGCTTAAATTGCTTCTCCCTAAGTTTCACTTAAGGGGGGTTGTTGGTGTAAATAGGTCATTTTCATAACTAGTTATTAGTGGGGTCCTATTTACATGTTAAGTCCACTTATGTCTTAGGCATATATAAGTTGTTTATATAATATTTTATATTTTTAGCTTTTATTAAATATTAGAGTCCTAGGTCATTTAATGATGGCTCATGTCATTTAATAATGACACAAGTCATTTAATGTTTTTCATTTGGTATTTCATCACACCTTGTCTATATAAGCAAGGACATTGGGAACTTTTGTAGCATACCTCATCATCATATTTGATAGATCTTAATATAAAGCAAGCTCATTTCTTACATACTCTCTTGTAGAAGGTTTCCATTGTTTTTTTAGGTGGTCTTGGAAATAGAGCTAATCTTTAGCTCCTACAATTTATACTTGACCCTTTAGTGAGATTGGGAATCCTTTCTTGATTTGGAGAACCTATAATTGAGAGATTATTGTGAATAAAACTAAATTTTACTTCAATTCCATCTAGAAGCAAAGTATTTTGATAGTCTTTAGGCAAAGGATTCTCTTGTGACCCAAGTTTTTAGTGGAGTGTTTAGGAATAGTTTTGGGTTTTGAGGTTGTTCCTAAAATTAATCACCCCTCTCTCTTTAGTATGCTTCAATTTGAGGTAAAATTTACATAAAATGGCTATGCACTCACCTTTCCAATCAATATGTCTCCACTATATAGGTCTAACCCAATAAGAGGCTATCCATTATCCTCAAGCATATCTACTCTAAGGTTTTTTGTGTTTGGATTTTATAAATATGCTCCAATCTTGGATGAACTTTTAGATTCATTGTCATCATGGTATACCTTTGATGTGAGCATATGAAAATGCAAGGTTCAAAATGACCCACAATCTATTTAGGAGTGGCTTAAAACCACAATATTCTAGGTTTTATCCATAGTGAACATTTTTAAGCTACAATAATATTTTGATCATTGTAGAGCTTCACCTTCCTTTCTTGAGTTTATTTTCTTATGGAATTATAAGTGATTGGAGTGAATGGCCTTGAGAATTCTTACATTATGAATATGTATTTTTTTATTGTATATGTGACTAGATAGAATTCAACCCATGTAGGTTTAATGTGTTGTTCATGTGTTGGTAATTTGATCCCCGAAACTTATAGCAACATGTGTATAGGTTAATAGATCACTCTATGCAGTAATATAATAAGGTCAACCAATCCATGGTTTGTGAATCCTTGAAATTTTGATTATTTTTACTTGAATATAAGATGACCCTACATGCCATAACCAAGTTTGATATAGGAACAATTTAGCTAGTTGCCACCAATTTAGCATGTAGATGATAGTTGTCAAGAGCTAACCACCATATCTTAGGGGTTAGTCAACTTTCACCAATACCACACAAGTGAAGGATGCTAAGAGATAGCCATGATATGATAGGCTTAGCTAACTTTCACCAATATCATGCACGTGATAGATGCTAAGAGATACCCCGTACCAAATTGGACTAACTTTCACCAATAACATGGAGGAGATAGATACTAGGATACACCAACTCAAAAGGTTCAATGGGATATGGAAATCTTATTATTAGTGTCATGTGTCATGTTTTGTTACACTTATGTGTGTCTCAATGATGACAAGCATTAAGGGATTCTTATCTCATCATAATAGCTAGCAAAGAACTAGAAAACAAGATGGAACCCGCAATGTAGCATGGGATACATTGGCATTCCTTTTTCCAACTACGATGTAATTAAGAGCTTAAGTATTAGTGAGCTCGGTGATGAGGAGGATACATGCAGTAAGTTCATATTCATTTCTT
This sequence comes from Sequoia sempervirens, assembly GCA_007258455.2. NCBI lineage: Eukaryota > Viridiplantae > Streptophyta > Pinopsida > Cupressales > Cupressaceae > Sequoia > Sequoia sempervirens. The sequence goes on from VDFB02321300.1 coordinate 90,488, forward strand.
TTTTCAGTTGATCACTATTTGTGCATGTGATGTATGTATGAGTTGATCATTATGTGTACATTTTTATGTGTATATAATTTAGTCACACTATGTAATGTGATGCTTACATGATCTAGTCAATGTGCATGCATGATATATATAAGTTGATTGCTATGTGTATATCTAATGTATGCATGTATAAGTTGATTACTACGTGTATATCTAATGTATTTTTTATCTTGTCGTTATGTGTACATGTGATGTATGTATGAGTTAGAAACTATGTGGTTTTCTATTTCTACTTGTTGACATTGTATTATCTATATAATATATGCTTGAATAATACTATTGTATATGGATTGAATAGGGAGCATAAGCTCAATTATGGTTGTGTTTTAAAAGAGAGTTCAAAGATCTCATCCTAGTTGTGCAAATGGAGTCTTCCTATTTTTGGTGTATAAACTATGAAGCCTTTGATTCCCAAAAGAGGGATTTGTAAATAAGGATTTTCAAATGAACCCTTGAGGAATAGGTCAACATCTAGGAAATTATCATGATATAGAGAGGTTGCTCTATTTAGACAAAAAAGGTAAGTTGTGACATAGAGTTGTTGTCTTGTTATGGTTTGTTAAGGTTTCAAACTATCTCTTCTAAATTAGGAGTTGCTTGGTCAATTAAGATGGTGTTTAAGTGTAATGAAAATGATGGTAGGAAAAAAGGAGTAGTAACCAAGGGTGGTTATTACAAGCTGCATTAAATGGTTGTGTTTCCTAGAATGAACGTGTTCAAATACCTTCCAAATATGTTCAAGATAAAATAAATTATATGGCTAGTTTAAAAGGAACACCACCATCCATTGAAGGTTTTTGGCTTCCTTTCCAAAAAAATATATTAGTCTCAAACCTTTTGTGATCTTTATAGCATATTTTCTTAATTGTAACCCTTATTCTATTAGCTAATCAGATGTTTTAGTGAACCTCATATTGTCTGTACTAGGGAAGTTAGGTGACACTCACTTGGTAGTTGGTCTAATTAGTGTCATGTTGAATATGTGGATGTTAATTCTAAGATCGTATGATGATCCTTATTTTGTGAACTTGTTCAAATGTCATGAATAACTAGTGATATGGTGATAAATGTGTGTAATAATATTATTGGTTGAATTATATGTATGAACTTGTCACGGGAAAAAAATATTTATAATAAAATCAATTTAGACGTGAACAATAAATATAAAATAGAAGTTAAATAAATTACAAAGTGTTTTGAGTTGGCCATAAATAAGTTGTGGTTAAAGTGATATAGTTGTTTATGGCATGTGGTTATGCCATTATTTTTTGTGTGTGTGTGAGAGAGTGTATGACCATAACCCTAAATCTTGCATATGTATTTATTGAGAAATTAGATGTTACTTTGATTTATGTGTGGTGTAAATAATATCAATACTTCAGGACTATTGCCTTTATAATTGGTTTAGAATTTAGCATAATTGAAAATGGAGTATAAGAAAGTGTGATGGTAAACAAAAATAAGATAGAGAAAATTTGAATAAATTATTATGATGTATATAACAATCATGTTGAACTATAATCTCTTATTGAAAATTTTATGCTAACATACTTCTTGTACATATAATTTGGCTTGATTATTTCAAGTAAATAACATATCGCCAATCATATTGCTTCATTTATATTCACATATCTTGGATGTATTGATATGTGCATTGAGTGTGCACATGTAGGTTATCCAAAGGGAGAATGAGAGACCAAACAATAACCTCCAATTGTCATTCCCACTTCATCTTGTGAACTTTACTATAATTCCTAGCTATACCAATCAATCTTGGTCTAGTAAGACCAAGACCTTCCATTACAACCTTGTGTTTTTTTCTATCAATGAAACCTTTTGATTGATGTATTTGAATTAAGAATGCATAGTTTTAAAGTGGAAATATTTTTCAATTGTCTTTTTCTAATTTATAAATCTTCAAATTAACTTTTTCAACTTGTGAATTTTGGTTCAATGTTTAGGTGCAAATTTACAATGTTGGAAATTGAGTATTTTGGGTGTTTAAGGGTGAAAATAATCCTCTTAAGTGGATACATTGGGATACATTACTTTTTAGGTGAGGTTGAGTGCAGCTCAAGGAACTTTGAACCTATTAATTACCTTAGAAACATTAAGTAATTATAAGGCACGGTGAGTTGTGTGTAAGAGATTTGAGCAAATATCTCATTCTTTTATAATTATTATTTTGGGGAGTAAATTTTATTGTTTTCTTGGTATTGTAAACTCATGTGGGTTTCACATTGTCTTGTAAGAATCAATGATGTGATGTAATAAATTGTTGTATTTGGGAGGTTATGGAAGCCATGTGTCCTCATCCTATTAAATGAGGATGGATGGTATGACACCTCGCCCCCCCCTTTAGGTCTTCATTTTGACTTGGGAAGGCTAGTTTTGGGTTCTCTTTTTTTGTTTTTGACATATACAAAGAGTGACCTTAATGATCATTTTTATTCTACTCTTTTATTTTTTTGGCAAGGATCTATTTTCCATTCATCTTGATGCAAGTATCTTGAAGTTTTATGGAGTGTGAGTGGAATGGTGTGTGAGTTTGGGATGAAGGTCTATCCAAGGAAAATGGTTCTTCATATATTTATAAGCTTCCTCGATAAGTTAAACTCTATATTGTTATTGCATTATTCTTTAACTAATTCATGCATGTGTATATAAGAAAAAAAAGAACTAAAGGCGTGTGTGTGATGGAGTAGATGGTACTCCCATCTCAACACATACTAAAATCATCAATCAAAAAATACATCAACATATTTGCAACAAAGAAATATGATTGAAACAACATCAAAAATCAACCACAAATGTCTCAACTTCTCATTTAAAACACTGCTAAAATTCCAGGATTACAATGAATAACTGAATTACATCAAAAGGGGCAGCCATGGGGGCTGGTCCAAACAACTTTAAATATGAATTATAACTGAGATATAACAAAAAAAAAAAAAAATTATAATAACAAATACAAATTCACCCTTCGATCACACTTCATCAATCTACCAGCTCCTGCAACCAGCCGAACTACACATTAACTTGCATAACTGAAATAACATTTATATGCAGCCATGAGTGTTGTAGTTAACCATTAAAAATTAGAAAACAAAATAATATAAGAAAAAAAACAAAAATAATTTCAATGATCCAACTTTTCATCACAACAATCTCAAATTTTGAATCACAAAACTAGCTCCTGCATCATGCAAATTACAATGCAAATCACTACTCTTTCAACTTTTGAATCTCAAATCACTTGCTATTGTTCAATCATCTTCAGACCTACAATACAAAAATTTTGATGGTATTATTCTTCACATTATATTCCCTCTTGAGTCACTTTCCTCCAATTCCATGTAGAAAACACTCTCTCAAATTCTTGTAGAGGTGACTAGCTCCAAACTTGTCAAATCTCGCCTTTTATGCTAAATCTTCATTATTTTGTTGTAGCTTCCATTTGCAACATCCCATCATGATGAAAATGCTTAATAAATTATTAAAATAAAATATTTAATGCTCCAAAAGCATCTTAAAATCCACCTCCAAGAATAATGCTAAGTTTGGACTCCATCTTGACTCCTCCACTCCACCCGAATAGGGTCAAAATTAGAAATTTCATAACCATCACCACTTGGGCACCCATTTTTATTTTCTATCATTTAGAAAAGAATAAATGAGTTATGGAAATTTTTAACTCCCAAAAATCCACATGTATCTCTGCATGTTTTGATTCAAGATTTGGCCCCTAAACTATCTCCCACATCAAGATTTTGCAACAACTTAATAAGGCCAATTATTTATTACATTATTTTGGCCAATAAATTGTAATTTATTCTCCAACTAAAAAATCACCAAACCTTAGGAAATTAAAAATTAAAATACTTTTTTGTTTTGGTTAATGCAAGATTGCTCTCACAACCCAAGATGCTCTTGCATCAGACACCCAAGGTAGGAAAATTTTGTGAATCTGGATTCACAAAATGGAGTTGAGTGGTAGTATCACCCTCTCAGATTGCAAGCAATATACAACAAACTCCATTGATGAAATAGATATTGCTGATTTGTTCTTCTTCCTTCTCTTCCAACACCTAACTGGAACTAGTATCCTTCTCTAACAACTCTTCTCAACAACCAATCCCTTGAATGTGGAATCAACTCCACCATGAACCAACCACATCCTCCAAATGTATCTCATACTCTCCTCTAGTCTTGTGGGATTCAACCCACCATAGTCCAACCACCTCCACCAAAATTTACTTGCACTAAACTCTACAACACCATATAAATCCTCCGCCTTCCATACTTCACTAGCAATCTCTTACTAAACCATCTCATTTGAATTCACTAAATCATCCAACTTATTATGAAAATAATTAAAAATAAAAGTTTTTACCTCCTCATTACTTGTTGCAATATCATTCTCAAACTCATCAAAGGATTCATCAAAATCTTATTTCACCTCATTACCTTTTGCTGCAATCACTCCACCTTCTGTCAGCACTTGCCATTCATTTTCTACCACTAAAATATTTTCATCTACACAAGATCCACTCTCATCTTCATCATAAAAATGAAACATATTATGCATTACCTCTTTCTCTTCAACCTTTTCTTCACCACTATCTATTGCCATATCTTCTTCACCTTCACGCTTAGTTGCACTTTCATTTTCCATTACTTTCAAGTCCTCCAAAGGACACTCATCATTCTTAATCATTGCAACACTTTCCTCTTCTTTTCCCTCTTTATCCTTTTGAACAAGGATTTCCACATTTTACTTTCCACCCTTCTTCCCCACACACAAAGTTTCACTTGCAAACATATCAATACCAAAAGAACAATAAGATTCAACCCTTCCCATTTTATTTTCCTTTCTATCCTTGTTATCTGCTACAACTTCTTTTTCCACTTCCTCTTGCCTATCTTGCAAAGGATTCAAAACATATTCTTCCCCATCCTTTATGATTATATATGTATTCTTCCTACCATCATGTAGAGCTCTTTGATCATACAACCATGGTCTACCCAACAAAAAATGGCATATATCCATAGGTACAATATCACATACAATTACATCCTTATATCTACGGATTTGAAAGTCAACCACACATTGCTCACTTACCCATATTTGGCAATCTCCTTGCAACCAAGAAATGTAGTATGGGCTAGGATGCTTGATTCTTTTCAATTTCAACTTGTCTACCATCTCTTCAGATACAATATTATTGGTGCTACCATTGTCCACAATGACTTTGCAACATTTCCCACTCACTTTACACCTTATTCGGAATAAATTACTCCTTTGGATGGGCTCTTAATTCTTTGTTTGTGGCTCTAGAAATTATTTCTTCATCACAAAACATTCTTCTGGCTTCCAAGACATTTTTTTAAACACTTTTCCACACTCTCTTTGCGACTACTTCACTCTCTACCTGCAAGTCCTAGTGCAAACTGCCTCACATCGACACTTCTACCTGCACACTCAAGAAAAACTAGCTCTAATACCACTGATAGAGTAGATGGTACTCCCATCTCAACACATACTAAAATCCTCAATCACAAAACACATCAACATATTTGCAACAAAGAAATATGATTGAAACAACATCAAAAACGGAAGAAATGGGGGCTAGTCCAAACCACTTTAACTATGATTTATAACTGAGATATAACAAAAAATAAACTGCTTATAATAGCAAATACAAATGCACCCTTCAATCACACTTCATCAATCTGCCAGCTCCTGCAAGCAACTGAACTACACATTAACTTGCATAACTGAAATAAAATTTATATGCATCCATGAGTGTTGTGGTTAACTATTACAAAAAAATAAAAATGATATAAAATAGTAAACAAAAATAATTTCAATGATCCAACTTTTCTTCACAACAATCTCAAATTCTGAATCACAAACTAGCTCCTGCATCCTGCAAATTACAATGCAAATCACTACTCTTTCAACTTTTGAATCTCAAATCACTTGTTGATATTCAAACATCTTCAAACCTGCAATAAAATATATGTGATGGTATCATTCTTTACATTCTATTCCCTCTTGAGTCACTTTCCTCCAATTCCATGTAGAAAACACTCTCTCCTCAAATTCCTACAAAAGTGACTAGCTCCAAAATTGTCAAATCTCACCTTTTATGCCAAATATTCATTATTTTGTTGTAGCTTCCATTTGCAACATCCCATCATGATGAAAATTCTTATTAAATTCATTAAAATAAAATATTTAATGCTCCAAAAGAATCTTAAAATCCACCTCCAAGAATAATGTTAAGTTTGGACTCCATCTTAACTCCTCCACTCCACCCGAATAGGGTCAACATTAGAAATTGCATAACCATCACTATTTGGGCACCCATTTTTTATTTTATATCATTTAGAAAAGAATAAATGAGTTATGGCAAGTTGTAACTCCCAAAAATCCACGCCTATCTTTGCATTTTTTGATTTTTCAAGATTTGACTCCTAAACTATCTCCCACATCAAGAGTTTGCAACAATTTAATAAGGCCAATTATTTATTACATTATTTTGGCCAATAAATTGTAATTTATTCTCCAACTAAAAAATCACCAAACCTTAGGAAATTAAAAATTAATATACTTCTATTTGTTTGGTTGATGCAAGATTTCTCTCACAACCCAAGATGCTCTTGCATCAATGTGTTGAGTTGACTGATTTTGTATTTAGGATATTTTTGTGTATTGTGTCCTTGACTTTTCTTCTCTTGATTGGCCTCTCGATGTATTGTAAATCCACCTTACATATTTGAATGTGTCATTTGGTTTTTTGATTTAATTTTGTTCCTAGTTTTTCTTTGGCCTATTGGCTTGGGGGATGACAAGAGTCTTTATAGTGTGATGATGTCATAATGGTTAGGTGGAAAGCATTCTCCTCCCATTGGCTTATTCAATCTTGGTTAGAGAATTTGTGAATGGTGACCTTGAGTAGAGTATCATATTTGAATGAAAGTGTATCATTGAGTTATGCTATAATGTGAAACCAATTTATTTCAATATGGTATAGTTAGACATTACATTTCAAAAGAAAAGTATTAATAATAAACTTAATGATTTGTATTATTTTGAAGGAAGGATTTATAACAAGTATGTGCATATGTATTTAACCTTTCATTTAACTTTCAAATTTATACTTGTTTCTATATATGGAGGAAAGGTAACATATTTGAAAGATTACCTAATCAAAAACATTGAGTTGCAAAATACAAACATATATTTCTTTATGAAATTTAATTTTCTTTTAAATTTATACATACAACAATTGATTTCAGCATATAATCTAGAAAATCATTTATTTATCTATTTTTATTTTAAGAAGAAATAATGTATATGATAAATACTGATGTAAACATTTGTATAACTCATTCTTCTAATATATATTACAAATATATAGAGAGATATTATTGAAGAAACAAAATTTACATATTTTCAATTAGTAAAAGAAAAGTATTATGTATACATATATGTATATAAACACATATATGAATGTATGTATATACATATACATATACATATGTATGTGTTAGCGAATGAAATGGCTCGGGACAAATATACTTATACAAATGACTCTCGGCCCAAACTTAGCACCAACAAAATCTGCTAACAGCTCTGAAAAGACCACAACTGCATTTGTGGCTTCTCTTTGAATTTTTTTGAGGTACAAATCCACCAAATCTTCAATGCATTAATCTAATTTAAAGAAAATGGGTATGCTTTTAACCAAAAAGCAGAAAAGGTGACTAATGTTAGCTCATAAATATGAAACTAATGCAAAAGCAGAGGTCACAACCATTAATAATCAATACAAATATTGAAAACTCATAACCATCAGATCAATGAAAATAAACCAGACTACAATAAATGAATGTTATATAGCTTATCTTCAAAGAAGACACAACCATATCATACTTATAATGCCAAGATCAACATACAAAGCATCATTTAATTCATAACACATAGATTATAAATCATTACAGTCTGAAATAAATCCTAATCCTTCTAAAAAAACACCTAGGTGTATCTCCCAAAAAAAGAGGTCCCTAATTCATTCCCAATTTCAAATTTATAGCAAAGATAAAGCCACTGGATGATCACCAAAACCGCCACCAAACTAGTAGCTTCTTGTCTTCCAACATTTCTTGAGAATTGCTAAATCAATCAGGAGAATTGATCTTGGCAGAGGAATGGACATCGATAAGAAGAAACCGATCTTGATCACACCAACAGTCGTCGAATGACCTTTCGCACAACCAAACAATTAATAAAACACTCGGGAGTATCAAATGATAGCATGTGTATGATTCTTGATGGGAAATTGCAATTTAAACCGACTCAAACCAACCATAAATTGGGATTTAATTTCCATCTCATCATACTTAGGAGAACACGCCAATGTCTAACTAGTCTTCTATAAATTCAACCAGCATCACCTTTTTTCGTCAATCAATAGCATCAAATATGTCGAGCTCTCAGAGTGATGGTAACTTTGCCAATGACTATATTATGTTGGAAGAGATTGAGTGCAATCCACTGTTTCGACATGTATCAAACCAACTGAAGGAGGTCTTCACAGTACAGAGCGAGATAGAGAAAGAGGTGCTCCACAACATCCTAGGTGAGGTGTTTCTAAGCCAAGCCCATGTGCACAACACAACCATGCTGGAGTGCTTCATATATACTGTTATCAGGACTTCTGGTCATCGCGACTAGGGAGTGAGAGCACTAGAGCGCTTGGTGAAGCCCGAGCTTCATCATCGAGTTAATGTGGAAATTAATGGGCTTAGCCACTCTGCTCGAAATAGACTAATAACGGATGCCATTTGAATTAATGTGCCAACCTTGCAAGATGAAACCTTAGAAGAGGTCTTGGCTCTTCTACACACAGGAGTTGTAAGGAATGACATGGGAATTTTTTCACAATTCCTCCAGTCGCACAAGAATCTACTGTCACTAGGTCAAGTTGAACACCTACATGTTGTTACTGAGGGAATTTGTGTCTTGATGTTTGCTCTGTGTACTTTAGAAGAAATTTCTCTTTGTCCTTTTTTGTGTCCATGACATGAAATTTTGCAGTCAAACTAGATAGATTTTGTAGTGTCAATGCAATGTGAAAACATTTTTATATATAAATAAAATATCTCTTTTGATATTATGGTGTCTTTGCATGCATGGAATTATTGGTTTTCTATTCATATCATGTTTGAAAATGGTTGTTTTCTTTCTGCAAAATGCACTGGTTAGATAAATTAGGCTCGTTGTTATTTCATTAATCATTGAAAACTTTCTAAGTGGCAAAATGGATAGTTTACACAACTTAGTAAACCCCCGCCTAGGTTTCAAACAACATAAATAATATCGCCTAAGGCATGACTTGTGGGTGAAGTTTCCAAATTATGACACACAACTCATCAATCAGTTTTTTTTAATATTCATACACCCACTTTTGGAGTAAAGGAAAGTTTGAAAATGGTGAGAAAACACCGCTTGGTGAAGGATAAACAATGCAAGCGGTAAAATGAGAGGTTTGACCAACACACAAAAACCCTGCTCGAGTTCGAGGAAGACAACAAAATTTTTCCCGAATGCAAGTTTAAGTCCCAAACTTAGGTGAAAAGAAAAGAGTTAGAAAAAGAGAATGGGGGTTACATTTACAAGTAACAATGGCTTTGATTGGGGACAAGGATTGCAAAGGACGCAGAGAACCTAGCATGCAAGACTAGTCATTATCCATTGGGTGTGGAGTCAACGAGAAGGAGACCAAACAAAAATCCAAAAATGAACACACCAAAATTGCACTATCGACAAGGCAAGACTAACCCACCAGAGAAAGAGGGAAATCATGATCACACAAACCCATTAACCGGCTGAGAGAAGAATAATCCTTTTCTAAAGTGGCCCACCTTCCTGTACAGTCTTCAAAACAAACTTAAGAACATTGATATCCTAGCATCAATGTAGGTGTAGATGTGTGCATAGCCCAAAGGTTTCCCGAAAATCCACTTTTCATCAAAAACTTCCTTTTGTTGCCCTCTTGTTAGGGCCAAATCATTCTTTGTTAACCAATTTTCAAAATTAGGATCTATCAATTCAAGAATATCCAATTCTAATATAACATCCCGAGTCCCAAATTCTTCTTCGACCTTACATCCTCCAAGAATTTCCCAAATTTCTAAAATATTACCATAGGAAATAATTCTTTCCTTGACTTCACCATACCTTCTTTGAGTCTGAACACCTTTATGGAGGGTTATGGCTCCTGTAGACTAGTGTGGAGTAGGGGCTACCTTGTTTCTCACTTCTGACTAGACGTCAATCTCATCTTCCTTCAATGAGAGACTAGTATTTTTCTCATCCTTTGGTTATGATCGATCTCAGCCATTAATAAACAACACCCCTCTTCTAACATTAATTGATTAGCAATTGAATTTGTGAAAAGGGGGTTATCATATATTATGAATTCATTAAAGCTAAAGAGAGGGTTAGAATGAATTGACCATCTTTCTTTCTCCTGAAACTCATCATTCTTGAGATGAACCTTTCCTTCTAGATTTAAACATATGTATTTATTCTCCTCTTCATCGAAGAAGGTTTCATATTTCAGAATAGGAAGAGAGAGAGAGAGAGAGACTGGTTAATTCAAACTTGCCCCAGAGGGGGGGAACTTATCAAAAGGAGGAGGTGGAGAAAATGATGTCTTTTCCTGTAGCTCATCATCTTCATCATCACTAGATGAATTGCAACCACTTTCAATTTTAAAGGAGGCATATAAATTCAAAGCTAGATCATTACACTACTCATATTGTCCTTCACTAGGCTATTGCATGTTATCAAGAATTGTTAAATTCATGTCTTCTACAGTAGGGCGAGATAATTCTGCTTCTTTGTGACATTTAACCAGAAGCTTAGGAAGTGTCTTACAACTGGTTCTAAGCTTCACATTTGAGCCTAATTTCCACTTACCCATGGCAATAAAATCATCCTTAGCCTTCACTACTTCCAGCTGAGCTCGCTTGATCCCTTGAATTTTATCTCTTTTAAGAATTAATTGTATGTCTGGTTCCAGAGCAGAAATGGATATATGGTACTAGATCTCTGCACTAGGCCTTTCTGGAGCATGAATCTTTTGAAGAGACCAATAAACAAAATCCCTCATTGTTTCAGCTTTGTTTTTCATGATCTGAAAGAAAAGGCGTAGGGTGGTTGCAATGTCGATTGGAATTCCAAAGCGTTGGAGAAATTTTCTTAAGAACATGCCACCTAGTAATGCTCCCTTTTTCGATCCCTCTGTACCATTCTGCTGCTTTTTCAATCAGACTGCTAATAAAAATTCTTACGAAGACATCTTCTTCTTGAATTCCTAAAACTGCACTTACAGTCGTCATAGCCAAAATAAGTTCCTCAGGATCTTGTTCATTATGACTGGAGAATTTAGGAAACATCTTCTGAGAACCTTGGGGTAAATCATGGTATTGTGATAAAGCAAGAGGACCAACTTGACTGCACTAGAGATTTGAAGCCATAAACAAATACACAGAGTCACCAACTCACACAAGAGTAAAGTTAAGGAAAGAAAATTACTGTGGTAGATGAGTCAAAGGTGGATTCTGAGGCTAATGTACGGGTGGGTCCCTTGGTTGACATAGTGGCTGATTTGGTTGACGATTATGATGACGAGGAGGGTCGTCATAGTATTCAAATATCAACCTCGGGGGTAGTTCAATCATAGGTACAGGTGGTCACTGGGCTTGTTCCTCCTCTTCTTCCAAGACAAAATTTACTCACATATAATCTACCGCATTCCTCCTATATCTCCACGCGAGTGTATTTAATTGTGATACGATGTCTTCTTGCTCCGCTCTGACCCAATCTAAGTCTGGTTGTAGAATAGGAAATACATTATTGTGAGGAAGTACCATCTTGTTGCATGACATGATGGCAATTTCCAAACTTTCCAATCAATTCAGTTCCCCCAGCTGAGTCACCAAAAATCTGTTAGCAAATGAAATGGCTCAGGACAAATATACTTAGACAAATGACTCTTGGCCCAAACTTAGCACCAACGAAATCCGCTAACAGCTCCGAAAAGATCACAATTGCATTTGTGGCTTCTCTCTGAATTTTTTTGAGGTACAACTTCCTCACCAAATTTTCAATGAATTAATCTAATTTAAATAAAATTGGTATGTTTTTTAACCAAAAAGAAAAAAAGGTGACTAACGTTAGCTCATAAATATGAAACTAATGTAGAAGTGGAGGTCACAACCATTAATAATCAATACAAATATTGAAAACTCGTGACCATCAAATCAATGAAAATAAACTAGACTACAATAAATGAATGTTAAATAGCTAATCTTTCAAACAATACACGTCCATATCGTACGCATAATTCCAAGATCAACATACAAAGCATCATTTATTTCATAACACGGATTATAAATCATTACAGTTTGAAATAAATGTTAATCCTTCTCGAGAACACACCTAGGTGTGTCTCCCAAAAAAAAAGGTCCCTAATTCGTTCCCAATTTCAAATTTATAGCAAAGATAAAGCCACTGGATGATCACCAAAACCACACCAAATTAGTGGCTTCTTGTCTTCCAACGTTTCTTGAGAATTGCTAAATCAATTGGGAGAATTAATCTTGGCAGAGGAATGGACATCGATAATAAGAAATCGATCTTGATCACACCAACAGCTGCCAAATGACCTTTCACACAACCAAAAAATTAATGAAACGCCCAAGAATATCAAATGATAGCATGTGTATGATGTTTGATGGGAAATTGCAATTTAAATCGACTTAAACCAGCCATAAATTGGGATTTAATTGCCATCTCATCATACTTAGGAGAATGCGCCAATGTCTAACCAATATTTTATAAATTCAACCAGCGTCACCTTTTTTCGTCAATCAGTAGCATAAAATATGGTGAGCTCTCAGAGTGATGGTAACTCTTCCAATGGATCTATTGTGTTGGAAGAGATTGAGTGCAATCCACTGTTTTGGCATGTATTAGACCAGCTGAAGGAGGTCTTCACAGTACAAAGCAAGATAGAGGAAGAGGTGCTCTGCAACATCCTGGGTGAGGCATTTCTGAGCCAAGCCCATGTGCACAACACAACCATGTTGGAGCACTTCATATATACTATTATCAGTACTTTTGGTCATCATGACTAGGGAGTGAGAGCACTAGAGCACCTGGTGAATCCCGAGTTTCATCATCGAGTTAATGTGGAAATTAATGGGATTAGCTACTATCCTTGAAATGGACTGATAGCGGACGCCATCTACATTGCGTTAGCCCTGCAAGATGAAACCTTAGAGGAGGTCATGGCTCTTCTGCGCACAGGAGTTGTAGGGAATGACATGGGACTTTTTGCACAATTCCTCCAGTCACATGAGAATCTATTGTCACCAGCTCAAGTTGAACGCCTGCAAGCTTTTACTGAGGGAATTCGTGTCCTAATGCTTGCTCTGTGTACTTGAGAAGAAATGCCTCTTTGTCCTTTTTTGTGTCCATGACATGAAATTTTGTAGTCAAACCAGATAGATTTTCTAGTTTCGATGCAATGTAAAAACATTTTTATATATAAATAAAATATCTCTTTTGATATTATTGTGTCTTTGCATGCATGGATTTATTGGTTTTATGTTCATATCATGTTTGAAAATGTTGGTTTTCTTTCTGCAAAATGCACTGGTTAGATAAAGTAGGTTCATTGTTATTTCATTAATCATTGAAAACTTTGTAGGCGGAAAAATGGATAGTTCACACAACTTAGTAAAACCTTGCCTAGGTTTCAAATAGCATAAGGAATACCACCTAAGGCATGAATTGTGTGTGAAGTTTCCAAATTCTGACACACAACTCATCAATTTTTTTTTTTAAATATTCGTACACCCACTTTTGGAGGAAAGGAAAGTTCAAAAATGGTGAGAAAACACCGCCTGGTGAAGGACAAACAATGCAAGCGAAAAATGAGAGGTTCGACGAACACATAAAAACCCCGCCCGAGTTCGAGGAAGACAACAAAAGTCCACCCGAATGCAAGTTTAAGTCTCGAGCTCAGGAAAAAAGAAAAGAGAGTTAGAAGAAGAGAAAGGGGGTCACATTTACGGGTAACAGTATGTAACTAGTGTATAAAGCTTTGTGTGTATTAAATGCAATCATTAGGGTCCTCATAGGCTCTCTTGGCTAGGGGGTATTGGTGAGAGCCATAAGGGCTTGATGACCCATTAATGGTTAGGTGGAAATTGGCTTGCTCTCCCTTTCTTTTGTGTTTTCTTTTCTTTGTGAATAGGTTTCAAAATTCAACTGGAGTTTCTCCTTTAAAAGTACTTGGAAAATTTCGTATAGTAGGAAATACTAGTTTCTTCCTATCATTGCAAAAATCTGTATAAAATAACTCTATTTGTAGGATTGTGTATACCCCAAGTGTTCGAGGGTTTGAGATATTTCTACAAAAGGGTGAAAAGTAGTTGTTTGCTTCAAATCAAAATTCTAAAATCATATGTATGAATGAATGTCATATCAAAGGCTTTCTATGTTGGGTTTGAACTTTGAATGTGGGTCAAGTTCCTCTTTATGCTATTTTATTTCTGGGTTATTTCAATTGAAATATTGAAAGAGTGCTTGTAAAATTATTCATGGGACCTACAACTATAAATCAAAGCCATAGATAGCTAGGGAGAAAGCAATCATATTGTATTGTATTGGGACAAAAAGAAATATACTTCCTTGTGTATTATAAGAGATGAGTTACATAAATAAGAGGGTATCTTGTCATAAGACATTGACTACCATGTAACAATTTGGAGGTCTTGAGATTGTGAGAGAATTGGATGCTTGTAGTCATTGTATAATCAATATAATGTAGTGACCATATCTTGAAGTTGTCTATTTGTGTTTCATGTTATCATGCATGGGTATGGTATTAATTTTTAATTTTATAACCAATTCGCCAACCTAATCCCTGAGGCTCCTTTTCACTAAGTCTTCATGACATGGTTAGTGCATGTTCATCATAATTAGTTTGTTATTGGTTGATGTAACTTACAGTAGTTACATAGGCAACTGAGTACCAGAACCATATAGGAAATTCTAATTTTAGCATATTATTATTTCATTGGTTTCCTCTACACATTTTGGAACAAATGGGAATTGAACTTGTAACATGCATCCAAATTTCAATTCCTTTTATCACTTTTCCATTAAACCACAAGCTCATGTCCTTAACCTAGACCTCAATGCTTGGGTAACATTGTGTGCAAGCCTAATCTATTAATTGCATGGAATCCTAGAAGATGGTCTCATATGGCATAGTTGAAAGTTATGCTAGTTCATCAAATTAATGTGGTCACCAAGCTATCATAGCAGCAAAAATATTTTGGGGAAAAATCGACAAACCAAAAGTATAAGATTTTTTGAAAATTTTGAATTTAAAAAAATGTAAAAAATTGTAGAACAAGAGATACAATTTTTTTTTTGAAATTGAAAGGAATTTCCATTGCATAGAGATAGAGAGAGCAAATAAAATAAAGATTTTAAGTAATGAATTGTAGAAAATAGAATTTTGTAGTTTATATTCATATTGCTGATTACATTGCATTGCACAATTTTCAAACTCAAAGCATTACTTCACATTGCATAACTAATAACTAGATGTTGATAGATGACAAAATTTCAACTACAATATAGTTTTTACAAAGTCAACCTAAGCGTTATGCAATTACTTCACATTGCATAACTAACAACTAGGAGCGCCAATTGCATTTGCTTGTCATGGCATTCCATGAGACCACATTTATTTGAGGCATTTTTTCAAATAGTTCACTTCCTTGTTGCTATGGCTAAAAGCCTAAAACAAGTTCTTTTGAACAAGCTATGGATGCTTGGAAAAAATCTATCAAAGCATAATAGTAAACAATAAGCTAGACAAGGAAGTGAATGTTTGAAAAAATGCCTCAAAGAAATGTGGTCTCATGGTGATGGAATGCCATGACAAGCCATAGACAAGGCGTGAATTGTTTGAAAAAATTCCTCAAAGAAATGTGGTCTCATGGTGATGGAATGGCATGAAAAGCAAATCTGTTTGAAAAAATGCATCAAAGAAATATGGTCTCATGGTGATGGAATGCCATGACAAGCCATAGACAAGGAAATGAATTGTTTGAAAAATTCCTCAAAGAAATGTGGTCTCATGGTGATGGAATGCCATGACAATCCATACTAAAACAAGTGCTTTCAAACAAGCTATGGATGCTTGGGAAAAATCTATCAAAGCATAATAGTAAGCAATAGAATAGACACAAACTGTTGTGACTCAAAGAAATATGGTCTCATGGTGATGGAATTCCATGACAATCCATAACAATCATGACATTCCATCACCATGAGACCACATTTCTTTGAGCCATTTTTTCAAACAATTCCTTGTCTATGCTACCACATTTTCATACATGTCTACCAAATTATCAAGCAGTTCACGCCTTGCTGCTATGGCTAAAAACCTAAAACAAGTGCTTTTGAACAAGCTATGGATGCTTGGAAAAAATCTATCAAAGCATAATAGTAAGCAACAAGCTATGGTCTCATGGTTTTTTTTTTCCGCACAAAAATCAACACAATTTTATTCGCTTTTTTTGTAGGTAATGCATTTTTTTGTTGATTTTGCAGTTTGAAATGGGAAAAAATTGTTGACCAAAAAGTCAAATATTTTTTTAAAAAATTGGGGAAAAAATCGTCTAGCCTAGCAATTTTTTAAAAATCATGATTAATCAGGATTTTTTGCAGATTTATGCTTCCATGCAAGTTATTTTAATTGATATTATATGTCCACACATGGGAGTATATCAATTGTTAGAACACATCATCGTATCTCAACATGTTAATAATTTATGCTAGTAAGTAATGCTCAAAGTTACAACAAAGAATTCATTAGCCTGTTTATTAGTGTTTGTGTATTCATTAACATTTGACAAGATTGTGATATGTTTAAATGCTTGTGGTTCATCAAAAGAACAAGCATAAATTATGTGTTCCATTGCTACATTTCTTCATTATCATCTAGACAAGGAAGGCCCTCAATAAAACATGGATAAAAATTAACACTTGTTTATTTCCAGTCATCACGGTCTTCTTTTATGCACATTGTAGATGACATGTAAACTGAACATAAGTCTACATGATCAACAAGATTTTTAGAATTACAACATTCTCCTATAAATGCAAACAAATAGTATGCAAACACCGCAAAGTTTCCTTATCTTTGTGTATTACAATTTAACCATTATTGTTTTTTTAACTACAACAGATATTTTTTATATTAGAAATATAAATGGTGAGGTGCCAATAATAGATAGTTTACAACATATACTTTTAATCTCTACCTCTTGCACATGGGAAACAAAATGAGGGCAGAGTAGTTGCTATGTTTCCTACTAATTAACCATTGATAGCTGAGAATCCTACAAGTAAAAAATGCACAAAATTGACCACAGAGATTTATGTAGAGGCAGAACATCTAATTTTGTAGAGTGATCCCCGACTGTATTTCTTGAATTTGAATTGTTTCATTGTGCTGAAGAGAATGAGTTTACATGTATTAGATCCTGAGTAAGTTGAATTTTTTAGATTTCTATTTTTTTCTTGAAATAGGAAACTAAATTATTACTGGAATGCAAAACATTATAGATGGATCAGTGTTGAAGGTTGAATACGGATCAATACAATGCATATGATGAGAGAGTAGCTGATGAGAGGGATATGGACAAATATCCATGTCCATGTAATGATTTTCTTGGTGGAAAGGTGAAAAAAAGAAATATGATTTATCGACATATGATAAGATATGGGCATAGTGGTATAAGCCCTTGTGATTACAATTATTATGAAGATATGATAAAATTGCAGAGTGTGAGAGATGAAGAGGAAACAAACATAGATGCAATGGAACCAAACATAGATGAAGAGGAAACAATGTTAAATGAAGGGTTTGAAGTTGATATAATGTTGAATGAGGGTCTAAACGATGATTGGGCCAAGTTGATGGAGGATGTTTTAAAGCCTGTGCATGTTAATTGCAAGTTCAGTCATTTGACAACAATCCTTCAAATTCTTAACTTGCAAGTGGTGTTTGGTTGGAAAAATGAGAGTGTAGATCAATTATTGACATTATTAAGTTTGTTGTTACCACCTGACTCCACATTGCCAAAAAAATGAAGTCAATGTAAAAAGAAAATCACTAAGCTGGGCTTAGGGTATGAAAACATCCACACATGTGTGAATGGTTGCGTATTATTTCACAATAATATTGCAAGTGAGAGTGAATGTCTAAAATTCCATGAAGTGAGGTATAAAAAAGGGTTGAAATCAATTGTAGTTCCTAGAAAGGTTCTTCACCACTTTTCGATAATCCCACAATTACTTTGAATGTATAGGTGCAAAGACATTGCTGAACTTATGCAATGGCATGCCCAAAATAATTGCACCGATGGAAAACATGTGCCTGATTCTAAGATGTGGATGGAATTTGATAAAAAATGGTCTAATTTTTCTCAAGATCCTCGTAATATAGGGTTGGGTTTGGCTCTAGATGGGGTGAACCCATTCTCATATCAAAGTACTAAATGGTCAACTTGGCTGGTGTTTTTAATAAATTATAACTTGCCTCCATGGTTAGCAACTAAACCATTTTTCTTAATGCTATCATTGATTATACCAAGAAAGAAAAGTGTGAATTTAGATACAAGCGATGCTTATCTAGAGCCATTATATGATGAGCTAATAGAATTGTGGAAAGTAATTGAAGCAATTAAATCTTTTGGGATGGTCATTCAATCAAATTCACTTTAAGAGATTCCTTATTGTTTACGATTCATAATCTTCCTGCATATGGCACATTGTTTGGTCTCACTGTTCATGGATACCATGGATGTCATGCTTGTTACTTTAAGGATTTTTTGAGGCACTCAAGAATTTTGTGTAAGTGCATTTATTGTGGACATTGTTCTTACCTTAAAATGGATCACCCATATCATCGATGTAAAAAAAATGTTTCAATGGTCAAGAAAAGAATCGCGAAGCACCATTGCTAATAACGGGTGATTACATTGTTGATAATGGATAAAAAAGAATCTCATTTATGATTGTAAATGATGGGATTGTTGGTAATAGATATGATCCATGTAATGAAAGCGATGTAAAATGGTTGTGTATATTCTCTAAGTTGCCATACTTTAAGGATATAACCATTAGGCATATTATTGACTTTATACATACTAAGAAAAATATAGCCTATGCTATTATAGAAACTCTTTTTAGTGCTTATGATACTATTTAATCATGTGAAGACTTTCAAGAACTAAATATTCATCGAAATATTTGGGTTGAAAAATATGGTGATGAAAAATATAGAAAATCTAGTGCTCCTTATATCTGGACAAATGAACAACGTGCACAATTCTTATAGTTGATGTCTCAAACTCACTTTCTGATGCAGAGCAGGGAAGAAAACTACAAACTAACACAATTCCAATAGTTTTCAACAACCTTTCACTCCTCAACACCCTACCTAGCATTATTTCTCACAAAACCACTCTATCTTCCTTGTAGGTCTGCAACAGTGCTTTTTTGACCATATCTTCTAAATCCAACTTCAAACCCACTAATCTTTTACCTTTTTAGGCACCCATTTTTGAAAAACTTAACATATATTCTTGGTGAATAGGGTTTCTTTGAAACATCTATCTCAATAATGGACTGGTACGTTGTCCCAAGGCCAAAATAAGCCACTTTTACAAAGGAACTATGAACAAAACCTTCCCTCAATCACAAAACTCGACTCAAACCTTCTTCACAAGTCTAAAATATCTTGAATCAACAACTTACTTCACTAGAAACAATCAAAAACTTCCTAAACCTAAAAATCCTCATTTTTCCTAGTTTCCAATCAAGTTTATTGAAAATACCATCTCCAGGCCTTCTCTCGACCTACCAATCCTTCCAACACATCAAAAAATGTATGCCTATGCTTCATGAATCATCTCCCAACTTGTATCAACACTCTTTCAACAAACTCTCATTCTAAACCATCAAAATTGGACAAAAGTTCCCTCATTTACAACTAGGGAATTAATCCAAATCACCCAACTTGCCCTCCTGCTCACATAAACCATGTACACACTAAGCCTACACCTTAATGAGCCATTCCACCGAGTTACAGAAAGAACCATTGGAGGAGCCTTTACAATGAATGCTTTTTTTCATATTTAAGCCTTGCCCACCAAAAACTAACTTTCAAACTGACCAACCACCCTTTGAATTCCAAATGACCATTGGAATTCCCCAAACTTACATTTTTGCACTTTTATGCACTTTTCCAATATTGCAGCATGACAACTTTTTTGCAAAAATATGACAATATAAACTCAAAGGCCCCTGTAGATGATTTAAACATTTGAAATGGTCTACATGGACCTTATTTGCAAAAAAAAAACTCCTAAAACTCCTAAAACCTAACCCATGACCACATTTACATGAAATACCTTGGTGCCCCTACACCATACACTCGAACAAAAGAAATTCCCAAGTCCCCTTGAGGACTGTATGCCAACAAACCATGTTGCCTTTTAACATTCAAGACTCTACAATCTACATATGGATCTGGTGACCCCTTCTAGTGAGTCAGGTACTGCAACCATGCATCATCTCTTCCTTTTGAATGGCTCTTTCCTTGAAAATATTGTCCTCCACCTAATAGTTGTTGCACTTTATCTTCACCTGGAAATGAGATGGAACCTACTTTCAAGCCTGCAAACAAATCCCTACCAACCTAGTCCTTGACTGCCCTTTCTTTTCCTCTCGTTTCATGCTTGAATTCACCCTTTGGTTCTTGTATCCTCTCTTGTTTCTTACCATATTTTCCCTTTATCATCAAACTTACCAACCCCTACATAACCATATTCATAAATCACTGTTTTGATAGAATTAGACTGCCTCTCAACCTTTTTAACAACCAAAGGAAAAAGTACTATCCCCACCATGATTTTATCATGCTTTCTTAACTCATTTTGAGTCTCTTCAAGGAATTCATCCTTGACCCTCTTTTTTTCATACTTGGACACCAAACTATCACCTTCTTTTCTTTCTTCCATCATTGCATCTTCTGTAATGGCTACACACTCTTCATTTGTGTCTTCCTTCAACTTCACAAACTCTTTCTTTCCCATCATTATCACTTTTTCTACCGTGTTTTGTTCCTTCACATCTTCTTGCAATGGAATCAAAGTGAAAGTGCTTCCCTAATGCTCAAACTGATAACTACTATTTCTACCATCATAGAGTGCATGTTTGTCAAATTGCCATGGCCTTCCAAGAAACAAATGGTAACAATCCATGGGTAATATATCACAAAGGATCTTATCTCTATATCCACCAATACTAAAATCAACAAAAGCTTATTCACAAAACAAAATGGGCTGATCACCATTCAACCAAGATACCTTATAGGGTGTTTCATGAGGCACTTTTCCAATTTCAGTTTATCCACCATTTCATTTGATACCATGTTATCAGTAGAACCAAAATCTATCACTACCTTGTATACCTTTTCTTTGAATTTGCATGTGGTCTTGAATAGTGTCCTTATTTGAGTTGTCTCCCTCTCCTTGCATGCTTGAAGAAATGTTCTTCTCACCGTCAAATATTCTCCCACTTCCGGAGCAACAACAAGACTAGGAGAATTTACACTTTCACTTTCATCTTCTTGAACCAATTGCACTCTTTTATCACTTCTCCTTTCACCACTTGAAGTAGAAACTTGCTTTTTAGGGAACTTATATGATGGATGACCAAAATCATTATAAATGATAGCATCTACCTGAAAATGAACTTGAACTTCTTCCACCACCAAATCTACCTCTGAAACCTTTGAATCCACCTCTTGGATCAACAACTTGCTCCTTGCCTTTTCTTTCTTTTTCTTGCTCTTCAAAGGTCTTCCTTGTACCCCTTCCCCTATTGGTGTTGCCTCTACCTCTTCCTTGTCTTTCTTGTCTTCTTTCCAATTTTTCCTTTGCCTTAGCAGCCAATTGAAAACATTCCTCAACTGATCTAGGTGTTGTCAAACTCAATTCATCTTGGATTTGATACCTTAAGCCACACATATACCTTGCAATCTTCTCATTTTCATCTTCAATATGTCCAAACCTTATACTCAGCTTGTGAAACTCCTCATTATATGTCATAACATCCTTTTCCTTTTTCTTTAAGCTCTTCAACTTCTTGAATGTCTAAATTGAATGATCACTTGGTAAAAATTGTGCCTTCACCTTTGCTACCATTCTATCCCATGAATTAATCTTTGGATTTCCTTTCTTCACTCTCTCCTCTTGAGTGTAACTCCACCATGTCAATGCAGGTCCTTTTAGCTTTGTCTTAGCATACTTCACCTTTGGATCATCAGGAACCTCCTTGAATTCAAAGAAATTATCTAGTGCACATATCTAGTCTAACACCTCTTCAACATCCAGTTTTCCATTATACATTGGCACTTCAACTTTCACATCACATCAGAAGCATCTCCTTTTACAACCTTTCACATCTTGATCATTCTTCTTTCATCAGGGTCCCAATCAGCATCTTGGGTTCTTCCACTTGGAGGGTTTTCCTTCTCTCCCTCTTCCTCTTCTTCTCGGTCACTTTCCTCATCAGTGGCCTTCCCTCTTCTTTTTTCTTTCTCCATTGCTGAAAACTTGGCTAAAATGGCTTCTTGTGACTCTTTTAACATATTGATCTCCCTTGCAAGCATTGCACTACCCTTTGGAGGCATTTTGACTCTTCAACTTCCCACTTTCCACTCTTCAATCAGTAACTCTTGAACTTCAAAAGATCACAAATCTATGCTCTAATACCACTTGATGCAGAGCAAGGAGGAAAACTACAAACTAATACAATTCCAACAATTTTCAACAACCTTTCACTCCTTAAAACCCTACCTAGGGTTATTTCTCACAAAACCACTCTATCTTCCTTATAGGTCTGCAACAGTTCTTTTTTTACCATATCTTGTAAATCCAAGTTCAAACCCACTAACCTTTTACCTTTTTAGGCACCCATTTTGGAAAAAATTAACATATCTTCTTGGTGCATAGGGTTGCTTTGGAACATCTATCTCACTAATGGACTGGTACATTGTCCCAAGACCAAAATAGGCCACTTTTACAAAGGAACTATGAACAAAACCTTCCCTCAATCACAAAAATCAACTCAAACCTTCATCTCAGGTCTAAAATAACTTAAATCAAAAACTTCCTAAACCTGAAAACCCTCATTTTTCCTAGTTTCCAATGGGGTTTATTGAAAATACCATCTCTAGGCCTTATCTCAACCTGCCAATCCTTTCAACACATCAAAAAATGTATACCTATGCTTCATGAATCATCTCCCAACTTGTATCAACACTCTTTCAACAAACTCTCATTCTCAACCATCAAAATTGGACAAAAGTTCCCTCATTTACAACTAGGGCATTAATCCAAATCACCCAACTCACCCCCCTACTCACATAAACCATGTAAAAACTAATCCTACACCTTAATGAGCCATTCCACTGAGTTACATAAAGAAATAGTGGGTGGAATGGCTTATTTAGTCATTTTTCACAATCAAACCCTTAAAACAGGGTTTCCACAGGCAGTCACAAAAAATGGTGAATAAAAACCTTCAAGTTGAATGAAACTTCACCAAACCTATGCCAAAAGAGAGTTATTTCATGTGTTCATCCAATTCAACAACCTTTAGACCAATAACCTACTATGCGGTACCGTACACAGTCTGAAAATGGCAAAATTATACAAAAAATACAGAAAAACAGAGATAATTCTATTGGTTTTCACCTCAAAACATTGGAGGAGCCTTTGCAACAAATGATTTTTGCATATTTAAGCCTTTCCCACCAAAACCTAACTCTTAAACTGACCAACAACCCTTTGAATTCCAAATGACCTTTGGAATTCCCCAAACTTACATTTTTTCACTTTTATGCACTTTTCCAATATTGCAACATGACAACTTTTATAATTTTTCAAAAATATCACAATATAAACTCAATGACCCCTCTAGATGATTTAAACATTTGAAATGGTCTACATGGACCTTATTTGCAAAACAAAACTCCTAAAAATCCTAAAACCTAACCCATGACCACATTTACATGAAATACCTTGGTGCCCCTACACCACTTTCCCATTGGATATGTAAGTAGTAGTATTAGAAGCCAAACTGATATTAATAGCTTAAGAGGCCTCAAGACCCATGACTATCATGTCATAATCGAGAATATTTTACGTATTATGGTAAATATATCAAGTTTGGAAAAGGGGCTAAGATTGACAATTATAAGGTTGGGCCTAATATTAAAGAGAATGAGTTTACATGTATTAGATCCTTCAAACTTTGATAGTTTGAGGGAGGAGGTTGTTGAAGTCCTTTGTCTATTGGAATGGGAATTTCCACTAATAATCTTTAACATTTCTATGCATCTTTTGAGACATCTACAATATGAACTAGAGAATTGTGGCTTAGTAAGAACAAGATGGATGTATCCTATAGAATGATATATGAAGGTTTTGAAAAAAAATGTTCGTACTACGGAAAAACCAGAAGGTAGCATGTCTGAGGGACATTCAATGCAAGAGGCCATGGGATTTTGCACATAATATATGAAGGATTTTAAAAATGTTAATCAACGTGTATGGGATGATGATGAAGATGAGACAGTTGCAGGTGAAGTATTAGAAGGCAATGGATGTCGCTTCAAGCTATCACATCAAGAAAGAAGTGTGATACATGCCTATATTCTTCAAAACATATCTTTTTTTGATGAGTGGCGTAGGTAAAAAAAATTACACAATAATTTATTTACTCAATTTCATTTACACATTTATATTATTAATTTTACTATTTGTACGTTAATATTCTATGTAGAAATTATGAAGAAGAGAATCAAACTTGGATGCAACATCGACCTCAAAAGCGTAGACGCCATGATTTGATTGGAGGTGATTCTTTTCTAAAATTTGAAGAATGGATTGCTAATGTAGTCAATGATGCAAAAGAATAAGGTCAAGATATAACAACAGAGGAAAGTGAGCTTTCACAATCTCCACATTTATGGGCTATGTGTTTTAGTGGAATGTGGGCCTATGGTAGTCATTTAAGATTGGAAGAAAAAGAAAAAGGAAAGACAAATTGTGATTGTGTTGTTAGTGCTGAATTTCTTCATGAAACTGAGAAGAAATTTTATGTTGGATTCATCCAAGAAATTATTCTAGTGGATTTTGGTGAAAATAGTCTTATATTATTAAAATGTAAGTGGGTCTGACCATCTGCAGTACAATTTGATGAGTATGGATTTGTACGTGCAAATAAATGATAATTTTTATCAGAAATAGATGAGTCGTATGTTTCCCCTCTTCAAATTAACCAATCATTTCTATTTGATGATGTAAGAATCCCAAGATGGTCATATTTCATTCAAACATAGTCTCATTCAAAATGAAAATTCATGGAAGTTGTCGATATAATGCCTGATTGGCAATATGTTAATTTACAATAAACATTCGAAGAAGTGGAGAAGACGATGATGGAGTGTTTAAAGAAGAGATTTTTATTACCAATGAAGAGATTGGGAGAGAGAATGTATTGCATGTCACATATGAGGACAAGGAAGAAAATTGAGTAGATGCAGACACAAGTGATCAGGATTCTGATCTTGCTGGCAATGTAGATGATTATGATGATGTTTTGTCACCTTCACTAGCCTATCACCTTAACTTGTAAGCTTGTCACCAAAACTTTGGTTATATGTATGGACGTAATTTATTATTGAATGTAATAAAGATCTGAGTATAGGTGTGCTTATTCACTATTATTTTACCGATACTTTCTAAATGTAATCATCTTTATTTTGTTGGTACATTGTATACAAAACCTGAGATGTTCACTATTGATTTGAAGTGCATTTAAAGTTAGGTTCTATCATTATTCTTAGTTTTCTTACTTTGGTTGAAATTAATTTTGTTTAGTTAGAATATAATTTCTTGTATGTCCTATATTTTTCTAGATGCTAGACTTTTCTAACTTTTCTAGAATTGCTAGATATGAAAAGAAGCAACCAAGGTCTAAAGGTATCAAATAATGCAACAAGATACCTGTGAAAGTAAACAACTCTTTAAAATCCTAGCAATAAATTGCAGTCATTTCCCTGATATTTAGATAGCTTAGTTTGTAATACAACTTCTAGCCTCCACATGCATCAAATATGCTTGTGTGAAGGAAAAAATAATGAACATTTGTGATTTTATAATACATATAGTTATCTTAACATTGGGTTTGAATGAAACTGAAAAGCCCCATACAGTTCCAAAGATTTAAGAAATCATCATATATGCTTAAATAAGATGTGTCTAGCACCTTTACATTCATAAAATTCCATTACCGCACCCCTGTGGGAGTAGTTGTTCAGTTATAAGGGCCCTTAGCGATATGGCTAGGTAGAAAATAAGATGTAATCATATACCCCTATACCATGGAAGTCATAAAGAACGGGATGGTAGTGATAGGTCTCTTGAGTATAGAAGTATACCACTACCCCATAGCAAGCAGTGACTATGTAAAATAAAAACTGTGGTATTACAATATGATCTCAACTTAGCTATCAAAGGTTAAGTCGTTGTCCCGCACTTAATAAACAATGACATTAAAATAGCATGTGATATGGTGGTGTTAAGTTATGTAACCCACTATCCCACGATCAACAATTTGTAAAGCGAAAGTAAGCGTGTGGTATGGTGGTATGAAGCTATATAACCTGCCACCCAATAATAAACATATTTTAAAATTAAAAGGGACTTTTGGTATGGTGGTATAAGAATGTATAACCTGCTGTCCTATAGTGAAAAAACTAAAACATAAAATAAGTGTGTGGTATGGCAGTATGAGAACCGTAGTCTCGCAGTAGAAAAGTGATAACATAAATAAAGCCTGCGGTATAGCGGAATAGCCAAAATGAGTATATTATGTGACACCGCCATCCCGCAATGGTTAAGAGAAGTGACGACAATACTATAGTATAGGTTGGAAAAAAATTTTATGTCAACTATGATAGTAATTATTTGATTGTCATGAACCATTTGATCTTCTAAGATCAACGACATATATTTCAAATTGAAATTGGCACAGATTATGAAATATTTTGAACGAAGTAGACATTAATGTTAAAATGACTAAGTTTAGAAGAAATTATATCCAAAATTTGACGTAATTTTTTATAATCATTTGCAAAAGGATCGTCATGCCAGGAGCTAAGAAGTTTGAGGAAGAAAAGCTCTGCAACTACTATATCACCGAGTAAGTGCATGAACACTCTTCGTAAGCAATTCTAAAGCATTTGGTCGACTAGGATCTCCAATTAAGGGTTTAGAAACTTTAAAAGGAAGTAAAAATTTTACACCATGCCACCTAAGAAGAGTGAACCTATGAGTAATAAGGAAGAAACCAAGGTGAAGAAAAGGCCTTTGCAACAATCCATACTAGACATTTTACCTCATTCAACAGATAGAGGATTTAAGAAAGTGTTCAGAGACATAGCTCATGGGTGTCAGAATGCAATCATTCCCATCTCTAGGTGTGATTTGTTTTGGTATTTTTATGATAAAAGAGATGGAAAAATACTAGTGTCAAACCCTTGGACTCTAGACCTAGCCAAGTTGGTAGTCTTGAATGTCTTTATAGATGTTGAATTCATTAGAGTATTGGCACGAAACTATCATCTAGCCACTAGAAACGTAAGGATGACAGATGGTTCACCACTGGTGGTATTGACCAAGTCTGCCATTGTAGAGTGTTTCAACTTGAATAAACAAGCCCTTGCTAATATCAACTTGCAGAAAAGTGAGGAGTACAATAAGTTGAGGAAAACTTATAGGAGTGATGAACTCCCTATGCACATGAGGAAGGGTGAATTAAATAATAGAAGAATAACTATATCCTCTTCCTGCATTGAGCCATTTCTTGTAGAAGATTTTCAAATATATTTAAGAGAAACTATTTTGCCTTGTGTAAAATTCTTGGAATGGATTCTCAAGATAAGATGCCAATTAGCCTAATGATGATGGACCTTGTTGAGTTCTTTGGGACCCTTTCTAGAGAGTGGGCGTTGGAGTGCATGAAATATCTCCTTCTTGTCAACCTGAGGGGAAATCTCCAAATATTTTTTTTATTCAAGGGGTAAACGCTTTTGGCCAGAGCTATGAACTAGAATACAACCATTCAACAATACCACCCCAATGGGGTTTGAAGCTTGGTGGCAAGAACAATAATGCCACCTATAAACCATCACACCATGCCAATACCGAAAAATCTCCAAATAATTGTTCAGGTAAAAATTGTGCACCTTTTATTTATTTTAAATTAATAATGTTGGCTCTAGATGACATTGACAATTGCTCTCTTATTTTTTATGTTAACTTCTTTCATGTCACATAGGTTTCCAAGGAATATTTTGAACAATTGGGTGTTGATTCATGCATCAAGTTGTTTGAATAGTTCAAGTTTTATGAAGGGCTATATTTCTTCTTGGGTGCATATTTGAGCTTCACGTGATTTGACTTTGGATTGTCACTTGTATCATTTTATCACTGATATTCATTGATCTATTTGAGGAGGTAATTTTGTACTAGCTTGGGAACCTTGTACTTATATGGTAAACTATATTTTCAATGTCATTGGCAGCAAGGATCCTGACATTCACTTCAAATACATTGAAGCAGAAGCCAAAACTGGATAAATCAAGGAGGTGGAATATGTAACCAGAGAGTCAAACTTCTATGATGCTGAAAAGATAAAGAGCTTTCTTATGGAAGTAAGACTTCTAGATGCTCTTCCACTGATAAATCCTCATATGATCATGAAGCAACTAGCTTTTAAATTTTCTTAGACCCAGTTTAAAAATTACTTACGTGCAAAGTCTGGCAAGAGTGGAAATGAATTATTTATACATTTTTATTGTAGAAATTATTGCGATTTTAGCTTTACTGATTTTATTTGTTCTGCAAGCTCTTGAGATTAATTTGGTCACTTTCCCCAACATTATCGGTGCAATCTTGGCAAATGGAATTTTCAATCACTATGATTGTCCTCATATTGCACAATTGTGCGAGAAAACCGGTTTATATTTGTGTTTGCTTCAGGTAGGTGATTCATTGGGATGCATTTAGGCTTTAACTTAGATAGATGATGTCGAGTATGAAGGATTGTCTATGTTAATTGTTGTAGAAATCTTTAAATTTGCTACATATTTCCTTATGTCAAATGGTAGGATTTATTTATTTATTTTTGGTATCCTCAGAGGTATCCCCGCGACTCAAGCCCAGTGGTTTCCCTTTATAGGGTGAGCTTGATGTGAGACTAATCCTCTAGGGTCACAAGGTAACCAACGCAGCCCCCCAGCATCCACAACGGGGTGATTTTCGAGCCAGAGAGAGTCAAACCCAAGATCATGGGGAGTAAACTCGAGACTCAAACCAACTCCTCTAACCCATGGGGACATTTCTTAAGAAATATTTTATTCATCACTAATATTATAAATTTTGGGTATAACACTATACAAAGTTGCTCGATATTAAATGTGTCACTATCAACACCCATGGTATCGAGCCACAGGTCTGTGAAACATGATGTGCTCTATAAATTTAATACAAACTACCAATTCCCTTACTAATTATAGTATTTCTCAGGCCCTTGTTGAGTTCTTTGAGACCCTTTCTAGAGATTAGGCATTGGAGTGCATGAAAGATCTCCTTGTCAACCTAAGGGGAAATCTTGAAATAATTTTCCAGGTAAAAATTGTGTTCCTTTTATTTATTTCAAATTAATAATGTTGGCTCTAGATGACATTGACAATTGCTCTCTTATTTTTGATGTTGACTTATTTTATGTCACACAGGTTGCCAAGGAATATTTTGAACAATTGGGTGTAGATTCATGCATCAAGTTGTTTGAACAATTCAAGTCTTATAAAGAGCTATATTTCTTCTTGGGTGCCTATTTGAGCTCTAGGTGATTTGACTTTGGATTGTCACTTGTATCATTTTGTCACTGATATTCATTGATCTATTTGAGGAGGCAGTTTTTTAGTAGCTTGGGAACCTTGTGCTTATATGGTAAACTGTATTTTCAATGTCATTGGTAGTGAGCATCCTGACATTCACTTCAAATACATTGAAGCAGAGCCAAAACTAGACAAATCAAGGAGGTGGAATGTGTAACCAGAGAGTCAAATTTCTATGCTGAGGAGTATCAAAGGATGACAGTGGCGTGAGTTGCACAAGCTAGAAATACTCACAATTTGAGGAATAGAAATGTAAATTGTGACCAAGGAAAACCAGGCAGTATATTCATTAAAGAGAAAAATGCAGGAACGCAAGGAAATAAGGTTGATGGTAAAGAAGGATAAATCAAAGCCAAGGAGAGTAAAGGACCTAAGATTTGGGCTAAGAAAAATGATAAGATTGTTTCTCCAATCGTCAAAGAAAATACTCAAAAGTCTAATACAGATCAAGAAAAGAAACAAGAAAGGAAAGAGGTTGAAAAGAAATGTGAATAGTAGAAGGTCCAAATTGAGGAACAAAGTGTATTTCCTTATGAACTACCAAAATATAATCTAGTTGGCATGTTTCAGCTACTCTCCCAAGTCAAGGTGACAACCCCATTAATGGAGATGATGACAATCCTGCTACATATTTCCTTATGTCAAATGGTTTCTTAGGAAATATTTTGTTCATCACTAATATTGTAAATTTTGGGTGCAACACTATATAGAGTTTCCCAATATTAAACATGTCATTTTCAACACCCATGCTATTGAGCCATAGGTCTGTGAAACATGATGTGCTCTTGAAATTGA
Organism: Sequoia sempervirens; assembly: GCA_007258455.2. NCBI lineage: Eukaryota > Viridiplantae > Streptophyta > Pinopsida > Cupressales > Cupressaceae > Sequoia > Sequoia sempervirens. The sequence goes on from VDFB02321300.1 coordinate 121,540, forward strand.
ATACAAACTACCAATTCCCTTACTGATTGTAGTATTTATCAAGCCCTTGTTGAGTTCTTTGGGACCCTTTCTAGAGAGTGGGAGTTGGAGTGCATGAAAGATCTCCTTCTTGTCAACCTGAGGGGAAATATCCAAATAATTGTCCAAGTAAAAATTGTGCACCTTTTATTTATTTCAAATTAATAATGTTGGTTCTAGATGACATTGAAAATTGCTCTCTTATTTTTTATGTTAACTTCTTTCATGTCACATAGGCTACCATGGAACATTCTGAACAATTGGGTGTAGAAGTTGTTTGAATAGTTCAATTCTTATGAAGGGCTATATTTCTTATTGGGTGCATATTTGAGCTCCAGGTGATTTGACTTTGGATTTTCACTTGTGTCATTTTGTCACTGCTATTCATTGAACTATTTGAGGAGGTAATTTTGTAGTAGCTTGGGAACCTTGTACTTATATGGTAAACTATATTTTCAATGTCATTGGTAGTGAGAATCCCAACATTCACTTCAAATACATTGAAGCAACATCCAAAACTGGACAAATCAAGGAGGTGGAATTTGTAACTAGAGAGTCAGACTTCTATGATGCTGAAAAGACAAAGAATAACTATCTCCTCTTCCCGCATTGAGCCATTTCCTATAGAATATTTTCAAATATATTTTAAGAGAACCTATTTTTTCTTGTGTCAAATTATTGGAATGGATGGTCAAGAGAAGATGCCAATTGGCCTAATGATGATGACCCTTGTTGAGTTCTTTGGGACCCTTTCTAGAGAGTGTGTGTTGGAGTGGATGAAAGATCTCCTTCTTGTCAACCTAAGGGGAAATCTCCAAATAATTGTCCAAGTAAAAATTGTGCACCTTTTATTTATTTCAAATTAATAATGTTGGCTCTAGATGACATTGACAATTTCTCTCTTATTTTTGATGTTAACTTCTTTCATGTCACATAGGTTGCCAAGGAATATTCTAAACAATTGGGTGTAGATTCATGCATCAAGTTGTTTGAACATTTCAAGTCTTATGAAGGGCTATATTTCTTCTTGGGTGCATATTTGAGCTCCAGGTGATTTCACTTTGGATTGTCACTAGTATCATTTTATCATTGATATTCATTGATCTATTTGAGGAGGTAATTTTATAGTAGCTTGGGAACCTTGTACTTATATGGTAAGTTGTATTTTCAATGTCATTGGCAGTGAGGGTCCCGACATTCAATTCAAATACATTGAAACAACAACCAAATCAAGACAAATAAAGGAGGTGGAACGTGTAACCAAAGTGTCAAACTTCTATGATGCTAAAAAGACAAAGAACTTTCTTGTGGAAGCAAGACTTTGAGATGCTTGTCCACTGATAAATTTTTATGATCAATTTGGATTTGTACCAAATCTTACCCATTACTTATATTCAAACAATATGTTGCGATACATTGAAGGCTATGTCCAAAAGGTAGGTCCTCATATTGAACACTTCTTTAAATTCCTCCTTGTTTTGTGCCAGATAAAACCTTATATATCTTCAATTTGCAGGTCACTCATTTCAGAGATCTTTAGTTTCTAAAAAGAGTTCTATAAATAGACCATATTTATCATGTTACTAATAATTTCTAAAAGACTACCATGTGTACCAAAATATTTTATGCATGCCAGGTGAAATTTATTGTTGGTACCATGTCCTTTTAATAGTGGAGAACTAATATAAACTTAAAGGACATTCTTATTTATTGGAAAAAGGCTAATGTAACAGATATTGGTTACAATATCAGCCTTTATCATTTTTATTGTGTGGGTTTTGCACATGCATTTAAAGGACTAAATTGTTTACTCTTTTTTGATTTTTGATTAGGTAAATTCATGCAATGCTCCTTTAGTTGTTGGTTAACTGCTTGATGATGATTGTCTCGAGGACTTCATCAAAGGTCTTATTCTTTCTATTCATTCTCCCCTTCTTGTTGAACCAGTTGTTGAAGAATGCGATAAAAAAGGTAATGTATAAAATCTCCAAATCTATTTTTTAATTTCCATAAGGCTTATATTAAGCTAACAATTCTTGTTTTGTCTTTGTTTATTCCAGGAACCAACTTTGATTGTTGACACAATTTTTAGAGCATCTTGTGAGTGAAGGAAGTCACGATGTACATAGGACCCTTAGGCTTCATTTTTCAAGTAGTTATTTCATGTTTTGGAGTTGTATAAGAAAAAAATAAAGCATTGTAACTTAGTTTTCTCGATCACAACACTGAGAAACACACTTTGTAACACATTTTTCAAATCAAAGACACATATTTAAGTCTTGTATCTATTGTAAGAACACCTTTTCTCAATAAAATTTTAGTATTTTTCCTTCTTAATAGCTATTTCATTCTATGCAAATGAATGATTGATTAAACATTTTTCTATGTTTTATGTTTAAACCTCAAAAGCATTGTCTCATTTCCAACACTTTTAGGCAAAAATCAGTGAACAGAAACAATTAAATAAACTACCAATTGACTAAATATACTACCAATTGACAAAAATTAGTGAATAAATACGACTAAATATATACCTAAATATACTACCAATTGACAGAAATTAGTGAATAAATATACTACCAATTGACAGAAGTTAGATAATAAATATGACTAAATCAATGACTAAAAATATACTACCAAATTGATCAATCAAAACAACCAAAAAAGGACTAAAAATTATTTAGTCATAAATTTGGCCGCGTTATAAATGACTGACAATAAACTACTAATGGTAACATGACCAAGCTCAGTGAATAAATATGACTAAATCAATGACTAAATTAATGACTAAATATACTACCAAATTGATCAATCAAAATGACCAAATAAATGACTAAAAATAGTTTATTCATAAATTTGGTTGCATTATAAATGATCGGAAATAAACTACTAATGGTCACGTGACAAAGTTTAGTCATTTATATGCAAATTTTAGTAGTTTTTTAGTCATTTATTGTTGTTTTTCTACTAGTGTTAGATTGAATAATAGTAAGTTATTTTTAACTATTTCAATTAGTTTTAAGGTAAAAAGTCAAAAATTAGTTTTTAGGAAGTCAAAAAATAATTACTTTACACAATCAATTAATGATAAGCTTCATTAAGTAAATCCCTATTTTAACAATTAAATCCTAACTGCTCCATGAAGCCCATTGTGAATGACCAAGTTGAAGTGCTCTTTGATTGAGAGTTCTAATGAATCTCTAATTCATTTCATGAAGGCTATTGGCATTGACCACCATTCAAGTAGGGGGAACTTCATCATTCCACCTTGCATGCTTCATGATGTTCATGTATCTTGGTGTCAAAGACCACATCAACAGTACTCTATATTCAAATCTTTATGAATTCATTCAAAATTTAACCATGAAAAAGGTCTTAGGTACCAAAGTATGCCCATAAAATCTATTAATTTCTGATTGGTCTAGAATTCATGGTGAATTTCATTCAAAATTTTATTGTTCTACATGTTTGGAAGCAATCAGGAAGGTTGATGCTATTGTTGAAAATTTGTAAGGTTAGAAGACTCCTTTAAATTGGGATCATAAGGATCAAAGGTTGACATTGCTAGTACCTTAGAAAATTCTCAAGTGTCCAAGTATCAAACAAATGATTGAATATGAATTCTAGATTTTTGAATGATGATCAAATGTGGACTCTAAAATTTGATGGATCAAAGTCAAAAAAGGATGTAGTGTAGGGGAAAAGTTGACAAAACCTAAAGGAAGATTCTTATTGGAATCTTATAGGTCACAATTTAATTGTACTAACAATGTGACAAAGTAAGAAACATTAATAATACACATACAAAATGTCAAATGCTTACAAGTGCAAATAGATTTAGAACTAATGATTAAACATATCAAAAGTTAGTGTATGTTTTTCATGAAAAAAGAATGGCCGCTTATAAAAATATGGTTTGGGACTTGATTGAGGACTTTGATGCTTTCAACATCAAATCCTTCTCAAGGAAGAAGAATCAAATTGTAGATGAACTAGCAGTAGTTTTCAACACTTCACAACCTATGAAAAATCAAAATTGAAAAGATTCTTAATGGAATTGGTGCTTTTCCCTATAGTCCCAAACAATGTTAGAAACTTTTAGGTATTTGAAAATCACAAATACATTCTAGAATTTTTGAGACTTAGATCACAAATGAATTAGAGAGGGATTCTTTTAAGATGAATGGTGAAGAGGTTATACATCTAAAAACCAATAGCATTCCAAAAGGAATGGTCGCCATGGAAAAAAAAATTATATGGATCAAATAACTAAACAGAGAAGGCCTCTTAACTTATAAGGTAAAAATTATGATGCATATAGTTTAGGAGATGATCAATAGGTAAGAAATGTGCTCATAGGAAAATCATACATACTTAAGAAGAAAGGGATGATATAATTCAAGCATTAATGAATTATCTTGAGGTGATAGCTTGGGGTAATGAAGAACTAAAAATTTATGACACTTTAGTTATCGCTTGTACCATCCTCCAAAAACCAAATGTTGATCCATTAAAACAAAAGCAAGGTCCAGTGTATGCTATGTTAGAACCTTTAATTTTTAAATAAGTGCAAAAATTGTTATTAGGGATAATCATTTTTCTAGTTAGGATTTCAACATGATTTGTTAATATGGTACTAGTCCAAAAGAAAAATAGAGAAATCGGATTATGTGCAAACTTTTTTAATCTTAACAGAGCTTCCAAAAAGGATAATTATCCATTGTCCTCTCTTGATGAACTATAAGAAATTGTGAATGGCTCCCAAATGATGTCATTTCTAGATAGATATTAAGGACTCAATCAAATAACAATGAAACACAAAAATAGATTGAAGACCTCTTTCACAACCAAGAGGGGCACATTTTCCTATCAAAGGATTCCTTTTGGATTAATCAAAACAAGAGCTAATTTCCAAAGAGACATGTGGACATAGCTTTCAATGGTATGATAGGTAAGTATAATATCATTTACATGGATGATTTGATAATATTTTTTAAGAATATAGGGGACCATATATCTTATATGAGGAAGAAAATTTGTTCAAAGATGTAAAGAATCTAAAATTTATTTAAATCCCAAGGCATGAGTCTTTGGTGTAATTGAAGGAAAGTTACTAGGATATGTTATTTCTAAAAAATAATCTTCATTGATCCTAAAAGGGTAGAGGCAATTCTAAAGTTGTCCTTGCTAGGAAAAAAGAAATAATTTAAATCATTTTTTGGCAATATCAACTTCATAATAAAAGTTATCATTGGTTTCGTAAAGATAGTCTATCCATCAAATGATATGCTCAAGAAGGATGCAAAGATCAAGTGGACCACTAAATCCAAGTAGAATTTCTCTCAATTTGAGGAATCAAAAGTAAATGCCCCAATTTGATCAACCTAGATTATACACAACTCTTTTATTTCTACTCTTTCACTTTGGAATATTCATGTGTTTCTATGTTACATAAGAAAAAGTGGGTAGGAGATGAGATACTTATAGCATTTATGTTTTCTCCTTTCAAAGATGTAGAAGTTAGATACCCATACATTAAAAATTCAAGCTTTTGCACTAATGAAAGTTATAAAGAAGTTTAGGAATTTGAGAAGTAAATTATTTATTGTAGTTCCTAATTAGATAATTAATTTATCCATGTCAATGCAAAATAAATTAGGAGAAAAATGTTGGAATGGATGGTAATATTACAAGTTTGATTTAGAGATACATCTAATAAAGCTAATTAGAGGTTAAGGGTTATCAAAACTATCCAAAGAATTTAAATTTGAACATTGAGAAGAGAATTAATAAGAAAAGTGGTAATTATATGATCAAGGCAAGCATTCCTACATAAGAAACAATGAGGACATATACTTAAGACACCTAAACAAGAGAAAAGCAAGTCAAGTCTTGACAAAATTTCATGACAAGTTTGGAATGGGACATGGCTCAAGTGATGCAACAACTCACTAGATTCCCAAGATAATTTATTATTGGCCTCACTTATTTAAGGATTCTCATCAACATGTGAGAAAGTGTCATATCTACCAAATATTTGCACACAAAGCAAGAAACTCATCTATGCTCCTACAACCAATCTATGAGTTAAATCCTTTTGTCCAATGGGGCTTAGATTTTTTAGGTGTGATTAGCCCCAATTTTTTTGTAGGACAAAAATTTATCTTAACTACGGATTACTGCAAGTGCATGAGGTGGATTGAAGCTCAAGCATGTAAAAACTATTGTAGACACTCAAAATATCCTGATCGATATCATGCACTTGATCCTGATTAACTAACACTGATTCTTCCTTAATCATGTCTACATTAACCAATTAATTGAATAATCTTTATTTAATTAATTAAATTCATTAAAATTTCATCCTTAAATTAGATAATGAACTTTATCGGATTATTTCATCATCGCCAATCCTAATTTTCTTCCTTTAATTAAATAAATCAATTTTATTTAATTAAAATCCTAATGTTCCAACATCCTCTCATTTGATTTAAATAAATCCAAGCATTTAAATTAAATGTCATAAATCAATTCATTTCATCTAAGATTAATTAACTCCTAACACTAATCTCCCCCATTCTTCTAGCTTTTGACTCCACCCTTGGGTAAGTCAACCATGGTCAAGTTGCACATGTAAATCAATTTATTTGATTTAAATTACCCTATTTTCATTAAAATATGGCATATTCATTGGAATATTCCATTCACTTGAATTTTCCCTCCTAAAGGACTTTTGTCCTCCACCTTTGCATTGAAGGCTCTTACATGAGCCAACTTGGCATTAATTCCTCGTACACCTCCTCTTACACAAGCCACCTCTTGAAATTCAAATTTCACTTACATGCATTAAACATGCACATTGTTCAAAATATGCTCCACTCCTTCATTAGCATGTTGACAAGTGGCACAATGCCATTGGTCCATTTTTAATCTCACATTCTTCCCATTCTTCAATCTTCAATCCTTGTTCCTTATAAATAGAGGCCTTCTCTATTGATTTGGGGGACACAACTTCATGCAAATCCATTATAGTCATTTGAGTTCAAAGCATCCATGATTTCATCCACAATTTCATCCAAGTTAGCATAGAATTTCATCATCCATAGCTAGGTTATTGATATTTTGCATCAAGAATCACACATCCATCATCAAGCTTATCAAGGGATTGGGAAAGGACTATCTTTTCACATCAAAGGAGCACCAACCCCCCTATGGGATTGAGGTTCGGTCCATTTTAGATAGTTTAACATGCTTGTATGCTTTCTTTGTGTGCTTTAATTATCATGTTTTCTTATCTTAATGTGATCAAGGATTTCATAGGGAGCATTGTATTTGCCTTGTTTAAACTGACTAATGCTAACATTTGTCTTTGTTTGAGCAAGATCGCAGGTTATTGCTCACAACTACATCATTGATATCATGATATGTTTTTGGAAGATCGCATCATCACAAGGTTAGAAATATTGATTTATTTGGTGTGTGTTATTGGACCTGATTTTTCATTAGCTAAATTATTGTAATGGAATTTTGAGCATAAGGTAATTCTAAAATTTTATTTTAATTATTATTTGCAAGTAAATGGTTTTGTTGATTCCACCAACAAGAATTTATAGAATGTCATTAAAAATCTATAAAGAATCCCAAAGATTGGCACAACTAGTGAAAATATGCTTTGTGGACAAGTAAACCTAGAGTCAAGGCCTCCATAGGGACATCACCTTACCAATTGGTTTAACGATTCAACCCTATATTTCCAATTAATTTGAGAATTCTAAAACTTCAATTCATGAAAGGTTATTTGGAAAATGATAACAAGGTTGAGACAAGACTTTTGAGTTTATTAAATTTAGTGAAAAAGATAGATGCCACATTAGAACATTTTGTGAAACACCACGTTATAGTCAAGAGATGGTTTGATAAGAAAGATAAAGTGAAACCCTTTAAGATATCTGGCCTTGTTCTCCTTTAGGTTAAAGCAAGAGAAAAGAAAGGAGATTATCCCAAGTTTGAGATGTTATGGCTTGGTCATTTTTGGATGTCTAAAATATTGGGAGAGAATATCTTTAGGACTAATAATTTAATTAGAAATATTATATCATTACCAATTACTAGGTAATAACTCAAACATTATTTCAATTCCTATAGGTTTCAGATGCCCTTTGTACATAGTTTGAGTAGGTTTATTTTCTTTATTTAAGTTGGTTTTTTAGTTTTATCTTACTTGTTTTAAGTTATTTTTGGTGTCTTTTTCTATTTTGTTTGTTGATTATATTTTGGTAGTGTGGCACTCATTTTGGTAATGCTTCTCTTTGGGTCTATTTCCATTAGTGATTTTAGTTATGTGTCTCTTAGGTATTTTTTCTCAAAGGTGTTCCTCATTTTATATTAGGGACGTGTTTATCTCCAAGTGGTACCTGGTGCCATAAGGTGATTTGAATGGGATCTTACTATTAATTTTTTTATGTTTGGATCATTCATTAGCTCAACATGTCTTTGATTTTATGATCATTCATCTCAAATCTAGGAATGCTAGCTTCTATTGAGGATTGAGGTATTGTGAGGTTCAAGGAGTGTATAAGATCTTATAATTTATATACACATCAAACATTCATGAGTTAGTAATGTTAGGAAATAATGCATCATACCCACATTCTCAATCCATTTCCTACATAACCCCGTGCAAGAAAAGCATGCATGGAAGTAACCATAATGCATAGATCAAATAGACAAGCCACACGATAACACAAGATACACCCTAGGAAAAACCTCAAGAGGGTAAAGCACATCCTTAAAATCATCTATAATCCATCTATTATTCAGAAAATAAATAATACATGCACTTACAAGAGTTACCATGAATACTTTTGAAGCATCAAGCCTCTCCAATGTATCCTCCATGTGTCTAAGAATGAATCCACACATCCCATGCCATGCTTCACATATTCACTCCTCAAAAAGACTCAATGATGACAACCCACTCACCAAGCCAACCTTAAGCACTAAACATGTGTTTTCTTTTATAGATACAAGCTCACACAAATACAACCAAGTGGTAAGATAAAAACCATGTACCACAAAACCATTGACCCTCATTTAATATTAGGTACTAAGTTTTCACTTTATTAAATATTTCCCTAATATTAAATTATCATCTCATGTCTCTCACACATTAAATAATAAACCAATGTTACAATACAACATAAAGTGGTTCCCAAATAATTACCTAGTGTGATTAACCACACCTCCTAGGTGCATCACAACTAAATAATTATTTAATTATAACAAATTATAATATAAAATTTTATGCAATGGTGTACAAAACCATATCCCAACAAGAAAGGATAAGGTGTCATGAGTTGCTCCCTCAAGTGAAAAATATAGAGTTATACCCTTTTATGATGGTCATTGTGATTCCCAAATCAAAAAATAGGATTCATTGTCTATGAGTTGAGATAGATTAATAAAATAAAGTTACTAAGTATTCAAAAAAAGAGGAAAAAGAGACATGGAAAATCAAAAGAAAATAAAAAGGAAAATAAAAAAAAAGTAAAGAAATTCCATAAGAACACAACTATCTAGATGTTTCAAACAAGCATTATTGGGGCTATGGATGTCTATATATTAGTATATCTCTACTTTGTGTTGGGAATAGGATGCCATTTAATTGAAGTCCTAAACATTATTTCATGTATCTCCTAAGTCCTTGGAAAGTTTTCCCCAACACTAGGATTAGAAAGAGATTAAATTCGAATGAAATGAACATATAAATTGACATTTGTAATTAATTCTAAATGATAGGAACATGTTGTTGGCATGTGGCGATTGATCATGCTATACTGTACACCCTGACATGTATCCTTGTCAGGGTCCAGGGCCGGGCCGGGCCTTGGGTGGGGGTTTGGGGGCAGCAGCCTCCGAGAAAAAATTTCCTCCTACTTTTTCACGTCGTCACCAAAAAAGAGAAAACTCAACAAAAAAAGAAAAAAACCCAATTTTGTAGAACCCTAATATGGAAGCTTCTAAGCTTGTTAAAAAGGGGTTCGGATGGGGGTTACAGTATGATGAAAAATGTGATTATTCGCAAGATTGTAATAGGTTTTTGCACTGGATAATAAAATCATTGGATGGCTGCAGTTTGGTGGATGTAGCCCAGATTGGGTGAACCATGTTAAATTCTCTGTATTATAATTTATTTTATGTGTGTTTTAGTTTCTCTATTTATTAATTAAATCTGCATTTAATTGTTAGATATCTGCCATTTCTAACCCTAACACATGTGGGGATGCCCAAGAAGAGCTCCTACAAAATAGGAGCACATGGGGCACCCACATGGAAGGTGGAACTCACCTTGAGTTAATTTAACTTTTTAGAGAAAGATAACACTTCAGTAATGCATGTAAAGATCCTATAAGTTAGGGATTGATGTTTACATGCATGGAGTTCAGTTTAGTTCAATTTAGTTAAGTTCAATTCAATTCAATTCAGTTTAGTTCAATTTAGTTCAGTTCAATTCAATTCAATTCAATTCAATTATGGTTAAGTTATCTTCAATTGCATGTAGTTAGTTTCAGTTGAATGCTAGTTGACTTCAATTGACTTCGAACGCATGAATAATGACTTGAGTTGCATGATAGATAACAGGTGATACATTCAGTTAAGTGGGGATGATCAATCATGCATGATAGTTGCATGAATTGATGGAGAGATATGTTTCAGTTAACAGAGATTGACTTGGACCCACCTTGGGCGCCCAAGCTGGAATCTTGGAGTTAATACTTTTACATGATAAGATATTTTATAAGACTGAGTTAAGTGGGCCCATTCTTGGGTGCCAACTTTGAGGAGAAGCTTACAAGACATCTTTGTAATCAACATTGAGTTAGGACTTCATTTTTGGACGCCCAAATTGATGAAGGACTTGGTTTGACGTTGTTTTTCACGGAAGAACTCTACTTGCAAAGAAAAGGCATAGGTTTTGTGAGATAATCTTTATGCTTTGTAATTGAAAACTCTTTGGAGTTTTCAAGGATCATAATTGTCTATTTATTGTAGCAAGTTGAAGAGAGTACTTTTGTGAAGCATGGAATGGGATGTGTGGATTCATGCTTAGACACATTAGAGTTTATTGTAGGTTGTGAAGAAGAATTGTTGAAGGAAAAAGAAGCATCTAATCAAGGATTGATACAGCCTTATTGTAATCTTGTTCTAAGGTTAAATAATACAAGTACTATTGATTCTGGTAGTGGAGTTTTTTCCCAGAAGGGTTTCTTCAAGGTATATGTTGTGTCACTTCTATCTTCTAGTCTTATTCTTCTACAATCTTCTATCTACTTCTACAATTGGTAAAATTGATCTCAACAGATAATCATCCACAAAGAAATTGTAACAAATAATACTTAATTAGATCTACAGTATAATAGTTTTACAAGTTTTAAAGCTACATAATTACCTCCATTTTCAACATTTGGTATCAAAGCTAACATTTGGGGTAGAGTTTGGGATGCCTTTCTCTTAAAAATTTGAAGGTTTTTTGGTTGTAGTGGGAGCTTTTACTATTGCGTTATTGCTGATTTTGGAAAATAAGTTTGTTACAATGAGTTTTAATTCTTGTTTAGCTATTGAAAGATTCAATGGATCTAATTATGAGATGTGGAAACTAAAAATGGAGGATCTCCTTGAAGAGAGAGATCAATGGTTAGCTATTGGTAATGAGACAAAGTCACCTACAACGATGTCAGATGAGGATTGGGCTAAGCTTGATAAGAAGGAAAGAGTGACCATAAGATTATGTCTTGCTGATGTTGTTCTCTTGAATGTTTCAAAAGAAACTACTGCATATAAATTGTGGAAGAGAATAGGTGATATTTATCAAACTAAAAGTCTACCTAATAAGTTGTATCTGAAAAGATAGTTGTATTCTTTAAAGATGAAAGATGGTGATTCTGTTGCAAATCATTTGAATGCTTTTAATTTGATTCTAATCCAGTTAGCATCTGTAGATGTAAAGCTAGAAGATGGAATTAAATGCATTTTGTTACTTTGTTCTTTACCAGAATCTTGGGAAAATATAATTGTTGCTATCAGTGGTAGTGGTGTAGATCTGAAAATGGACAATATAATTCCTACTCTCCTATCAGAGGAGATGATGAGGAAGTCTAAAAAAGAAATCCAATATGCATTGTTTGTAAAAGGTAGGCCTAAGAAAAAGGAACCTAGGGGAGACAAGAAAGGGAAGGGTAAGTCTGAAAGATAGATTAAGGTAAAGTGTTGGAACTGTGGGAAACTGAGACATGTGAAGAAGGATTGTAAGAACAAGAAAAAGAGTTCTGATTCTTCTACAGAGAAATCCTCAGATGATGGTAATCATGCATTGATCATTTCATGTAAAAATGTTAGTGATGACTCTTTGCTTGATGTTAAAGAGTGATCTTCATGAAGAGGATGATAGTCATGATGCCATGTGTAGCTCATACCATGGTTTAGTGGGAGTTGTTGGCAGTGATGTGGATGCATCATTGGTAAGGTTACCCTCACGTGATTGGGGATATGTTTTTTCTTGGTTTAGAGTGGTTGCTATTATGTCATGGTTTATTCTTGATGCATGTTTAGAGTTTGGCATGGTACTTATTCTCTTAAGACTAGGATGTTTATGTATGTTATGATGCATGTAATCTCCTTGGAGGAGATGGTTAGATCATGTTGTCATGTTTATGTTCTTGATTCATGATTGGAGCTTTGACATTGATCTTGTGTATTGAGTACATTAATCATTTGCTTGATTACTTCATGATAGTGCTATGTTACATTTGGAGTTTGGCATGGATTAGTTGGTTACAGGTCCTCATGGATACTTGGAGAAATAGGTGAGGCTTAAGTTCTATTATGGTAAGAGATATATGTTGGAATGGTTACTTGTAAGAAAATATTTTTCAACAGTAAAGATCGAGAAGCCTACACCTTGGTTGGACATGATTTCAACACACTCAATGGTTTCACATGCCTCCAAAGAGGCAGTTTGGTTACTGAGACTTGGGAAAAGTATTGGTTTTAATTGAAAGTAGGTTCAACTTGAATGTGATAGTCAGAATGCTATTTGTTTAGCCAAAAAGCCTATGTATCATGCTCACACTAAGCATGTTGATGTTCAGTATCACTTTATGTGAGAAATGGTTGAGAGTGGGAAGGTATTAATTGATAAAGTTGACACTTTGATTAGAATTTGATGGCCTATTTGACCATGTTTTTTCAATTTTAGACCGTATAGTTTGACTTGTTATATTTTTATTAAACCATAAAAATTTATTATAGATAAAATATAATATAATATTTTAATTTATAATATATATTATTTTATAATATTTATTATAAAAAGACAAATTAATTTAGAATCAAAATATAACTTGTTTTGAATATTTCCTAATAAATTTGGAAACTTTTGACATTTTTACTAATAATTATCATTTTTTATCTTAACATATATGATTTATAATATTTATTATAAAAATATACAGTAATTAGGAATCTTTTCAAAATAGAATATAATTTTTTTTAACATCTAGAATATTTTTAACATGATTTGCTTTTAATATGAATTTAGAAACTTTTGTTAATTGTTAATTATAATAGTAAATTGAATTTTTTTATATTTATTACTAATAATTGTCATTGTTTTTTCTATTTTGCAAGATATTTCATTTATAAAATATTTTATATAAAAAAATCATAAATTAAATATTTTTTTATTTGACAATTTATATTTTTTTTAAATGTCAAATGACAAGCTTTTAAATGACCAAACCATCATAAAATTTGCATATGACAGGTAAGGGTGACCGTCAAATTCTAGGCCTGGATGGAACTCACCTTGAGTTAAGTTAATTGTTTGGAGAAAGATAATGCATGTAAAGATCCTAGAAGTTAGGGATTGATGTTTACATGCATGGAGTTTAGTTTAGTTTAGTTTAGTTTAGTTTAGTTTAGTTTAGTTTAGTTTAGTTTAGTTCAGTTCAATTATCATTAAGCTATCTTCAGTTGCATGGAGTTAGTTTCAGTTGAATGCTAGTTGACTTGGAATGCATGAATAATGACTTGAGTTGCATGACAGATAGCAGGTGATACATTTAGTTAAGTGGGGATGATCAATCATGCATTATATTTGCATGAATTAATAGAGATTGACTTGGACCCACCTTGGGCACCCAAGTTGGCATCTTGAAGTTAACACTTTTGCATGATAAAACATTTTATAAGGATGAGTTAAGTGGGCCCATTCTTGGGTGCCAACTTTGAGGAGAAGCTTACAAGATATCTTTGTAATCAACATTGAGTTAGGAATTCATTTTTGGATGCCCAAATTGATGAAGGACTTGGTTTGGCATTGTTTTTCATAGAAGAGCTCTGCTTGCAAAAAATAGGTGTAGGTTTTGTGAGATAAGCTTTGTGCTTTGTAATTTACAAATCTTTGGAGTTTTCAAGGCTCATAATTGTCTATTTATTGCAACAAGTTGAAGAGAGTACTTTTGTGAAGCATGGCATGGGATGTGTGGATTTGTGCTTGGACACATGAGAATTTATTGCAGGTTTTGAAGAAGAATTGTTGAAGGAAAAAGAAGCATCTCAATCAAGGATTGATACAATGTTATTGTAATCATGTTCTAAGGTTAAATAATACAAGCATTATTGATTCTAGTGGTGGAGTTTTTTCCCAAAAGGGTTTCTCCAAGGTATATGATGTGTCACTTCTTTCTTCTAGTCTTATTCTTCTACAATCTTTTGTCTACTTCTACAATTGGTAAAATTGATCTAAACATATAATCATATACAAAGAATTAGTAACAAAGAACACTTAACTAGATCTATAATCTCATAGTTTTATAAAGTATTAAGTTACATAGTTACCTCCATTTTCAACACTTTGAGTGGAGTCATAGGTAACTATATTGGGGATATAGATGCCTAGCTAGTAATAGAGCAATCCCCAAGTTATCGCTAACCATGCCTACTTAATTACATGATTTAATTTAATGGACCTCAAATTATAACCAAGTAGCTTGTTGTGGGTTTTACCTCATTATGATATGAGCTTCGCTCTTAATGAATGGAGATACTAGGTTCTTGATGGGTTCATGTGTCTTAAAATGCTCATAAGACTTTTCTCAATAGAGACCATTTTTGTTCCTTGAGCACACACCCCATCCTTGTTAAGCATGACATGGAACCCCTTTCTTTTTTCTTTTTCTTATATTAAATTAGGTTTTGTTATATTTAAAGATCAACATTTTTCTCTCCTTATAATTAGTTAGGACAAGGTACCAAGTTTACATGCCTAAGGATAGTCATTAATAGAGTTTTATTTAAATACCTAAGTGTACATAGTCATTTTACATTTGTGGGGATTTTAAGGATTGCTACATAATTTACTCAACCTCTTGAACCCTTTGTTTGTCTCACAAAATTTGACCATTTAATATTATAATTATTTGTTTCTTCATAATTTATGTTTTGTAGAACTAGATATAGAATGTGGAATTGATTGAATACCATAACATCCAATCTATTCTCCCATAATTTCCCCATAAATGAGTGAAAAGATAAAAATGCATGTAAAGTTAATTTTGTGAGATCTCAACCTATTTGTAGGAGTTGAAAATTAGCTCTATCCCAAGACCACCTCCAAAAGTTCAATGAAAACAGTCTACAAGAGAGTATGGAAGAAATGAGCTTGCTTGATTTTAAGATCTATCAAATATTATGATGAGGCATGTTACAAGAGTGTACAATAACTTGTATAGAAAAGGTGTGATGAAGTACCAAACATTAAATGATTGGTGTCATTATTAAATGGCATGAGCCATCATTAAATGACCTAAGACATTAATATTTAATAAAATATAAAAAGATAAAATCTTATCTAAACAATTTAAATATGTATAGTACCTAAGTGGACTTAACATGCAAAAAGGACCCCACTAATAACTAGTTAGGAAAAGTACCTATTTACTCCAACATTAAGTGCAACTTAGGGAGAAAAAATTATTATACAAATGATGTAAAGAGGCAAGGATGAGTCCTAAATATGAGGCCATTTTAGGTACCCATGTACAAATGCAAATGCACTTTCTCACAAACAAAGAAAAGGAGAAAAACCACATGGGAAAAAAACCCTCTGTAAAAGAGAGAAAGGATATAAACAAGGATGATGTATGGAGGAATCAATGATAGGTCCCCCAAGGACTACATCCATCATGAATATACAATGGATAACCCCCCGTAAGAGGGAAAGAGAGAGACTATGTATCCCCCCATAATGTATAATCTCCTACAAAAATGGTGAGTGTTTGAAGACAAAACATGATCCAATATCGACAAACAACTTGTCTCCATTTTAGAAGAAAAAAACCAATTATAAATGCAAGAATGCTTCATATTCTAGATATGAATTCAAATGTATGACGATGTCTCTAAAATATTCTCATGTGTCTCCTTGTCCAAGGTAGATGAAGATGCCACAATCAAATCAAGTAGATGCCTAATCAATAAAGAAGGTGAAAAACCAAGACTATGAGAAAACTAATGTTGAACAAGATTCAAAGACAGATGGTTTGACAATAACTGTGAAATTAATATCATCAAAGAGGAGAGATAACCCCTCAAATGCATCCTCCAAGTCTGAAATATGAGATTCTACAAACAAAGTGTGATGTCGTAAAATTGCACCCCTTGCAATTTCACATGCATTCTTGTATCCACTTTAGTGTCCACTCCCTTAGCATCTTGTGTAGGCTCATTTTAGCCCTTGAATCAGTCTTTTCCCTTCTCAAGATGCTCAAGACCTCTTTTTAGCAACTACCCTCGCACGTCAGCTTTGCGTTAAAACGTGTGCTTCTCTCATTCTCGTCACTTTGTAGCATGATGTGTCTGGATACTAGTGCATCGTGTGGACATCCACACACCATGCTAGAGTCCCATGACACTTTGAAATTCAAACGACCATCTTTGTGTGCCTTTCCACTTGTCAACTAATTTTGTCAGTGGTAATGGCTCAGGACACTTTGTAACCGCTTGAGAAGCTTCTTTTCCCTCCTATTCTCTCTTTAAATGCTATCTTTTCAATTCATTTATTCCTCTGGATCTCTCTAGCATTGGCTCTAGCCTTTTCCTCTTTCCTTTGTCTTGATATCTTGCTTGCATAGCTCTCTATAGGTTCCAACAACACTTTCAAGCTCTCTTGGCTCTCACAGCTTTGTCTCTTTCCTTGGCTCTCGTAAGCCTTGCATACAATATCTCTCTCATCTTGTATCTTTGATCATCTTGGGATTTCTCACATCCCCTATCAATTGCATCTCTACTTTGTGATGCAGGTTCTCCTCCTTGAGTGGGGATTGCTTTTATCACTTCATATTTTCTTACTTTGTTCACTTTCTTTATCTATTTGGCTATCCGTGGAGGTGGGAACACCAAAACGGGGGTTTGACTAAGGAAAACCCCTATACAACCCCAACATTTTCTCTCGATCTTATGTATGCAATTATTGAAGATATTTCCTTGCTAGAGGCTCCATTACTTGGGTTGTTGTGAGCATCTTCTATCTCTCATCTTCTCTAACTTCATCATATACTTCACTTCATTTCAGTTTTGTTACATTCTGTTACCTTACCGTATTCTGGAAGTTCTTAGAAATCATATTGTTAGTAGTCTCTTTATTATTTTTTGTGATATTCACGGTCTCTAGTCCATACAAGATGTCAGCGCGCCTCAAGGACAATAGTGCACCACGTTGTCATCCTTATTTTTCCTTACCGTCCTTTGGCTGAGAGCCCATCAATTTTTCTAGAAAACCTCTATGACCTCTTTTTGGTTCTATAACTCTCGCTTTGTTCCTTGAGGTAGTTTAGGGTAGTTTTCCCCTTGGGATTCTCTTGAGAATAAAGAGACTCATGAGTAGCGAATCCCCCTTCTCTACACAAAGATACAATGTCTGATATATAGGAAACCCAATTAGGAAGACGATGAGATACATGTTAGAATGAATCATTGGAAGTTCTCAATGAATCACCAACATAAGATGAATGGTCTTGTTGAACATAAATGATGGGATCCTCAATCAGTGACTCTACACAAGGAATCAATGAAGGTGAAGGATCAAGAACTGTCTCCAAAGGAGAATTTAAAGAAACCTCATCTAAATATGCAAAGTACTCCAAATCTTCAAACTCTCAAATAGTATTATAATCATAAGGTATCCATTTTGAAAAATGAAGATGCATAAGACAATCTGAAACAAGATCATTTGGGAATGGTTGAGTATTAAGTTCTCCATATATCTCCCAAATTTTAGTCCAAAGAGTATGAGGACACTCAAAATGAAAAATAGCATTCAAAATTTCATCATCTACATGCATAGCAATAACTCCTAAGACATGATCCTTTTTGCAATTCCAAAAAAAATTCTTACTAGCAGTGACTGGAGGGGGAACTAGACCATACAAATGTGGCAACAAATGAAGCCAACAAAGATGCTTTTATGATGACATCTCTCCAATGTTTATAGTTTCCCCTCTTCAATAGAATTAGAGAAGGATGAAATGGAAACCCCATAATGAACTAAGATAAATCTCCAAAATTACAAATACTAAAACCTTCAACAACAATTAGAAACCTCCAAACATGAAGTATACTACAAATGAAGCTTTCCCAAAAAGATAGAACCTCTCTAGGAGTTAGGATGTCCAAGAAATTAACTAGAATGCAAATATGTAAAAATATAAATAAATTATTCTTGTGGCTTAAATTGGAAAAAGTGCAAGTGCATAATGATAGAGATCCTCAATACCTTCCCAATGTCACATAAATATGAAAAATGGAGATCCAAGAAAAAAATTATGAGCTAGGAGGTCCAATTGGAACATCTAACTTCAAATAGAAATAAAATACTTCAAGAATAAAATATGAAAATAATACCTACACCATTGGAAAAGTGTTCGAAACCAACTTTCCAATGATATCTTGTTTTTGAAAATATGATACTTGAGTCAAAAGTTATTGCATTTTTTTAAAACAATGCTCACATAAGGCTTGAGGGGTAAAAATTAAGCCCCTTAAGGGCTGGTCGGTGGTCCCCATGTGACTAGAAGTTGGTGGATAGGATTGAACACTATTATGATGGTTGTTTAACCATCAAATTTAACACAGTCCTCTATGATAGTCATTTGGCCATAAAATTTAAGAGTTGCTCAAAAATTTTAAAAAATCACCACAAAAAAATTTCTTCAAAATATGAAGTATTTTATATGAAAATGGAGTTTTTGGGCCTTCTAGACACAATGACAAAGTCTTTTTTGGTCCAATGTGCTCCCAAGAATTAGCTACCTCTTAGATCTGGTAACCACCTTCCAACTTTAAACCCTCATAGATTTGACAAAATATGTCATATTTTGATGAAATAAAAGCCAATATTGAATTTATTTGATGCCTTGGACTTAATCATGAGCCTCTATTACCTTTAAAATGTGCCAAAATTAACCTTCAATAAAATTCACAAAGAGGAATCCTCCAAAACTGGTGTTTTTTTCAAGTTTTTTTGATTCCCCAAATCACCATCAGGTGCAAGGGAAGAGCATACTCAACCTTACTAAAATAAGTCAATATATCTCACTATAAATAGCTCTACTCTCATATCTAAGAAGGAATTTTGAAGGCCATGCTCTAATACCATGCAGGAGCTAAAAACTAACTCTATCCTAGGACCATCTACAAAAACAATGAGAACCTTCTACAAGAGAGTATGTAATAAATGAGATTGCTTGATATTAAGATCTATCAAATATGATGATGAGGTATGTTACAAAAGTGTGCAATGACCTTGCTTATATAGACAAGGTGTGATGAAGTACCAAACATTAAATGATTGGTGTCATTATTAAATGATATGAGCAATCATTAAATGGCCTACGACTCTAATATTTAATAAAGGATAAAAAGATAAAATCCTATCCAAACAACTTAAATATGTCTAGAACCTAAGTGGACTTAACATGTAAATATGACCCCACTAATAACTAGTTAGGAAATTACCTATTTACACCAACACTATTGTCAAATATGATTTAGAATACCCTTTTTATGTCCTATTGGCTTAATATTTCCTAAAAAATGTCTTGTGAATGGTTTAAGTGTTCTTTTCCTTTAGATCTATGTTTTTGTGGAGTTTTCTTGTGAAAAATGATACTATATATGGCATAAAAAATATCTAGAGTCATATCCACTTCCACTCTCTTTTCCCACAAATTGGTGAAATATTAAAAGTGAAGTCTTAGAGCTAATTTTGGTGGAATTATCAAAATATTCAAATGACTACTTCCATACCCACTTCTCCATGGATTTTTTTCAAAGGAGGTTTGTGATTTTATGACTACCTACCAAATTTCCTATATCATTGATGGTTGTACATATCAAAATAATAATAAGGTATAAAGTAAGTTTTATCAATTATTTGCATAGTTTGCATTCATAATCTTGAGCTTAATAAACCTCTACAACCTTAGAAATTTGTAAATGCAAGAAAGAGAAAATTTGAGCACCGTTTCAATGTACAAAAATAATCATGATGAACATTTAAACTAGATTCGTAGTACATATTTGGAGTCAAAGGGATTTATAGTGTTTAGGAATTTATATTCTAGGGTTTCTAGTTTTCTCAAGCATTCAACAAAACTAATAAGTGAAAATTTCACTAAACTTGATCATTGAATTGAAAAGATTGATCTTAGAATATTTCATATCCTTTTGCAGGTTCAAATTTTATCATATATGCAAACCTAGGTTATGAGAAGAATGATTATTAGCCATTGGATAAAAAACCTAGAGTGTGAGATTTCATTACTAGACTCAACCCTAGTTCTTATGCTTAAACAATTAATTTGAATTCATAATTAGGGTAAAACACTTCAATTCAAAAATTATGAAAACATTTGATGATTTCCTAGGATAAAGTGTTAATGATGAATTAAAATGGGGTAATATAAAGTGTTAAAAGACTTTGTATAGAATAAGAAAGTCCATACTGAGGCTAAGTTCTTGTAAAAAGAGAATAATTTGGGAATGTATCTCAAATTCATGATTTTTTGGGATTTAGTTGTGGAAGTGAAATTTTAAAATTTTGTACATCTAATATCTACTTCACCTTATTTTTACCACATGAAATTTGAAGCCTTAGTTAAACTTAGCAAAATCCAAACACTTCCAAAATTATATGACTTTGGAATTGGAGGATATTTTGACACAATATGTTAACCTTCAAACCTCCTAGAAATCTTCAAAAAACCTTAAGAAAATATAACTTTAAGATCATACAAAATTTGACTTGGTAACTAAACATAATCTTAATGACACACGAGAGTCCAACTCTTAGTCAAGTTCCTACATTTATTCCAAAACCAAGTAAATATCGCTCTATAGAGTAAGCTTTGATTTCCAATCTTTGAAATCCAAACCCAAAAGTATAGATCCTAATCAAAATTTTGTAAAAAACATATTTTTAGTTATATTTTTAAAAGGAAAGATATGATGCAAAGTGTTCTTGAATAGGAAGATTGCTAAAATAATTACTAATGTTTGAATAAAAATTAGATCCCTGTAAATAACAATGATGAATAAGAAAATACTAAATGAAAATAAGGGATGATGTATTATCTAATGAATTCTTTTCTCCTTGTCTAAGTACTTGTGTTCATGTTAAGGGTGAAACAAATAAAGTATGAGTTTAAGGGAGTCACCCACCCTCCAAGATTCATTCAACATGGGACAACATATATGATATTGATTTGGGACATGTTGACATGGAGGATTTCCAGAGGAGGATGCAAGACACCAATGCCACTAGTAGACTAGGGAGAATGATACAAAATGGAATAAAACAAGTGGGGAAATTTCAACTTTAGTATAATGTCATAAGCTAGTGATGGTATCTGTCAAGAATTACAATGTAAGGTAAAGCATAGTGGTCACAATAAAAGGTAGAGTGATTATGAAATTGAAAATAGAATCCATTACAAAGGATTTTCATATCCCCTTTCATGATAAGGGTACAAGGTCAAGTTTTTAAAAATACAAAAAGAAGCCCTTGCCCTACATTGTGGAATTGAAGATTTTCTATTCAAAGCATTGACAACCAACATTTGGAATTGAACATAAATATTAGAATTACTGAGAGAATCAAAGTGAAATTGACAAAATAAGTTAATGAATCACTGGACCATGTGACACCATCTATTTTAGATCATTTGATGTAGTTGAAATCATAGTTCAAGGCATTTGGAAAGGACCTCCCAACAAAGAAAAAGAGATTAAACTTATTTTTTGATGAATTTAGGGAGTACAAATTTAGGTTGGATTGGATTGATTCTCCTTATGAGGAACACATGAACAAGTGCCTCTTAGCATTCATGAAGTATAAACATAGGCAAAGGACCAAGGAGAAATAGTACCAAGTTATAATTGAAAATTTGAACTAGTGTTTCTTTGTCCTTCCTTAGGCATTCACTTGGTCATCCATTTATTCTTTTCATAATTATGTATTACAATTTTTGAGATTAAAAATTGTGTCATTTCATGGTCCTAGTTTGGGTGAATAGGTAACTTGTAAATACACCATTATAATTGGGTCCACTTATTTTATAAAGGTGGTTTAAAACCCAAAAGTGTCACTAAAATATGTGATTCCTAGAAATGATATATTAATTGGGTGCCCTTGGATCTTTAGGATCCAAGCTAACTTGTTAAGTGTAAAAATGTAAATGGATCTTGATAATGCTCTGGTGTTAAGATTTGGTGACTTTGGCAGCCACATTTTCCTCCCAAATTAAGTAACATGGGAGTATAGGGGGGAAAAGCCCCTCCTATGGGGTTGGAGGGGCCCATCCCCCTAATGGGGACCCAAGGGTAGAGCCCATGGTAGGGGTCTAGGGGCTATTGGGAGTAGCACCCTTGAAGAAAAAATTCCCTATGTTTTAATAAAGAAATTTGTTGTTTTTTATTAGAGGTAAAGCAAGTTTTGAAGGGGCCCCAAAACCCTTTACAAAAAAGGAATCTATTTCAAAAGATAACCAAACAGATCAACAAACAACCAACACGCAGCAAAACATCGGCACAATAACTGCCAAAAAGGAGGACAAAGAACAAAAACTATAGATTCTTCAAAATATTAGCAACCTCCATGTCACTTTCAATTGTCTTCTGATGCACATCCATAACTTCATAAATCTCTTTGGCAGGAACCCCTTGCATCTTAGTTTTGTTGTGGTTCTAGCACCAAACCCCAAAACAATTACCTCTTTAATCAAAACATCATGTGAACCATCAACAACCTTACCAACCGAAGCTTCATCCATTAACTGCCTATTCCCAATAGTGTCCTTATCACCAAGAGCTTCCTCCATCCATTTCTTAGCCTTCTCATTGAGAATAGTAAGGCCCTTCGCTTCATTACTCATCACAGATTTAGTCACTTCAAGAACCTTCTCCAACTTCATGTTAACCCATTCTGTCTGCTCTTCCAAGGTCATAATCCTTTGTTAAAAAAATTGCTTCAACTTAAGCATCTCCTCCGCAACAATATTTAAAGCATCAAACAGTTGGTCAACTTGAGCCCGTACAGAGGACTCCAAAGTTTCCCCAGGTTTACTCACAGCCCCTCAAACCTTAACATTGGTCATATCAAGCTCATGGAAAGCCCATTTGAACAATCTAAATAGGGATAAAGTACCCTCCTTCTCCAGACCCAAAAAATTAAGTAGATCCTCCAGGTTAAAATTAAATACATCCAAGGCCTCAGCTTCACCCTCCTGGGAGACACTAATAGTTTTATGGCTATCAATAACTTCTTTCCCTTTAACCCCTGCCACCAACATTTGAATTTTATGAAGGGAGCTCACAATTTCGTCTGCAACAGTCCTCCTAGTATTCTGCTTCTCCTTCCCCTCATCAGGGATGGTCATTGTATCTTTCCCACCAACAACATTAGGAAGAGATTCAACAAACTCCTCCTACACAGGGCTACCAGTCTGCTTAGCCAGCTTCATTTTATCTCTAGCCTTCAAACCCTTTTTTCTCTTAGACCCCAACACAGGGGACGTAGGAGTCTTTTCCTTGGTAGTAGCTTGCATTTCTTTCAAGAGGGTTGGGGGAGCACCTCTCCCAATTTTGTTGGGTCTATCTCCAACCCCTTCCTCGCTACAAGTTTCGTACTCCACAGGATCAGGGGTAGGTTTACCTTTTTTTCCACCCTTACTAAGAACAAGGGGGTGTGAGTAGACTTCCATAGAAGCCTCAAACTCGAGAAAATAATCCTCATCTTCTTTCGATCTAGAATCCTTCTCCAATTCCACTTTCTTTTTTTCCCCTTTAAGATTTTTCTCATGTTCCTCCTCTGACACAGTCTAATATTCCATCTCCAATTTCTTTTTCTTTCCTTTAGGAGCCCTCTCAGGCTGCTTAGGAACCACATAAGACTTGGAATAATCCGTAATTAAGAGAATTAAACCAACATGTAGCACAAGATTTTTAGGATTTCTCTTGTGATCCTTAATTCCACTTTCCAAAGAATTCAAAAGATAGAAAGGAA
This sequence comes from Sequoia sempervirens, assembly GCA_007258455.2. NCBI lineage: Eukaryota > Viridiplantae > Streptophyta > Pinopsida > Cupressales > Cupressaceae > Sequoia > Sequoia sempervirens. The sequence goes on from VDFB02321300.1 coordinate 146,177, forward strand.
AACAAACTTTCTTCTTGTGTCTAAAGTGATTCAGAAGGACAAAATGATAGCCATTAATTGTAGAGAACCAACCTTCTAAGGTTATATACCTCATTAGTTCTTCAACAACATCTCCCCATAGAGCCTTGATGGAGTTGCACAAGTAGCCACCACTTTTAGCATGCTCAAGCTTCTTTTCTTCATCATCTTTAAAGAATATTTGCAATGTAGTATTAGACTCCTTGTCTCTATACACCTTTCTCTCCTCAATAGAAAGACCTTTGATGCTCACAATGAAGTCTTCATTAATGTAAAATTTTGTTCCACCAATCTTTAGAACCCTATTATGCTAGCCCTTGACAAATAGTTTCGTCGGCTATGGATTGTTACCATGGAGCCGCTCAATATACGACATTATCCCACCCCGCTCCGACCTTTTCCACACTTGAGACTTAAATTTTAGGGTGTCACAAGAAAAATTCTCAGCTTTGTTTCTATCGCCACCCATGCTTACAGACTCAACAAAACCCAAGAGCTTGAGAACTTTGCAAAAAATTATCTAAGAAGCCTCGAGAACAAAGGAAAGGAAATACCCACAGTCCGTGTGAAAATGACAAGGTGGTAGAGAATAATTATTAACCTTGAAGGCCACCCCATATAGAGGATACTCAAACAATCAAAATCCCAAGCATGATCCAAATAAAGATCACTCGAAAGGATAATCTGCCACGTGAACAGGGGCATGTGAACACAATGCATAATAAATCCAACGCCCACCTTAGCACTTTTTGTAATCATTATTATGACAAAAGGGCCTCAATAGGAAGGGGATCATCCACATCCCAAAACCTATAGCCACTAACACCAATGTTAGCAAAGAAATCCACAAGACCATTACCCTCCCTGAAGATATGAGAAATATAAAATTCATCAAATGAATTCAAATTTTCAATCACATCCAATATAAGGGATTCAACACTCCAAGATTGAGGAGTAGACATCTTCAAGTTGTTAATAGCATTTAATAAATCTCCCTCCAACCACACCTTTCTAAAACCTTTAGATTGAGCAATCTTCAACCCACAGTAGATAAAGAAATTTGTTGTTAATTCCCATTGAAAATCAGTTTTATACTATCAAAATCATGACAATTTCTTGTTGCAAAGGTGTAAGGAAAAAAAGTTACAGGTGTGTGAAGATGAAGGAACATGTAACAACGTGTGAAATTAGAGATCATGTGTTGGGTGAAAGGACACATAACAACACACGAAAGTAGTGTGATGTTTTATGTATCGAGCACACAACAACAAAATTTGTACACAAATAAAATGTGAGGGTATTTGAAGTTGCACACAACAATAGTCTATGTTGCAAGTTAAGTATTATAACTTGTAAGTTTTGCTAGAGATTTAATAAATACTATAAAGCTATTCTGTGGATGCATCCCACATTGGATGAACCACATTAAATTTTTTTGTCTGTGTAACTTATTTTCTATTAATTTTGTGATCTAAATTTGTAATTGATTTATTTTAATTGCTCCATCATGTCGGTAAATCCCAAAAAAATTACCTATAGAAAATGAAATGTGCTACACATTGTAAAAGGTCACGAATATTTGGAAGGATTTTTGGTGGATTTTTATAAAAGTGCTTAATAGTATATATTTTTATGGTTGGATTGTGAAGTAGTGTGTAATATCTAAGTGTGAAATACAATGGTCTTATACATTTATTTTTATTTCTCACAAATTCCTTTAAATATTGAATCTATAATTTCAATTGGTAAGGTTTTATAACTGATCACAAAATTTTAGGTTAATTAAATTCCATTAGATTCTCCAAAGTGCAAGATTGAAACCAAGTTGACTCTTTTATTTTCACTTATTTCTCTAAAACCCTCTCTTTTTAGTTTTTTTAGAGTAGGATTATATTAAGAATAATTTCTCTTAAGAAATTGAAAGAATATCATTTGTGGAGTCAGATCTAACACATTTGGTATATATTTTTTGTACTTTTAATTTTAACCAACACATGGCCCTTGAAGAAATATATCACAAAATCTACCTAGCTACTCCAACACTGCCATGACCTAGAAGCTAGGACCTTGGAGGTGATTGATTTAAAAACTAGTTGTATTTTTAGAAGTGAAATGATTATCATTTCAATTGTGTTATATGTGTCAAAGTGACCATCAAAAAAATAATAACTATTATTATTCCTTTGGTACTATTAATAAGCTTGTAATTCATCAATAATATCCTCTTGTTTGTTGTCTCCTTGGAATAGAAAATTATATGTCTCTATCAAAATTATCATGCCAAAATTATTGGTATCTTTATCATCCTTTGTTGGCATTGCAACTTCTAGGTTATCATTTTCCTTGGAAGATACTAGACACTAGTGTGAACCTTAGAAAATTTACCTTAGAATGAGTTGTTTTGTGTAACCTACACCAAGAATTCAAAGCTAGATCTATAAACACATCAAGGTACGAACTCCCATGGAGTTGTGATTCACTTTATCTATTATAGTGGTTACACCACCATTATTGGGCCTTGTATTCTACTATAGATTTGGTTTTTGTAGGTTTAGTCCATTATTTTGAGGAGTCATTGTATTCTATTTTTTATGAAAGTTTGTCTATCTAATTGTATAAAATCATTTGACAAATTATTTACCACACTTTTATAATGTTTCAATTATGAGTTCATAATTTCTTGTTGTTTTTGAGGAGTCTTCTCAATTGGAGTATGAGGGGAAGGATAAACAAATTATTGATTTGCTAATGAAATCCTAATGATTGGCATGTTGAATAAAGATCCTGAGCTACATACTAATTTCCCATTGGTGGAGTAGAATTGTGTGTATTAACACCTTGTTGATTTTTCCATGTGACCATAGGGGTTAGAAATACTTGGTTTAGAGTTGACAAGTTGTACACTTGATTTTTCACTAGGTATGAGGATATATAGATATCATTTAGTAGCGTGTAATTATGGTCTCAAACATATTTTATTTTCCCACTTGATTAGACATTTGTGTGTATCCTAGTGATGAAAAAGACCTATAATGAATCCTAACCTAGTAGGGGATAATTATTACTACACTCTTTGTCTCATATAATATTGATAAAGTGGTTATAGTAGTAAATTTTATTCTTACAAATGTTATTGTTATTGAATAAATTTCCCTCAAATAAGTTTGAATTGTAACTACTTCATCTTGATTGTAAGGATTCATACTCAGTTTTTAATTTGTGAAACTTGATGTTAAATATTATCAAAGGCTCTAGGTCTCCTCTTCTTGCAGTAGAAAATTAATTATACAAATTAGGTATATTAATGTGAATTAAAAATCTACTTTAAAAAATTGATTCCAATTATAACCAATTCATGATAGAATTGTGTAGGAGTTTAAGGTGAACTCCTCAACACCCCAATATCACCTACAAGAAAAAATAACTTCCATAAGAGAGAAATGACAGAAATTTCATGCTATGATTAAGGATGCAAGAATGCCAAAATGGAAGCCATTGAATATGGAAATGTACATATGATGCCTTGCTTGTATAGGAAAGGTGAGGAATAGGATTATACAAGATCATGACAAGTGTCTTAATCTTATCACATGAGACAACCAAGTCATAACAACCTAGGATAAGATAAGATCAAGAAATGACAACTCATCCTTCTAGAAGGAATCTTAGAGCCTAAGTAAACTTAACATGTGAATATCTCCCATAATTACCTAGTGAGAGAATTAACTAGGTACAAGACATTTATTCACACCAACAAATTGGAAGGTAACTCTAAGTACCATTTATAAGATTCAAGATCTAATGTGAATAAAAATAACTTGCAAAAATATCTTCATGTTAGATATTTATCTTATTTGTAGCATATTTGAAAAATAAATATGTTTTTCATTAGTTCTCCCTTCCCCAAATATGAACCTAGGACAAAAAATCTTAGGATTCTTAAAGATAAATCATGATATAGGGGTTGAAAAGAAAGGGGAGAACTTCCTTGTCTAAAAAAAACCATTGGTGGATTTGGTGGATTGAAGAACTATGTAGTGATTATTTATATATAAGGTAAAGAAATTAGGCTTTGATCTACCTCAAATATGGTGCTTCCCTTGTTGGTATTTACTCTTCTATATTGTGAAAGTGGTGGGAATAAATAATCTAGCTAGCTAACTAAGATCTAATGATAATATTTTTCTTTTCAAGCTTAAAACAACTTCACAACTATAACCCTTTGATATTTAACTATAGTGAGCCAAGAAAGATATATCTTCATCCCTCCTTCTAGTTCCACTTTTGTTGGTTAGGTATTTGAAAACCTTCACCAATATGAAGGTCACTAGATCACCTTACCTCTCTTGATAAGTAATTGATTTCCAAAATAAATTATTCTACTCTGAGGTCTATGTCATGAGGTCATGGAAATGCAAGAAAACTTAGTGATCTGTGCTTCTCCCTAATTTGATGTTAGCCTTGGGTGAGATCTTGACTGAAATCAGAACCTTTCAACTAACAATTTGGAAATAGAGATCTTATTTGTATACAGACAATAAAGTCCAAATCTATGAAAGTTAGACATTAGCCTTCAAATCTAGAAATTGAATTACTCTAGTATATGTTAGGAATTAGAATTTATCATTTTAATTCAAGAACCCAATTAATGGATTAATATGTGAATTTATTTTATATATATGAATTTTTATGTTTGTTTCTAAAAATTATAAAAAGGGCAGGGTTAGGAAAAATTAAAATTGGTCTATTTCTTAGCACCGCCAATTAATCAATTTGTTGTGAGGAAATATAAACTAACTTTTCTTTACCAATATTTCACACAATCATTAATAAAAAAATAATGCAATCATCTATGGGTTAACTTAAAAATGAAAGAAAACATGTACAATTGTTGTATTACACATAAATTTTACACATCACCTCTCAAAATCAAACATTGATAAAATATTTTTCATGTAAGATGCCTTGGACTTCCATCCTTCTCATTGAATTTCAAAAGGGGTGTTACAAAATAACCCAATTTGGAACTTGGAACTTCTAACTTTACTTGCTAAGTTTCTAATCTATTATTTCTTAGCTATCTATTCTCCAAAATTTTGTCCCTTTACATTTTTTTGACTTTCACATTTATTCCCAACCTAGGCACCTAGCAAAACACCCAAGTACTAATCATCCTAGTGTTGGGTGAAAATTATGTAGTCACATTTTCAATAGATTACACAACCTAGAATTCAACCATAGTTGTCTAAGATATAATCTCTCCTCTCAAAAAGGGGGGACTCCCTTCTTACTACTAACATAAGCTAAGTAACACTAGCTAAATATTCACAAAATGTACACTACAACTACGAGATGGGGGGTGTGTGTTACATTCATACTTCTCTCTTTTTTCAAAGAAGATGTTTTACAATGCTTCACAATTGATAGTTCTAATTCAAAATAACTTGAAACTGAAAACAAGCAGTAATTCCAATATCTCTATCTTGTCAAAGCAAAGCTTAGAGATACTAGGTATGATAATAATAACAATAAAATGAGAAAGGAAAGCTCATGAAGGCACAAAGTCGTTCCGTAGCTTTTCACCGATGGATCCTTTAGATATGTAAAAAAATTCATATTAGAAGCACAAAGTCTTCTAGATAAAACAATTCCATGAACGTCATGAACAATTGCAACCACAAAATCTTGTAGACCATCCACCAATAGTTAACCAAACATAAACATAAATCTGAATAAAGAGTGTAACACAAAGTCTACACAGATTTATCCAAATCCCTTAGATCTCACACACTAATTACCACCAATCTTAGTCAAATTCAAAAGATGATTGATCCAACACAAAGTCTGGTATGCAACTTCCTTCTTTATTGATTAGATTTAGATTCACAAAGTTTCATACATTTGTTTCAAAATGAGCAACACTTCGTTGCTAGAGATAAAAGATAACTATTACAATAGAAATCCCTATTATTTATAAAAGAGAGGGAAGAGAAAATCTAGGAAATTAGTTGAGTAAAATTATGAAAGTTAGGTGAGCTAATTTAGGAAAATCTCACCTAACTTTGACTAAGTCAAAATTTTGTCCATCTTTGTGGGAAAACATCTCATATTTTTCATGTAATTACAGTTGTTGAAAAGACATTTAAGATGTCAAAAACTATTTACAAGATGCATAAAGGGACGCATCAAAATATTCAACACTGGAGATCAAGAATCTTCATGGTTCCTTGCTTTGGGCATGAAAGTATTCATACTTCTTCTTGGTCTCCTAGATGAATGCATCATCTGGACTGACTGTGTAATCTACAAGGGTGTGAACTCTTGTGATCAACCTTCTGGTAGATAAATGAGTTTTCTTGTACCTGTGAAGATGCGTCTTGAGATTATCAAGAGTTAGTTGTATCTCATAAGTGACATGTATAGAGGCTTTTGAAAAGCTGGCATCCTCAACTTGTTGCATGGCGACTTCTTTGTAGATCTTGGAAAGTTTGTTGCCCTGGAGGAAAATACAGTTTTCTTCAAGAAGCTTTCCCAACAAATCCTTAATTCCCTTCTCCAGGATAGCACAATTTCCTTCGACATCTTCTTGAACATGGTGGAGATCTTCGATTTAAGAGATTTGATCACTTTGATGCGGTGCTTGAGTGATTCTCTTACCTCTACATATTTTTCCTTGTTGAGAATTACCCCAACTTGCACCAATTTACTGAGCTTTTCCTATTTCATTTGTGACCAAAATGATAGGCATTTTTCCATCTCTTTTTGCTCTTGGGTAAGAATATTTTCATCCTTATCAAGCTCCAATTTGAGCTTGGCTATCTGTGTGGCCTTCTCATTTGCAACAACTATTACCTGTGAACCATCTTGTATTAATTCATCAATGAAATCATACAATGCTTTACCTTTGGAGGAAAACTTTTATGCCTTCCATACTACTAGTTATTCAAGGTTTTCAATAGCCATGGGTTAGATATTTCCTAAAGAGTTAGGAAATCTCCTCAAAATAGTTGCATATCATTCAGACAATTATTTGTACATGTCTCGGGCTTGTTCCATTTTATCAAGCCTTCCTGCCAATGCATCCAAGGTTACTTGTGCATCTACCTTTGCACTTTCATTCGTGACCTTGCCAAGATGGACTCTTGTTATAGTGTAGTCCTCCATATTTACATCCCCGTCTTCTTGTGGAGGTATACCAATCTCTGCATACTTATGACCGGCCTTGTCAACATGAAGCCGTGAATTCACTTTTTCCTTTTTCCTCCCCTTGGCTTTTGGAGGGGCTATCTCTTCAAGATCGAGTTCCTCTGGAGAGATCAGGGATAACTTTAAGAAACCCCCCCTCGGCGAAGGTGTAAAATTCTGGTGAATCTTTCCTTTTATTTGAAAAAAATTAATTAATTTTCCTAGCGAATCTATGCACATTAGTAAAAAAAATTGTAAAATCTTGGCGAATCTTAATGAATAATTGATTAAGATAATAATCACAGTGGCAAATCCTAGCGAATAATTACTAAAAATATTAATTACAATGGTGAATCTCCCCTTTAAAAATTTGCATAGTTGGTTGGCGCAGTTCCCCCATATTTTTTTTATTTTTTGTAATATTGAAGTAGGGGCCCGGGGCGACAGCCACTAATGGGGTCAAGGGGGAAAAGCCCCTTTGTGGGGGTCGAGGGGGAAATGCATAAATTCACTATCGAAAATGCATTGGAGCACACACAAATTAAGTGTTTTTTAAAATATCACTTTAAAATTAAGACTAAAGAAAAAGCAAAATTTTTACCATTGATTAGCTTTTTAATCAAATGGCTGCAGGTTGATTCCGCGCCCTAATACGCATGTGCCATTTAAAAGGCTTGTTGAGGCCCAAAATTTGTTTTGGTCCACACGATTATCACTTTTTCCTTTTTCCTCCCCTTGGCTTTTGGAGGGGCTATCTCTTCAAGATAGAGTTCCTCTGGAGAGATCGGGGATAACTTTAAGAAACCCCCCCTCAGCGAAGGTGTAAAATCCTGGCGAATCTTTCCTTTTATTTGAAAAAAAAATAAAAATTTCCTGGCGAATCTATGCACATTAGTAAAGAAATTTGTAAAATCTTGGCGAATCTTAATGAATAATTGGTTAAGATAATAATCATAGTGGTGAATCCTAGCGAATAATTACTAAAAAGATTAATTACAATGGTGAATCTATCCTTTAAAAACTTGCATAGTTGGTCGGCGCAGTTCCCCCATATTTTTTTATTTTTTGTAATATTGAAGTAGGGGCCCGGGGGCGACAGCCACTGACGGGGTCAAGGGGGAAAATCCCCCTTGTGGGGGTCGAGGGGGCAATGCATAAATTCACTATCGAAAATGCATTGGAGCACACACGAATTAAGTGTCTTTTAAAAATATCACTTTAAAATTAAGACTAAAGAAAAAGAGAATTTTTTACCATTGATTAGCTTTTTAATCAAATGGCTGTAGGTTGATTCTGCGCCCTAATACGCATGTGCCATTTAAAAGGCTTGTTGAGGCCCGAAATTTGTCTTGGTCCACACGATTAGGTTTAATCGTGTGGACCGAAACAAATTTCGGGCCTCAACAAGCCTTTTAAAAGGCATGTGTGTATTAGGGCGTGAAATCAACCTACAACCATTTGATTAAAACGATAATCGATGATTTGATGGCAATAAATTAAAGCCTCGAAATATCCCTTAAATTAAAAGGTAATTTATTATTGTGGCGATATTGCCCCGAAATTAATGGTAGTAATATAATATTTTTGGTGAATTTAATTAATATTTGTAATTATAGTATAAACTATTGGCGAATAGATTCCAATGATGCATTGTTTACATAGACGAATTAATCAAGATGAAATTATTTTTTTGTAAAAACCTGGCGATTCAACATCATTTTTAGCTTGTACTATTCACCATTTTTGGAGGTCTCGATTTTAATTATTCGCCAATTGGCGAAGATTCACCACTAAATTTTTCCATGGGAGAGATCATTTGCTTTTTCCTCTTCGATACTTGAGATACCAACCAAGGGGGAAGAGAGGAAGTGTGCGCTTCTTGACTTATCGTCAATTCTTGTATTGTGAGAACTTCTACTGAGAGGATTGGAACTGAGACAATTGGGCTAGTATCTGTCATTATCACTCCATTAGACTACACACCAAGTTGACCATGCAAGGATTCATTCATGAACTTGTTGAATTCAACCTCAGAAGTGATGTCATAAGATGGAGAAGACAAATTGGGAGTGGATGATGGAGGACTTGAAAAAATACCAATTGTTTGTGTATTTGAAATTAATGGAGGAGTATCAAGTATGCTTGATTCTGCAGGGGAAGAGAAATGTCTACTACAGGTATTGTGGATGTAGGAGGAGGTGATGTGGGAAAAGGAGGTGGAGGAGTATTAGGATTAGGAGGTGTGTGAGAAACGTTTGAAGTTACGAGTGATGATATTTGGGGAAAGTCTTCAACAACATTCTCATGTGGAGATAGAGTTTGTTCTTCGTCATGCCCGAGTTCTTTTTTATCGCCTTCTTGTTCTACTTATTGATCACCTTCTTGATCATCTTCTTGTTCTTCATACTCTTGTTCTCCTGTAGAATCTTCTTTCCCATCAGATTCTTCTTCTTTAGTAGATTCTTCGCTTGAATTTTCTTCTTCTTCGGAATCTACCTCTTTAGAAATGAGCCCTTTTCCTTTTGAGTGAGATGGTTCAGATTCCATGGCTTCTTCTTCTTGAACTTCCCATGTATCCTTCTTTCCAATAGTGAAATTTATTCTAGGGCCTCTTTGGGAAGAAGAGGGAATAGTTCCATACTTGTCTTTTGTGCGGAGTTCCTATTGTTGGTCAGCTTCTGCTCCAGGTTTTCTCCTTCTGACTTTGTCCTAAAGGCTTTCATCTTGAAACCATGTTTGTGTAACCATTCTAAAGTGTTGGCCAATTTGGGAGCAAGCCTTTCCCTTATGGAAACACTTTCCTTCTTAGGCCATTGTATTATAGGCAAAGGTCTCTTACAAATCTCATTTTCATCATAGGCAATGTTCATAATGTCACTAGGATCTTTGAAACCCTCTGGTAGGTCACCAACACCAAGATTCATGATATGCTCTATGATTAGCCTGCAATAATCCATTTTTTTGACATCCTCTTCGTCTCTACATTCAACCCATATATCTTTGAAGCGGTACTTGTGGTTGTGACCCTTTTTCAACTTCCTATTCACATTCTGGTAACCAAAGTCAAATCTATAATTGTATGTCCTTATTGTCATGATCTACATTTCTGCACAAATTGATTTGGATTTTTGTACACTTTGAATGGTATATCTACCAATCATTAGTGGAAACTTGAATCCCGGTTTATGAATTCTCATTCATTCTTTGTGAGCTGAAATAAGCTCTCAGCATGGATCCATGAGTATCCACTTATCTAAAGGATATCTAGGTAGCATTTAAGGACACCTAGTGTAGCAACCTACCCTCATGTAAGTGAAAGTTAGAAATTGCAAGAATATACACCCGACCTTACTCACCACTTTGTAGGCCTCATCGGATACTCTCTTTTTTTCGAGAATTGGGTCAAAGCTAAAAAGTAGAGGTGCAAAGAAGGCATTTGTGACCCTCCTGAAATGATGAAGGATTTCCTTCAGCTCCAACTGATAAAAATAATTGTACACAGGTACCGAGTGTCAGTTTCCCTTTCTAGAAAAACTTGGGAATTTCCTCATCACGGCTACAACATACACCAAATAAGAAGTCATATAGAACTTCAAAGTGGTTGTCACATTTATCATTTTTTCATGAATTTTGTCACTAATTTTTGTTCCCCAATCAATATGAGCCTTCTATCTTCTTATGATCAAGATGTATTCATACATCCACTCCTAAAAATGAGATGATTCAGGCAATCCTTTAACCTTGCTCAGGAGTGTAATCATGTCCATGACATCTTCTTTGAAGTCACTTCATGGAAGCCCCTTCAACCATCTTGAGATAGTAGGCCTAGGTTTTTTCAACCATTGGATATTAATCAAATTCTTAGCCTTGGTTGGATCTGCATCATAAACTTCCTACGCTTGTTGCATTGAAATTTTAGTGTATCTTTCCATGTGTGGAAATTTGAACACAATGTCAAAAAACTCAGGATCTAACCTCATCATCACTTGGCCGAAGGAATCTATCACACTTCTACTCTCTAAGATGTAGTGAGAAGCAACCTGGAGAAAAAACTTCGTGTGATGAGCCGATGTCAGGAATATGGACACCAAATGCAAATTGTTGTGTACAATAGCTCTCAAATTGTCTTCCAAGGGATTTTGTTCAGTTCTTTTTACAAAATCTACAAGGTCCCGATGACCAACCTTAGTGTCCTTTATTTCATCCACCTTCGAGATCGCCACTGTAGGTGGATAGACACCTTGGTACTTGTATTTCATTTTTCCCTTAGCCTTAGAAGATGATGGAGGCTTCTTTGTTGTCATCTAGAAGAATCAGGATCAAAGAATATCACCTTGAGGATTGAACTTTGACAAAATCTAGAGAAAAACTGCAAGGATGGTGAATCAACTAGTATTAGCAGAAAAAGTAGCATTGGGAAGCGTGAAGCAAGCAAACGATGTTGAGCAAGTGTGAAAAGGGCAATTATGCACGAAAAACGGAGCGAGAGCAAAGAAACAATGTTCAAATTGAAAACAAAGTGATTTGGAAGCATTTAAGGAAAAAGTTGCCAAATGTGTAGGAGCACTGAAAATCAGTGCTCCTACACTTAGGAAGATAATTTCAGATTTAAGGGCGCTAAAAATCAGTGCCCTTATGTGTTAAGTATGTAAGATTGCAAAACATGTCAAGGCACTGAAAATCAACGCTTTGACATTTCGTGTCACTTGACAAAGGTCGAAGTGTATAAGCAAGTTTATTCAGCGCTTTGTCATCAAGGTGAGAAGCCACTCCATGTAGGATCAGTGATTTTCACTACTCCTACATGGAGTTGTGAAAAATACTTAAGTGTAAAAGCAGGTTTATTCACCACTATGTCATTTGAACTTGGGATATTTTATGTTCGAGTGGTGAAAATCACCGCTTGAACACAAAAAGTGATGATCTTTTAATGTTGATATGGCTCAACCTTTTTGGAACACATACTCTCAAATTTTCACCACTCGATGAGTTCATGAAAATTGTGAAGTGGTGGAGGAATCAAAGACTTGGGACATCTAAACAATGAAAGCAAAACCCCAACAAGAAACGTAAAAAACATGGCACGATATTAAGACTAGGGCATAAAAAGGAAAACCTATGAAACAAGACAAAGGAAATAAGGGGGCAACCTCAACAAAACAAGAAATTGAAATGTTGAAAAGTTTTTAAAACCTAAACACATAAGATTTAAAGAGAAGATTTGAATCAAAATTTATAGAGCTTACAAAACGAACGAAAAGAAAAAACGTGGCGAATTAGAAAAACAACATACCTGGAGAAAATGTGAAACCCTAGAATGATGCAAGCTTGAAGAAATCTTCAACAACATGAGTTGTAGGAGGTTGGTAATCACTCAACACAATAAGGAGTGAATGAATGTTGAAGTAAAATGAGGAGTAGTCAACCTAAAATCACTTAAAAGTGATTTAAAAGTGTAATAAATGAAACATAAGTTACACATTTAATGAAGGTGCAACATATATGGAGAAAACTAGGAAATATGCATTGGCGGTGAAAATCACCGCCTGTGCATAAAAATGACTAAGTACAGACAAAAAAGTGCACAAGCGCTAAAAATGAACGCTTGTGGATATAAAATTAACTTTGAATAAAAATGCACAAGCACTAAAAATCAGCGCTTGTGCACTTGAGGACTTACAAAAATTTTCAATCTCAACATTTAGGAGTGCTGAAAATTAGCACTCTGATATATTTGACAATTTTCACAACTCCCAAAGGCTGGAAGCTGACAAAGATGCTTGTTTCGAAGCTCTTCGAAAGACAGACATAGGGGAACACTCAAACATACTGTTTGAGACTTCGGACCGCACATCGAGGTGAATTGAAATTTCCCTTGTTTTGCATGCTTGAACACCATGAACCTATGAAATGAACAAGTTTCGTAGGGGGGTTATCCATGGATCAAGCGCTAATAGATTCCATGATAACACCTAGATCCTAAATTTTTTCATAGGCCCAAAATTAAAAATTAGAAATTTATTTAATCCATAGGAACATAATTAAATTACATGCCTTTGTTCATTTCATGGGCCTAGAATAACTACATTTAAACACACTCTCAAATTATAGAGTGGTTTATTACAAATATTCAAATAATAAAGAATAAGAGGAAGAAATTTTAGTTGAGTGCCCAACTCATCTCTACCCTACTATAACAATTATTAGTTCCTCTTTCATGTTCACTTAATCATATTGTGCATATGTGGGGAGCCCAAAGATTATCTCAATCACCTCAAGATTGATGTTTAACATAGTATAATATGATGGCCTAAATACCTTTCTCTTATTCTAATCATATATTTGGGTAAAGGCTAACACCAACTGAAGAGATTGTAGTGATACTAGGAATGTAGTAGCCTAAACCAAGCCTAGCAAGCTAGACACTATACCGAGCAAAAGTTCTCTCTCCTTTCAAGTATACTATCAAACAAACATAAGAGACATTAGATATCTCAATAATATTTTCTATCCCTTCATAAGTATACTAAATTAATTTATATACCATGTAATACAAAAAAAATTGATTAAGATGATGTAGTAAGTAGACAAGTTCTTAAGGGAGAATCAAGGATATGTTAGGAAACCTGCCACTACCTAAATACATTACTTTAGTTTAAACAGTTAGAGAATCAAGTTTTGGGATCCCAACATGATTCATACTAGTAGCATCAGGTATCCCAAAAGCTTGACATCTAACAAAGGCCACATAGTTTAATATGGAGGAAGGGAGATTGAAGATACCCATTCTTACATACTAAAAGGCAAGCATTTTAGAATAAGGTTGAACTTGCAAACCCAAAAAGGTAACATAGTGAAAAATGTTGGAGTTTGAAAGTTGGGGATACACAATGATTCATACATAAAGGGAAGCCATAAGGAGTATGAGCAAACCATGGGTCTAGAAGTTCAAAATTAAGATGTTAGGGATCGAGTTAGGATTAGTAATCTATAACTCATGCTATAAGAAAGAAAATAAGGGTGTCTTTATATCATCAATTAAGGTGTTAGGGACCAAGAGTTAGGAGTATTCTTAATAGTTTTGTTGCTATATGAGTGACAAAAAGAAAATCTGATTAAAAATAGTGATTTGAGTGTCCCACTTAAGCCAAAAATTCGGACACATTATTGTGCTATCACTTCTCTAAATATTTATTGTTCATACATGTTTGTGAATGCTCACTTACTTTAAAATACAATTCCATTTAGGATTCGCATGCACCTCAAAGTGAGGACAAATGTGATGGTGAAATTTGCATACCTATACTGATTCCCATTTAGGTTTGAGCCCATTTTGAGAGAATGTCTTAACATAATTACACGACAATATGTAGTACACTTTTGTGTTAAGTTTGGCTCCTTTCCCAATCCCTATCCATCTTCATTTACTCTCACCTAAACACACTTTCGTACATACAACCTTATTATGACCTTATTTGCATTTATTCCCACTCATTCACTTCATTGTTAGCTCACATTTTCATATATTATTCCTAATCTTAGTATCTAACATTACTTGTCCTCAGCTACTCCAAAATTTTGTAACAATCTTGTACCATGTATGAATTTGACCCAAAATTTAATTGTTTGACTCTTGCCCTTTCCTCCTAGCCATTGGAAACCAACTTGGTACATATTTGTGTAACTATTTGTCATGTCTTAGTTTTTAATAATATTAATTGGACATTAATTCATTATCTAGAAAATAACAAGCATTATCCACATTAGAAGGAGCATTCCTAGGGACAACTAGTTTTGGAGCACTAAAAAGAACACTTGCATCAAAATTCACATATAGGCCCTTGCATGCTTGCATGTTGTCTCCAACAATTGCCCAAGGCCATAACACTAGTATTCCAAAGGGATTGACTTAGGAGAATTTGACCCTCACAATTTTGTAATTTCTCTGAGTTATTTTTCAATAACTCTGGACATTAGCAAAGGATAAGGATCACAACAAACTAGATCAGAACCATCTACATTTGGCTGGATTAGAATCATGCCTTAGAGATCAAATTTGCATTGTTTGGAATTGATCCTAAGCTGCAAGATCAAATCGCAAAGATTTCTAGATCAATGCAGGTTTCAAAAGAGTTTAACACTTCAAAAACATTAATTTCTTGTATTGTAGTGTTTTTTTCTTGCAAATTATCAACATCCATATTCCATTTCCGATTCAAAAGCTAGATACACCTTCCATTCACATTTAAATTCCCGAAATAACATTTAATTTATCAATTCCTAACTCATTTAATTTTAATTTAGGTAAATTAAATTGTGTATGATTACTTAATAGAAGAGTCCACCATGATCAATATTTGAAACCTCGAAAAAAAGGGGACAGGGGGTTGATGTTGAGGTCAACTAGAAAAGGTCAAACAGAATTTAAAAAATCTACTGAAATCTTCCTCAAAAGGAGGATAAGGGGAAGTTATTCGGAATGAATATTTCATACAGGTATCAGAAATGGTGCTTTGTTATAACACTGAAATCAATTAAAGCTCATAAATCAATACCCTTCCAAATACCCACTCAGAATTTGATGGTCTATTTGACCGTTTTTTCAATTTTAGACAGAATATTACAGCTATAAAATTTATTAGACGATATAGTTTGACTTGCTATATTTTTATTAAACCGTAAAAAATTATTATAAACAAAATATAATATAGTATTTTAATTTATAATAAATATCATTTTATAATTTTTATTATAAAAAGATAAATTAATTTAGAAACTTTGATATTTTTATAATAATTATCTTTTTTTATATTAATATATGTGATTTATAATATTATTATAAAAATATATATTAATTTAGAATCTTTTCAAAATAGAATATAATTATTTTTAACTTTTAGAATATATTTAACAAGATTTCTTTTTAATATGAACTTAGAAACTTTTGTTAATTGTTAATTATAAAGTAGATTTTTATATTTATTACTAATAATTATCATTGTTTTCTGATTTTTCAAGATATTGCATTTATAAAAGATTTTATATAAAAAATCATAAATTAAACAATTTTTTTGACAGGCATTTAAATGACCAAACTGTCATAAATTTTTCATATGATAGGTAGGGGTGACCGTCAGATTCCAGGCCTGTACCCACTCCACAAAATAAATAATCTACTAACTACCCAGCTCAGGATATTACAACAATAGATAAGTAGAGTTGACGAGTTCTGATTGTTTTTGCAATGGGGATTATCAGAGAACAAGGCTTAGGTGACTTTGGAGATTTTCCAACTTTGGGAGATGGATTTCTGTTAAATGACGGTGAAGAAGAAGGTGGCAGTGCAGAGGCCTACCTCTTGAATTGCAGAAGTACAAGGAAAAGGATTTATTATCTGAAGAGTTATCCTCTTGGTAATAATAATGAAGATAATGGGGAACCCAAGAAGAGGAAGAGAAGGCAGAGACTAAAGAGAGCTGTGGTGCGAAGGCTTGTGGGGTGGAGATACCCCACTCTTATTGTGTTGAGGAAACTAAAACACAAGATTGCAAACAGAGCCAAATATTTTATGGGATCATGTTATAGCTGAGTGCCTCTTGGTGCCTGCCTTTGAATATCAGGAGTTTCAAACTTTCATGATGGTAGAGAGTAGCAGAAAATTTTATAATAAGAAAGTGTAATCTGGTTTAGTTATTGTGAGAATCAATAAAATGTTAGAAAATATGAAATTAGGTTTCTTAATTTTCCACAGTTCATATCATTAGTTTGGGTATTTCTGAATTTGACTGTGCATACTTTTTTCTTTATCAAAATCTCGGATTACATTCTATGATCCATCATTAAAATGAGATAATAAGAAAAGAAAGAGTCCATACTCTTTACTCTGAATCTTTATTTTTTCTATTATAAACTGTATCTTTACTCTTTTACAATTGCATCACTGTAATATCATCCTAACATTGTTTTCAAAACGATCTTATTCTTTAAACAACAGATAAAAGAAAAACGAACAGGAAATGCAAGTGTATTTTTCATCAAATGCAGCAAGCAGTTTTTGTTTATAAATTTATCACATTTTTTCCCTTGTTTTGCTCACCATGAAATCTCTTATGGTCTTTTTTTTTCATTTTCCATTTTTGAACATCAAAGACCTTTAGTTAAGCATTTTTTTACAAATGTTTACCCCTGTTCTGTAGAATGTATTTTTGGGGTCCATCTAGAGACTTGGCAGGTCCCCATGCAGTTGGTTAGCTTATTTCAGCTAGTAGCCATTGCTCAAATTTGTTAGGAATAATTTGTGAGGCTGGTGACCCTATGAATTTTAATTTGCTAGCAGTCATCTAAAACACATGCAATTATTATTTTATTTGTGTATGAATAAAAAATTTAAGGCAAATGAAAAAGAGGGAAAGAGATTTATAGAGCCACCTCACTGCTTTTTCAATATGCAGCCATTGCTTATTTCCAGTCCCCAATTTTTTTTCACAGCGTATTTTTCAGTTCCTAAACAATAGTTGCTCCACCAAAATAGGTATAAACAATAGCTGCTCCACCAAAACGGGTAAGATTCTAAATTATTCTTTTTACACAATTTTAAATTTGCATGGGAAACATAGAAAATGCACTTAATGCATGGGGACATACGGTTGGAAGGAATATCTAAATTGATACATAATTTTTTTAAATGTCAAAAATTCTTATAAACTTTTTTTTAATTAAAATATAATATCATCTCTATTTTTTGACCCGTGTGTGATGTCCCCATCACAGACAAATAAGTATAAGCTAAAGATTGAAATTATTATTTCTAAATAATATTTTTTTTACTATATAAATATGATGATTTTAATATAATGATTTATATATATAAATATCATTATATTAAAATCCATATATATAATAAAATCAATATACAAAAATCATTACATTAAAATCAATATATTAAAATTAATATATTAAGTAAATCGTTATATTCAATATATTAACATCATTGTATTAAAATTAACATATAATATATTGAATTGGCATCTTAGTAAATCGATTGTTTGATAGGTCATACCGCTTCAGGGAGATGCGTCTGGTGCCCGGGGAGAAGCACGCCTCCAGAATACGGCTAAATAGGAACTCGAGAGAAGTTGGGTGGATATACAGGAAGAACAAGAGGAAATCGTTGTTGAGATTATGTCGATCTTCTGCCAGGTTTAGAGTAAGAACAATCTAGAAGGAATTAAGGGCATCGCGACTGAAGAAACGTGATAACTTTCCACAAGTCTGAGGTAAAGAGCGCCTAAAGAAGGAAATCATAATCTATCGTCTCATAAACTAAGACCACAAGGCATCTACCAGACATAGAAGAAGTTCAGCGTTGAGCATCATATGGAGGATTAGCATACAAATATCACCATTCCAGCAGTCTGAGAAATTAAACGTGAGAAAAGATTCTAGTGTAATCGGCCTTCACATCAACCATCTTTATTGATTCCTATATGCCAATTTCATACTCATCAATCGGGCTTATCTCAGGCATAAATTCGTATTATATCAGGGTCAATTAGCACAGAAACTATTGATCAATTCATCCTTGACAGTGTATGATCCACTGCATTTCAGCTATACTGACATCTGTATTTCAACCCAGATTGGTCACTTACAGGAGTTACATTAATCAAAGTATAAATATAATATACACTTACATATATCTGGAATAGATTAGTTCTCAAGTTTCTCCATTGAAGTAATATTTTTCTAACAATCTGAGTTGTGAGCCAAGACTTTCCTATTGAGAATCATCACAGTGGTATCAGAGCATCAGTCCTGCCATCCTGTGAGGAGGTCATAGTAATGTAGACTTATCATCGACAAGGAAAAATGGCAAACTAGCTAACACAAGAATTGAAAAACTTCATGGAACAAACCAACGAAAAATTCGAAAAGACCAATCAACTCATTCTTCAAACTCTCCAAAGCTTAAATAGCCACCACACGCAAGAAAGAGCCAATCCAAGGAAGGAGGTACAATCCAATCATTCTGAGAACGAGCACTCAACTCAAAGTTTGTCCCAAAGACCAACCATGCCTCCTTTCCTTCCAAACCAAGATGCCATAGGAGAAGTGGAGGAACAAAAATGGCATAGTGCAGAAGATATCACACTTATGTACGCAACATTTGACCCAGTGGTTCAAAAACTAATACCTTTCAAAGAATACTATGAAGTCAAGACTCAAGCCAAGGGAGGAATCATATCAGCAAAGACCTCAAATCTCGGGTCAATAAAATGACTTTTCTTTTATTTAACGGTTTTAGAAAGATCACTGCCCAATCCTAGGTTTAAAAGTTGGATACTTATCTCTCTCTTAGCCCTATGACCGAAGAAGATACAATTAAATTTGTTGTTCTACACCTATTGGAGATTTCCCACGATTGGTGGTACCACAGACTCATCACACAAGGTCACCAAAATGTAAACACATACAGTGAGTTTACTTAAAAACTCATTAACAAGTTCGACCAAAGGCACCCCGAGTGATATTTCAAAGAACTCACTCAACTTATAGGCAAGAAGGAACGGTGGAAGAATACGCAAATGAATTTCAAAGAATAGCAGTCATGGTTCCTGATTTATCGAAAAGAAGACTTACTTACCTATTCATTGAAGGTCTCAAGGAGTCAATCAAAAACATAGTAAATCCCTTGGAACCCCAAACCTTGGGAGAAGAAATTCAAAGGGCCATCAAGGTAGATCCAGTTCTCCAAAGGAAAAGACAAGGCAATCTACATACAAATCTCAACCTAAACAAGACCAAGCAAGGAGAGATAATAGAAGGAGAAATTGTCACTTTTGCAATGAGCTTTGGGACAAAGGACACTGATGCCTTGACAAAGAGGCAAGCAAACAAAGAAGAGAGCTAATGGATCAAGGCCTTTGCTTTAGATGCAAAGAGCATTGGGAACATGGCCATAGGTGCAAGAAGGGACAAATACATAAGATAGAGGAGACTTGAGAAGAAGACTCAAGAAGAGCCCCCTCCAAAAAGGAAAAATGGGAAGCAGAGGAGCAAGGAACCTTGGTTGTTATCTCCCAAGCAAGCAAGCATAGACCCTTTCAAATCAAGGGGACACTTAAAGTGCAGAAAATTATTGCCTTGGTAGATAGTGGGGCCTCCCACAATTTCATCAGCCAAAGTTTAGTCGCCAAAAGAAGATTAGAAGCTCAAGATTTTCAAGGGTTCAAGGTAGCTCTCGCCAATGGAGCCATGGATCAATGCTCAAAATTCATCAAATAGTTGGAAATCACCTTGGACGGTCACACTATAAAGGGAGATTTTTATGTGGTGAATTTACACAGCGATGTGATTCTAGGAATGCATTGGATCAATTCCCTAGGAAAGTTTACTATG
Organism: Sequoia sempervirens; assembly: GCA_007258455.2. Taxonomy (NCBI): domain Eukaryota; kingdom Viridiplantae; phylum Streptophyta; class Pinopsida; order Cupressales; family Cupressaceae; genus Sequoia; species Sequoia sempervirens. The sequence continues at coordinate 166,778 of VDFB02321300.1, forward strand.
GACAATCTGTTCACCTAGAAATATGTTTCAAACATAATGGGCGAGAAGTCACTCTCAGGGGATTACCAAATGGATCCCCCAAAATAGTATCATGCAAAAGAATGGAGAAAATTGTAAGGCACGGCCAAGGGGAATGGATAGCCCAATGTATGGTGTTAAACAAAACATCTTCTAAGGAGCAAGCGCTCACATTGACATCCAACCTATCTTAGGGAAACATAAGAAATTTTTTGGAGGTATTCCCCCTGGTCTACCCCCAAAAAGAGGGTTTGAGCACTCTATAGAATTGGAAGAAGGAGCTAAGCCAGTAATAACCACTCCTTATAAGCATCCACGAAAATTCAAAGAAGAGATTGAGAAGACAATTCAAGAATTGTTGAAAATGGGGCATATTTAGCCAAGCAATAGTCCCTTTGTATCATCTGTGGTTTTACTCAAAAAGAAGGATAGTACTATGTGAATGAAGGAGGAGGATGTAAAACAGCTTTCAGATGCCACTATGGGCATTTTGAGTTCCTAATTTTTCCTTTCAAACTCACTAATGCACCAGCCACGTTCCAATCATGCATGAATCACATTTTTCGCCAACAGTTAAGGAAGTTCCTGCTAATCTTATTTGATGATATCTTGATATATAGAAAGACATGGGAAGAGCACCTCCGCCACATTGAGGGAGTCTTAAGTATCCTAGAGTCAAAGTCACTTTATGCAAAAATTTCAAAATGTGAGTTTGGAATGGAAAAGATTCTCTACTTGGGTCAGAAGATCAATGCAGAGGGTGTGAGTGTAGATTAAGAAAAGGTTAAGGCTATCAAATAGTGGCCCAAGCCAAGGTCATTAACTTAGCTAAGAGGTTTTGTTGGATTATGTAGTTACTATAGGCATTTTCTGAAAGGATTCTCCAAACTTTAGCAGCTCCACTCACAGATTTGACAAAGAAGGGAGCCTTTATGTGGAACGACCAAGCACAACAAGCTTTTGAACAACTCAAGGAAACCAATGTGAGCTCATGTCCTATCCTTGCCATTCCATATTTCACACTACCATTCGAACTACATTATGATACCTCGGGAGAAGGAATTGGTGCAGTTCTCATGCAGAGGAAACATCACATAGCCTTTGAAAGCCAAAAGTTAACAAAGGTTGAGAAGCACTAATCCATATATGACAAGGAAATGTTAGCTATTATGCATGCCTTAGCCAAGTTCAGAAAATACTTAGTTTGTGGGAAATTTATCATCCAGACAGACCACAATAGTCTGAGGTTCTCCATGCACCAAAAGGATCTCAATGACCATCAGCAAAAATGGGTAAGCCGAGTACAAGCTTATGACTTTGACATAGAATACATGAAGGGAACCAGAAATGAGGTGGTAGATGCACTATCTAGGCGGCCCCACCTCAACACCATCACTAGCATTTCCAAAGATTGGAGGAACGATATTGTTGCAGAATATGCCAAAGATACTCAAGCCTCTAAAATCTTGGAGGGAAGGATGCCCAATGAGGAGTATAGAATATGGGATGATCTTATATTGTATAAGGGGAGGATTTTTCTCACCCCACAATCAAAGATCAAGGGAAAGATTATTAAGGAGTTTCATGATAGTCCTTTGGCAGGTCACCAAGGATATTACAAAATGTACAAGCAGATTAGAGAGATGTATTCTTGGAAAAGGGTTGAAAAGAGATGTGCTCAAACACGTACATGAATGCATAACTTGTCAACAAAATAAAGCAGAACAAAGTCACCCAACAAGTCTATTACAACCTCTACGCATTCCCAATCAAAAATGGTAAAGCATATCGATGGACTTCATAACTGGATTACCCAAGGTACATGGGAAGGATAGTATTTATGTGGTAGTGGACAAAATCTCTAAGTATGCCCATTTCTTTGCTATCTTATCTGATTACAAAGCATCTCAAGTGGCAAAATTATTCTTTAAGAAAGTCTTTCGTCTTCATGGAATACCCAAAGTGATCATCAGTGATTGAGATAGTAAATTTCTGAGCCAATTATGGCAAGAAGTTTTTAGGCTAGCAAATACCAATCTAACCCCAAGCATGAGCTACCACCCACAAACAAATGGGAAAACAGAAATTGTTAACAAATGGATAGAGGGTTACCTAAGAAATTATGTGACCGATCAACAAACAACGTGGATCAGATGGCTACACTTGGGTGAGTATTGTTATAATACCACCCATCATATGTCAATTGGAATGAGCCCTTTATGGTTATGAAGCTCCTTCCTTTGGAAACTTGATCTCATGAAGACCCTTAGGGAGAATTTGTAGCAAGCACAAAACCAACAGAAAATCTATGTTGATCATCACTAGGTGGAAAGAACTTTTGAAATTGGAGATCTAGTTTTTTTATGACTACATCCATACAAATAGACATCAATCAAAAGGAATGGGGCTGAAAAACTAAAGCCCAGATTCTACGGGTCGTACGAGGTTACAAGAAGAGTAGGTGAGGTCGCCTATGAGTTGGAGCTTCTAGAACATAGCAAAATTCACAACATCTTCCATGTATCTAGACTCAAAAGGGTCCTTGGGCAACAAGTTCTTCCATGCACAGAGTTACCTCCCCTAGATGAAGAGGGACTTGTACTCACATTAGAACCTGAAGTTATCCTTGATACTCGAGAAAAGAAATTAAGGAATAGAGTCATCACTGAGTTCCTAATTAAATGGAAGGGACTCCCGGAAGATGATGCCACATGGGAAAGAGAAGAAACAATTAAGGCCTTTAAGGATAAAAGTCAAGATCAACAAAACACGATGGCTCTTGATTAAAACAAGATGAACTATAGATGTAAAATTTTCAAAACAACTAATAAGATATTCTTTATTTGAGCACAAGACTTGATAAAATGTGTATAAGACTTAATCTTGGATAAGACTCCCTAGAGGAGGAATCCAAAAGACCTAGATAAGACTCCCTAGAGGAGGAATCTGGGAAACTTGGATAAGACTCCCTAGAGAAGGAATTCAAAAGACCTGGATAACACTCCCTAGAGGAGGAATCCAGAAGGACTTGGATAAGACTCCCTAGAGGAGGAATCCAAGGAAAAAAAAAGAAACCTAGATAAGACTCCATAGAGAGGAATCCAGAAACTTGGATAAGACTCCCTAGAGGAGGAATCCAAAAGACTTGGATAAGACTCCCCCAAGGAGGAATCCAAAAGGACTTGGATAAGACTCCCTAAAGGAGGAATCCAAGGAAAAAAAAAGAAAACTGAATAAGACTCCATCGGGAGGAATTCAAAAAGATTGGATAAGACTCCCTAGAGGAGGAATCCAAAAAGACCTAGATAAGACTCCATTGAGAGGAATCCAAAAAACTTGGATAAGACTCCCTAGAGGAGGAATCCAAGAAGCCCTAGATAAGACTCCCTAGAGGAGGAATCCAAAAAGGTTGAAAGGAGACTAGCGAACAAGATCAAGGAAGAAGAATTCATGGGATTGCTTGAGGACAAGCAAAATCAAGCAAGGGAGACTTATGATGTTCCCATCATCGACAAATAAGTATAAGCTAAAGATTGAAATTATTATTTCCAAATAAATTTTTTTTTACGATATAAATATGATGATTTGAATATAATGATTTATATATATAAATATCATTATATTAAAATCCATATATATAATAAAACCAATATACAAAAATCATTACATTAAAATCAATATATTAAAATTAATATATTAAGTAAATCGTTATATTCAATATATTAACATCATTGTATTAAAATTAACATCTAATATATTGAATCGACATCTTAGTAAATCGATTGTTTGATAGGTCATACTGCTTCAGGGAGATGCGTCTGGTGCCCGGGGAGAAGCACGCCTCCAGAATACACCTAAATAGGAACTCGAGAGAAGTTGGGTGGATATACAGGAAGAACAAGAGGAAATCACTGCTGAGATTATGTCAATCTTGTGCCAGGTTTAGAGTAAGAACAATCTAGAAGGAATTAAGGGCATCGCGGCTGAAGAAACATGATAACTTTCCACAAGTCTGAGGTAAAGAGCGCCTAAAGAAGGAAATCATAATCTGTCGTCTTGTAAACTAAGACCACAAGGCATCTCCCAGACATAGAAGAAGTTAGGCGCTAAGCATCATATGAAGGATTAACATACAGAGATCACCATTCCAGCAGTTTGAGAAGTTAAACGTGAGAAAAGATTCTAGTTGTAATCAACCTTCACATCAACCGTCTTTATTGATTCCTATATACCAATCTCATACTCATCAATTGGGCTTATCTTAGGCATAAATCCGTATTATATCAGGGTCGATTAGCACAAAAACTATTGATCAATTCATCCTTGACAGTGTATGATCCACTGCATTTCAACTATACTAACATATGTATTTCAACCTAGATTGGTCACTTACAACAATTACATTAATCAAAGTATAAATATAATATACACTTACATATATCTGGAATAGATTAGTTCTCAGGTTTCTCCATTGAAGTAATATTTTTCTAACAATCTGAGTTGTGAGCCAAGACTTTCCTATTGAGAATCATCACATGATGCTGGCAGACATGACATCAAGACGGATTTTTTGTCATGATGCCTACATGACATTTCCTTTGGTACCATGGAGACGAGGAGATTAGACCAATCAAACTAAGCCCCCCCTCCCAATTATTTATTTAAATTATTTGTTATCACCTTTATTTTTATTTTTTAAATTGATATTCATAAAACCTAATCCCAGTGCCCTGAAATTGGGAGAAACAATATTTTTTATAACTTGCTATGATTGGATTATTACCTATCATCAGTTGTTACTGGAGAGCTAGTTGGTATAGGTTTTATCATATGAGTAATATGATTGAAGAATCAACAAAAGTTCAATTTAATGATTCTAGCAGGAGTGCAAAGTCTAAACCATCTTAGTTAAAAAAATTCTTTTCTAAGGGAATGGAAATGCATCGGTTCATCCAATTATATACAAAAGATGACAGAATTTACATCTGATGAAGATATTGTAGTATAGTACAAAGTCTTGGTTTATCTCCAATGATAACTTATACATGAAGATGTTGATCATTCTATGAAAAAAGGACAGAGAAGACAAGAAGTTGACATTGTACAAAAGGTGAAAATTCCCATGAAAAAAATAATGGTTGTGAAACATGACAAAACACTTCTCATAGTATTTCACAAAAAAGTGTTGTTTTCTTGAAATTAAATAGTCACTATATTGTAGTTAATGTGTCAATTATTTATATAGATCTTGCTTATTTCTACTCCCCCCAAACATAGTTTTTAGATCATCCATTGGGTATGGTGATGACAATAAGGCCCTCGAGAGGATTTGATGAAATTGAATTATTGTAAATTGAGATTGAGGGATATTGATTTGTTAAATTAAGTAAATGAGATTGAGTGGTGAATTGATTATTGTAATGCATATAATCCTATGAATGTAAGATGCTACTTATCAATGATTTTTTGACAATAAAATGATATAAAATAATACTTCTGAAAACACAATCCTATCCACACAATTCAATTTTTTTGACACACATGCCAACGAGTAATGATCATAGAAGACTAGATCACGTCCACTATCTATCTAAAGGATATAATTAGAAGCATAATCAAATCCAAGAGGTAAATTTATGAAAACTAAACATATAATACATTGAAAATAATATCTAACATAACCAATTATAAGTTTTAGGATAAAAATTAATAAATTATACACCTAAGAAACTAAATTAAATACTAAAATCACACATTAATAATACTTACATTGAAACAATAATAAAATATAAAATATATACTTTTCTCCCCTACAAGCTAATATAAAATAATAAATTTAATTTAATCATACAATTGAATTATTGTTGTTTTATTCATCAAATAACTCCATAAAAGTAAAACCATAATTTTTCTTTCTCTGGGATAACTCTTAGAGGAATATTTGAACATTTGTTTTTTTCAAGTTGATGCTTGGAGGACCACCTTATTAAACTTAAGTTATATATCTTTAAATTTGATGGCTTACACAATCATTTCAATCTCTTCCAATTACCACACATATATGAATAAAAATCTAGAGATTTTATTATGAGAAGTTAATCAAAGATGAATATATGATCATAGTTATAGTTGATAGAATCATTAGATTATCTATTGAGTTGGAATCTTCATTAAAAATTGTGTTTATTTTCAAATAATGTTATAAAGTAATTATATATTGATAAATAGTATAATTTTGTAAGTAGTTAGGCTCAATTTTTTATCTTTCATCTATTTGTATTCATACACATTTTTTACATATTTTATTTTACTTATTTTTACACATTTGTTAATACATATTTATGTTTATTATATACCCATATCTAGATAATCATTCACTATATATATATATATATATATATACTCTTTTACTCTAGGTCAATTTCATGGGTGCAAGATCAATTTTGAAGTTGTGGGATCAATCTTTTGCTCACATATATGACTTTTGAAATTTAAATATTCAAATTCAAATATATCTCTTACTCATTTTATTGTTGTGATAAGATGACTCGACACATGTTTTCAATGATTATTGCTATGTAGGGGTATTTAAAGACGTTAATTCTCTTGTATTAATTCACATCTTGAAATCATCCTAGATTCATTGAACTTCCTAGAGGAGTAAAAGATAATTTATTAAAGGATCACTTCAATTGATGCATTAAAAGGAACAATATTGACTTCAAAGTCATCATATAGGTCATTTCCACACTTGTCTATTATGTATCAATTTCTAGCAAAATCATAAAGCCAAAATCTTAGGGTGTTGACCTAGGAGAACTCACCCCTAGTGATCTAAAAACCTCAAGGATTTTTAAATCCTTCCAATCCTTGAAGACTATTAGGAAGCATAAAATCTAGTGAACTAGAGATTAGAAGTGCAAAAATAGCAAGGTCAACTATGCAAGCCACTAGATGGATTTGCACCAATTGAAGCAACCTAGATTTATGGACTTGATAAAAGAAAGATACAATATTATATAATCCAAGAAAAAAGACATATCTAGAACATCTATTTTTTGGGGATCAAAGTGGTATATTTTATTTCCACATCATATTTATCCACTAATAATAGTTCTAGAGATAAGTACCATGTATTATTTATATTTAATTCTAAATTATCCACTTCCATAGTTGATTATTAAGTAATCTAGGTGATTTATTCCAAGATTCATGCATTTATTTAATTATCCTATATTAAAATTATGAAAATGTTAGTTTTCATTATATTTTTAGTGAACCCATCCTATCTTACACCATACTAGGGTTTTGTCTTAGGGTTTTAGATTTACACTTTTGGATTACATCACCATATTGTATCTCTTTCTAGGGTCTATGTACCTTTCATTTCTATTCCAATGATATACATTTTTTAGGGCTTGAGTTGCATTATTTGCTATCTCTTTTCCCACCCTACCCATTTTGCTACCCCATTATGGTTTCATTTATATATTTGATATTTTTTATATTTAAAATTTGAAAGTGAATTATTGAGATTTAGCTGTACTCATAATCCTAATCCTTCAATAAGGAGTGCTCATATAAACCCTACCATGGCCACCCAATATAATGAAACTAAAACTCATTTTCATGTTTTTCTTAAAAAATAATGGATGATAATTAAGACTATGATCATGATACCCATGCCAAAAAAAAAATTACAAATGAGATTTTTGGTTTGGATATTGTTGAAAATTGTATACAACTACCCAGTATGATTCATAAAGTTTTCATAAAAAATTCATGGATTAGAAATGTTGCAAGACATTATTTAAGATTGTGGCATTTACTTCTCATGTTAACATATTTACCTCGTTTTTATTTTCTACCATTCAACCATCCTCCACCATTACTCCTACTACTATTTTCCATCCGTGTAGTGTCACCCCTACCTCTACTAGTATCCCATCATATAGTGGCTTTCCTTTCTCCATCTTCCACCCTCTATATGGTCTTCATCCTAAAGATACCACTTTTGAGATACCTACATTTGACATGACATATAACACCTCTATTCCTATTTTATCTACCACTAACCCATTTACCATATCCACCACTCACACTTATCATATGATTTTGAATTCCTCAAATCAAATATCTACCATGTGCTCTCATTTCATGCCTCCATCTAAGCCCATTATAATATTCCTCCACACATCTTTCCTAACCCATTACCACTATCACCACTTATACCAACCAACACATACTTATACCCATTCTAATGTCCTTGAACTTTCGCTAGTTACATTTTCATCTCTTTTCCTAGATGCATAAATGCATAAGGTAGTTCAAGTAGAACAAAGAAATAAGATGCAAGACCTAATAGCCAAATAGTGATGAATTCAAATATGCAAGACATATATCATTATATTATGTAATTGTTACATCACAAATTTGAATGTATAATGGCAATGGAGACCCTAATATACATTTGAGATCATTTACCACATCTTGAATGAATTTGTTTGTATGAAGATAAATTACTGGCTAAATCATTTTCGAGGATACTTAAAGATTATGTTGTAGAATGGATAGTTTTTATTGCATCATGGGTTTATCCATATATTAATTAATTTTGTAAAGGTTTTCTTGAATTAATTTAAAGTTAATATTAAGCTTAGAGTTACCAATTTTGATCTATTTGAGTGTGCACAAGAACTCAATGATCATATTATTGATGATTCCATATACTCTTGATCATCAAGGATATCATTTGTAGTTCATGTATCATCATGTATGATGATCCTACCTTGGATGGGTTGTCAAAGGATGTGATATGCATCCTCTAGAGTAATGGTCATCTCTCTTGTTGGAAGATGAAAGGTGGAGGTATCTGAATCCCATCTCTCCATAAGCTCCATGAACATAGCGTCATAGTACCTCATAGGGGGAATGGTGTATACCAAATATAAACCAAATGTGCACATAAATGTTGCTGCTCTACAATAGAAATTTGTGTAGTGTGATCTTGTAGAAGTGAAATCAGATGGCCTCCCAAACACTCTCACATATGCAATAGATTTTTTCAAACAAAAAAGTAATTCATTATATGTATTGCATCCAAAACTATAAATAGACATCAAATAATCAACTCTAAGTCTTAGAAATCTATGTCCAGTCAGGGGTACCCTTCTTGGTCTAGGGAAACCATGCTAGTCTAGGGAACCCATGTAGGTCAGGGGCACCCTTAGAGGTATAGGGCACCCTAAATTCAGAAAAAACTTACAAAAAATTCATATGATAAGCATCTAACCTAAAAGAAAAGTAGAAAAGTAACTCGCCTCTCATGTCATCGTGCCCCATGCGATGTACTCTCTCAACACCTCGAGCCTCAAGATTTGGTACGGTCGTCGTTGTTGAATCTTCACTCCTAGGGCTAATGGTCTTAGTCCTCTAATCTCTCAAATTGTAAGTGTGAAAATGCATGTCCAAAAATTAAAAATATCATCACTTATAAGATAAATTTAGTAACATATTTCTCATACTATACCCTATTAAATTCAACATAACTTGAGCTAGCGAGCTACATTTTTTATGCCATCTATTCTATTAGAATCATAATTTTTCTCTTGTTCATGTTGTATTCTTTTTTATATAAATCATTGTGATTACATGACCTCATCACAAGCATTTTCACCAAAACCCCAATCAATTCAATGTGGCAAGATTTCTACCCTGATTCCACCTCCATAAAGCAAACAAAATCAAGGGCCATACATTTGTAACCCTAGAATTTCATTATCTTTAGAAATTTTATACTAACACATTTGATTGTATGTGTAGGATGTTTTATGAGTTTCTAATGATTCAACTTTGCAGGATGTGGTTCCTAATGTGTGGTTTTATAGATTAATACACTAGGGGCTTCATTCTCTTGTTTGGAAAATGATCTACATCCCCTACAATATATTTTTATGATATGAATTATTTTCATTACTTTATCTTACATATGCACATAGTGTCATATGGCCACTAAAGTGGGGGCTAAATGTAGCATCAAAAATTGTACTCCCTTTCAAGAGAAAGCATGATTTCACACTCTATTTGGAACTAGCTTTATTGACCTTTCATATCAAAGCATTGAGATATTCCCTAGCCCTAAGTTTTCTTATCAACCTAGGAGAATGTGTCAAAAAAATATTATCAATTAAACATCAACAAATCAGCTCTAACAAGTGCCCTCACCATGGATAAGTCCTAAATTCAACAGACCCTAAACAACCAATGTAAATCTTGTTGAGTATGAGAAGGCCAGTTTAGGCCACACTATGCCCTAGACTAGCTATTTTTCTTGACGGTATTCATTTCCTATTTTTTTGGGTCTCTAATTTCAAAGATGTAATTTCAAATTTGGGCCTTGGCAGTAATTTATTCCCAAAAATTCAAATTTAAGTATGTTATACTAAACTTTAATTTATCCTAAGTTCCACTATATAAACATGAATTATTATTTCAAAATGGAAGAAAAAGGATCATAAGACAATTATATTCTACCAAATTATATTTAAATTTATAGGTTTTCAAGGTGAATTTCAGATTTAATCAAGATTGCTACAATGATAGAAGTTTGATGCCAATGGAAGAACATGATGAAATCTAGGTTTTGTAGATTGCTTTGGCCCTCTTAAACCACCTAATGACTTGTTTCTAAAGTGTTATCATCTTCAAGCTTCAACCTACTTGCTGCCCTAAGAAAGGTATTATTGCATTTTAGATTTTCCTAAGGTTATTTGACTTTCTCTTAGGTTGATCTCATTGTTATCATTTAGGGATCCTTCTCTAACATATTTGAGTAGGATTTATTTGTATTTTAGATTATTATATAATTATATTCACATAAGGTTAAAATCACATACACTTTATCATTTAGCTCATTAGCTATTTGTGAAGGTAGAAATACCAAAACAGGGGTTTGACTAAGGAAAACTCTTATATAGACACCCCTTACACCTCTTTGTTAAGATTTTTGTAGGTTCAAAGTCGAAGGAAAAGATTCTAGAATAGGATTATAGAAGGAAAACAAGGTGCTATAGACCTATGAGCTCAAATCTAAAAAAAGATGAGCTCAGTCTAGGGCATATTACGTCTTAGACTAGCTATTTCATCTTCAAACTTCAGTCATGGGTGCACAATTCTCTACCCTCCATAGATCTATTTTTAGTTCCTAACATTTCAATTTCATCAATATAAAAAATTTACATTTTCAAATTAGATCTTGTAATCAAATCAATTCAATATATTCACATTAATTTTAATCAATTCCTAAGGCACAAAAAGATTTAAGATCCAAAGTAGATTGAAACACCTATTAGGTTGCAAGTCAATCTTACATCCTTTCCAATTTGGAATCCAATGTTTGTTGGAAAAGGATTAATTTTAATGATCTAAACATTAGGTCTAGAATCCCTCTTTTAACAAAATATTAGGTATCCATGTACAAATAAAAATGAAATCTCTCACAAAAAGAGAAAAGGAGAAAACCTAGTGGGACAAAAATCCTCCCCAAAAAAGTGATGGAATACAAAATTCTCTCAATGATGCATGAGAAGGACAAAACTCCATTCGAGGAAAAATACCCCCATAAGAGAGAAGAAGAGAGACCATGTTGAAAATATGTTGACATTGATGTCAAAGTAGATCATTGATTTCAAAGGAGTGATGCCAACAAATCAGTGAGAATTAAATGTAATTACTTTTATCATGTCATGTCTGAGCATTTGAAATTATGAAGTATTGTGATCATTGCATAATTTTAATGGTATCATTACTAAGAACAAGGCTACTTGTAGTATGCTTGAAATATCATCTTGTATCTATTGTAGTTGTTGGAAGCAGTTTGGAAGTGTTTGTGGTAGTACTCTATGGTTTACTATTCATGCATTACATGTTATACTATCATAGTGTGTTTTTATTCATATTCTACCACAATTGTGTGCTATAGATTGTGGTTTATACCCCAAGTAAAGTTACTCATGATGTACCATATTCCAAATTTTTAGAGGTTGAGCTTTTGTAGACAAAATTTTAGAACTAACAAAGTTTTTTGTGTTTGTTGGTTCACTAAGAATAATGTTTGTATGTTTGCACCAAGGGAAGCATGCACTAGCTGGAGGAAGCATGTGAAGATAAAATAGGTCTAGTTTAAGATCACTTAAGGAAGCACATAACATCATCTAAAATTGGTGGTAACATAATTGTTTTTGGACTAGGTCGCGTACACATTTCGTATCAATTTGAATTAAGATCTACCCTTTGCTAACATGGCTAATTACAAATGGTGTCAAGAATTTCTTGGTGGACATAAGATATTGTTAATATGTCAGAATGCATATATTTATGACAAGGAATCATTCAATGTAATGTATGAGAGTGTAAGCAAATGTATGAGTGTGTGAAGGAATGCTATGTAATTAGGGATTTAATACGAATATCAATGTGATATAATGTGAGTTATATTCCAATCATTGTGTGCTATTATTAGAAGATCATATGTTAATTGGGAGAGTGTGTGAAGGTTGATTAGATCAAGTGCAAGTTGTGTTATTAGTCTTGAAGATCCAAAAATCATATCTCTGTAATCCATAGGACTAGTGTCTTACCTATTGATTTGGTGCTCAAATATTTATGTTAGGGATTGGTGTCTCTAGTAGGTCGGTGTCTACAAATACAATTGAGGATTGACGTCTCCAGTAGGTTGGTGCCTACTTCTTGATTGCAAGTGATTCATTATTTCAGTGAGGATAGATTTAGTCAATAGCTCCAAAAAGCTTTTTTCACTGTGGTTTTTCCTATTCTAAGTTTCCACGTACATCTAGTGTTCCTTGTCTGAATATGTGCATCTATGTTACTTAATTTTTAAGAAAATTAATGCTTGTTGCTTTGATGTTTTTGAGGCTCATGTTTGGATAAGTCACTAATGGTAATTAATCTTGAAATTAAATATTTTTTGCATATATTAATTCACCCCCCTCTCAGTATATGGTGTGACCTTTAATTGGTATTAGAGCTAAGTTCCTTTGATAAATCTTAATAGCTTGAGGTAAATCTGAGATGACACACTCAGTGGCTCAAGAAGGTTTGTCTTCAAATAATACATCATTGTTTGATGGATGTAATTATGACTTTTAGAGTGTGAGGATGGAAGCATATTTGATGGCCCTAGGATTTGAGGTTTGGCAATCAGTTGTGGATGGATATGAAATCCCTGATTGTCCCACAATAGGTCAGGCTAGAAAGAAGGCTTGTGAGAGTAATTCCAAGGAAAGAAATACTATTTTATGTGGTTTATCTATCTCCAAGTTTGTAAATATTATTCATTGTAGGACATCGAAGGAAATATGGGTTAAGTTACATGAAATCTATGAATGTGATGACGAGGTTAAAAAAAAAAAGATTCAAACCTGCAAAGGTCAATTTAAAAGTCTAAAAATGAAGGAAGAAGAAAATGTTTCTATATTATTGCTTTGGGTTGATGAGGTTGTTAACTCTATTGGAGGTCTTGGTGAAGAGATGAGGGAAGGTATGAATGTGAAAAAGGTACTCAAATCCCTTCCCTAAAATTTTGATGCAAAATTTTCTAATGTTGAAGAAGTTAAAGATTCAAATACTCTAACTATGGATGAGTTACATGGAATTTTCACTTCCTATGAAATGAAAATTGATAATGATATATCTATAAGGAAAGAGGTTGCATTCAAAGTGTATAGGAAGCAAGATGATTTCGATTCAAAAGATGGATCAGATCGTGAAGAGTCAAACTTTATCAAAAAGCTATAGAGAGGTTTCAGAAAGTATAAAGGTAAGTTTCCTTTCAAATTTTTTAACTTTGGTGAAGTAGGAAATTCATGGCTAAGTGTCCATACAAAGATTCTAGTAATGATGGGAAGAAGTCATTTTCAAAAAGGAAAAGGTTTCAAAAAAATCAAAAGATTTTCTTTATCAATGAGGAGGGTTACTCATTTGATGATGATGACCAAAACACTTCTAAGAATGAAGGAGAAAAGGCTCTATTCATGGATATAGAAACTTTTGAAGGTGATGCAAAAATGAAGTCTCAAAATGATGATGATGTTGAATTAGATATTGTGGAATAATTTCTTTTTTCTAAAAAAGAAATTAAAATAGTGAGAAAAAGAATTGTTGAAGAAGTGAAGGTTAAAGACAAACTATCTCAGAATCTTGAGAAACTGGAGAATGTGGTCATTGACTTGAAGATTCAAGTGGAAGAAGCAAAGGTGATTGAAGAAGTTATGACAAAAAGGTTGCTAACAAGAGACAAGGATTGTGAAAAGCTTGAAGCAAAGATTGTGTCATTAAGGAAAAATCATGAAAATGAAAATCATCAACTAAAGATGAAGTTTTGGAAGAGCACTGAGATCTTGGATTGATCAGATAATAGAAAGTCAAAGATTGTCGCATTTCAAAACCAACATTGGTTTTACTGACATATAGAAGAATACGGTGACTGAGCAACCCATGAAGTCAATTGGTGAGATTCCAAAAGAGAATGGCTCCAGAAGTTCAAAGTCTGAGCAGGTTGTGATAACTAAAGAAAGAAATTTGATGGATGATGGTTTCACTCAAGTGCATAGATGGAATAGAAGATTCAAAAGACAAGCTTCAAGAGGTCAAGGATACAATACCAAGTTCAATCATTCTTTTTCTAGTTATTATTTTACTTGTAATCATTTTGGTCATAAGGCTATGAATTGTAGAAAGATTCTGACAAAAAATAATAATTTTTTTAGCAGAAATGTGTTTGCACCATTGTTTGATTTCAATATTATTTATCATAAATCTAACAATTTTCAGAATATTATTAGAAATTGTAGAAGCAATTTTGTGGCCAAATACAAAAGGAAATAACTCAGTATGTCAGAGTAGTGAAGTAAAAAAGGTTTGGAAGAAGAAGCCAGAGGAACAAAGACCAAATAAATCCATGGTGGCTCAAATCGCATTACATGCCCAAAAGGAGAAGAATCTAAGGATCATTAACAATGGATGTTCAAGCCACATGATTGGAGACAAGAGAAAGTTCATGCATTTCAAAAAGTTTGATGGAGGGGTTGTAACTCTTGGTAACACCTCAATTGCTAAGATTATTGGTAAGGGTATCTTGAGTCTTGATGGTGGAAAGATAAAAACTTGTGATGTCTTGTATGTAGAAGGATTGAAGCAAAATATTTGGAGTGTAATTTAAATGTGTAATAAAAGCTATAAGCTCTCATTTAGTGCTAAAGGTTGTGAAATAAAAAAAATTGGTACATATGTGAGTTAGTTGTGGAAGGAAGAAGGAATGACAATGATGTGTATCATCTCAATGAGGTGAATGGAAAAAAATGATTTTCCATACAAAGAGAATAGAGTTGGCTTTGGCACAGAAGATTGGGACACATCAATTTTGATGATCTTGTGCAGATTAGTTCAAAAGGAATGGTAAGAGGCATGCCAAAGATCAAGAATCCTCCATTTACTAGTTGCAAACCATGTCATGAAGGAAAATAGACAAAGACCTGATTTCCTACTAAAGAGTATTCTGCAACAAAGCCATTGGATTTGATCATATAGATCTATGCAAACCAATGAGGAAAAGGAGCATTCAAGGTGACAGGCATTTTATGATGCTTATTGATGATTATTCTAGAATGACTTGGATTACACTTTTGAGCATTCAACGTGATAAAAAGAGCTATGTAGGTGGCATGAGTTGGTGGATGTGGATACCTTTGAGGTATAGGTGATTGGATGGGTTAGCACTTGTTGTGGGTGCTATTTTTAGTCGCATGGGTTGTTCAGTTGGATGGGAGCAAACAATTTCTTGGTTGTTGTTCTAGCTGATGTTCTATCTTGTTTTATAGAGGATGACTTCATGGTTGTGTTTGGGTTGCGAGCTTTGAAGTTGATGTTGTTGATGATTTTGTATAGCTTGTGAGCACAGTGGAGTAGTGGTAGTATCTTGTATCTTTTGATATCACTGGGATCGTATGCTTGTTTTTTTTGTACTGATGCATTTCACCTGGGCTTATTCTTTTTTCTTCCATAGGTGGCACATTGGAGGATGATAGGGATTGTTTCTTGAGATGGTGGACATCTTGGATGTCATTGTAGGTGTCTTGTTAGAGTATGAGAGCATGTATAGATTCATCTAGTTTCATGGATGGTTGTTATGATGTGATTTTCATCATTTGACCCTAAGATATTGTTGCTTTAGACTCTTGATAGGTCTTCAACAAGTGGTAGAATGTGTAGATTAAAGTGTCTCAACCTTTGAGTCCTGGCATTTAATTAGTTTGATTAATTAAGCTTACTTTGGATAAATATTGTATATTTATTTGATATCCTAAGTTGCCAACTTTATAATTCAAGTCATTCAAGGAGTTCCTATTTTTGTGGAGAAAATTGAGGGAAGCCAAGGAAGAAGCCACTTGCCACAAGGAAGGAACTTCTAGGAGAAAATTTGAGAAAATTTTCTAGAAGTTCCATAGTGACGACATGTGGCATTCTCCCTTTCTTGTTGATATGGATTGATCCCTATTTTATAGGAAGTTGGGTGCCCCACTTGGAAGATTCTATTTGATAGGGTTGAATTTCCAAATGTTTCCAATTTGAGCAAAATTAATTTGACAAGATCCTATGAAGATTTGAAGAGTCTTGTTTGAGTAGTTTCTGATTCGATGTTGAGTTGGAAAAGCAGTTTTTTGGTTTTATTAGCCTTAGGTTCCTAAGATAAGGATTTTATCCTATTTGTGTGGAATGGTATCCCTAGAATAAGGATAATCTCAGTTTGTGATTGACAAGTTGAAAGAGAACTCATGGGTGTTGAGTTTTTTTAGTTATAGTTTTATAGGTTGAGCTAGAAGTTGTGGATTTTCTCCTTTATTGTATATTTTTAATCTAAGAGGATATGGAGATGGAATATTCTATTCTAGGAGCCTCTATTTCTAATTTATATATGTACTTTCCATGTTAGAGTTGATAGGTGAGAGAGATTGAATTCGCAAGGGTTATGCTGCTAGATTTTCTCCAGATGGAATATGATGTAAATCTCCATGTAAGGGCTTAGAGCTTGCAATTGTATTTTAATTATGTATTTTTTTCTGAATAATACAATGGATCTATGCTTTTGGAGTGTGGGGTTATTTACCCGAAAGGGTTTTCCCCATGTAAATATTTTTGTTCATGTCTTCTATTTTAATCTTTCATATTTATTGAATATGTTTAATGCATGTTGTTGAAATTGGTTGATCTTGCAAGCTCTAAAATTGCATGAACTTTCCTCTAAGGATTGATGGTGTGAAATTAACTATGTATGATTTCGCTCTATTTCATAGTAGTACGTGTGTTTTGAGGTTCTCTAAAGAAACGTAGCTTACCAAAGGCACCTACTAATTTCAAATGTCTATTCTTGGATGAACCAATTTCCCTTCAATAATTATCACTAGGTCAAGAGTGACTAGTTGTAATGACCTCTTTTGTAGCTACTAAATACTATGTACATACATTAAAAAATGCTTGTAATGTATTTTTTCCTTTAGATAGTTTCCTTTTTATTCCATAGACATTTGCAAAATATGAATTTACTAAACATGATCTTCTAAGAGATACAATAGTTATGTTTTGATTTAAGGTTTTCCCTAGTTTTTGACATTAAACCATGAACAAAATCCATTAATCTACTCTTATTTTCTATATTAATGGTGAGAAGATGAGGTTAAGGGTTTGAGTTTTTAAGGCCAGTGCCTCATTGGATATCAAAATCACATACAACCATTAAAATTTTAAACAAAAAGTTGTAGCAACTTAGATATGATATTGTGAAAACACATCTACATATTAATCCTTCAAAAAAATCATAAAAATTACTATGCAACATAGATAAGACCAATAGAAAAACAAGTTCACATTTATTTAAGCCCCTAAGACAATTATCTAATCTTTGTTACATTTACACCAATAATTGTGATGAAGAAATATCTTAAAGTAGTAAGAAACCTATCATATTCTACTAAACAAGATCTTTCAAAATTCTTACAACTAATCAAGGAGACATTATTACAAATTATTTTCTTTTGTAGCTATCTTCCTACAAGTTTTGAGTGACTTCTCTAATGGTAGATAGACTAATAATTGTGGAAACCTAGGTAGAAATATATTTTTTAAAATTGTCAAGAATCTTGGATAACCAATCATTTAAATTAATAAAAAAATTGAATATATACATCTACAACTTGAATACATGAATAATGAATAAGAAAAATATGAATATAATGTCACATAGATCCATTATGCCCTGGTTTCCATCATGATAAATTCTCTACATAGTAAACACCCCTTTACAATCTATAAATAATTGAAAAAGTGAAATAATTCTCCATGCACATGCCACACCTCTAAGAATTAATGGAATATAAATTTTCAGTTCTAGCATGGGAAAGGAACCCTTGAAATTTGCTAAAGCAATGGACTAGAGATGGTGTGCATGCTTTTGTTTTGTGATCTTGACTGCCCCAATAAGTTAGGCCATGGGCATAACACTACATCTTGCAATATTGAAAATATAAATTGAGTTCAAAGAACATACCAATCACCATAAAAATAATTTCATTAAAATTGTCTATTAATATACTCATCAATTGTGGCCAAATCATGTGAAGAACTATAGGAAATCCATAAAATCTATTATGAAAATTAATTTCTTGCAAGATTTGATATGCTACAATAACTCAAGCTTGGACATGGAATATTTCCTCATTGAATGTATTCCTTCTTTATCATTAAAAATGGTTTATATGTGTTCTTTGGGGGGTGCATGGCCAAATTAGGCCATGAATGAAACCCTAACCGCTTTATAGCTACTCACCAATGAATACTCAAATTATACAATTGCACCAAAATCAGACTTAGATATCTTAGGAAGTTAAAATACACCTTTGATTATTTTTAGTACTTTATTTGACATGTCAAGTCCTTTTTCAATGACCACGTAGCTTTCTAGGTCATTCTAGTGAGCTACAGATAAATTGGAAAAATGGGTAGGAATGTTAGATTTTGAAGCTTAGGAATAACTCATAGAAAAACCTATGGTCAAAATTTCAAACTTTGGAGAGGATCAAGAATTCATGCTATAATATAATGAAAGAAAGAGGAAGTTTGAAAGAGGGACCCTAGCAAGGAAAAGGTTTTTGAGATTTCAAGATGATTGCAAGCTTTTGAGGTTGAAGTAAATTAGTACCAAATTAGGAATTGACTATTTAAATGTGACTTTAAAATACTTAGGGAAAAATAATGAAGTAGGAGTCAAAGTTTGGAGAAGCATGGAGTAGGGTACTTAGGAAACAGATGGTCTAGCATCCTAGTTTGAAAAGCTTAGAAACTTTTGGAGACTGAAAAGGTGATTTCAACATGACAACATGATAATGTCAATGGATATGACTAAATGGAGAACATTGAAAATGGATGACATTAGCATTGTATAAAGATGATGTCAACAAGGATGGACTAGCTCATAACTCTAATGGAAGGGTCATATCTACAAAGGGGGAATCAGAGAGGTAAGGTTTGGATGAAAGTGATTATAGGGGATGGGAAAGTATGAAATCATGGAAAAAAATAAAAGGGGACAACCTATAAGGCAAACAACTAGGTATTTGGAATTGGATATACAATGGAATTGGTACTAGTTGATTATTAGGACTAGCACCCCACCGATGCAAGAATTTTCTAAAGAGAAACTCAACACTTTGGGCTGAATATGAATGGAATGATATCCCTAATAATTTGAAAGGCCAAAAAACCACACCTAGAGACAAATTTAAACAAGGGCATGAATGGGTTGTCAAGATCGATAGGATGGATATATGATCATGTGGACAACCTTGACAACCTAAAACTCAAACAACTTATATAACTTGAGGAAATGACCCCTTTGACTTCAATATTTATAATTTTTTGGGTCCTCTTAAAGATATTGAAGCACAACCAATACACATAGACACCACATAACACACTTGGGATAAACTGTGGAAAAATAAAAACCAACTTATACTTTCTTAGATTAGTCATCAATAATAGGTCAATGGGGTTTGACACATAAAAAAGGAAGGGACTCAAGTAAGAGAATTGACATGCCAAGATTGAGTCCCAACACAACTAAAGATAAAAATATTTTTTCATAACTCAAACATTAAATCACCTCTACATTTGATTTTTTCTAAAATCATAAAGTATCACAATCAAAAGAACCAATAAGCAACACAAGCATAAATATAAGTGAGAAAATCACATATCAACATCTTCAAACCTAATACACTATTAAGTTCTCAAAAAAATCTCTTGTTTTCCTATAAGAAGTCTAAAATTTGACATTGTGGGCACAAGATATGACCTATCAAATCAAAGAGAAAAAGTGGCTTCCAACTAGTATTTTCTATCCACAACAACAAAATCTAGAAAAAAAATACCACAAACAACACTCGAAAAGATGTTTTTTTAATTTATGAGAATATGAAAATTTGACTACCTAAGTGAAATTTATGTACAAAAAATACCCTCCTTTAACTGAATTCATACTAGCCTTGGTGTCTTGAGGTCGATCCCCTAGTTGCATGTGGTGGTATACAAGAAAAATGTAGGTGACTATGGCTAGTAACGGCAGTAGCCCAGCTAAGGGGAGATTTGACACTTAATGTGTAGCAACCAATATTAGAGACCCAACACACATTGATTGGGTGTAACTAAGGGCTAGCCCCCATGTGATAGCAGGTGAATCTTGCTATCTAGTCCACCATATGATCCTATGTTGGAACCCAAACCTTTTTTTAAATAACTCTACAAACCATCCTAAACTTTTAAAATATTTTTCTTTATCAATCATTCATCTATAGCTTTTTGACATATGTGAAGAATATTCTATAAGATCTAGTGAGTATACCATAGAATGACAAAAATGACTACACAACCATACAAACTATATAGATTCCATATAGTTATACAGACAACAACAATTGAATATTCCTCCATTCCCCAAAAAATACCCTTTCATTTTGTAAACCTCATAGTGTTTTATACAAATCCATAGGTTTTTGAGCCTTTTGGTCTCAATGTTGAGGTCCATTTTTATCCAAGATATTTCCAATAAAATATCACCCCTAAAACCCACTTACAAAATATTTATCAAACCCTAGATCTACAAGAACCTAAGTTTGTAAACACACTTATAACCTCGACAATATCTTTATTCTTTTCCAACAAGGCCATGGATTCAACTATGAACAAAAATATACTGATACCAAGGGTTAAAAACTAAGATGGTATTTCCTACAACCTAATAACCAAGATTTGATACCAAATAAAAGGAAATTTACATCCCTAATAAACTATTTCCACATAACCCTAATTGATAAAATATACAAAAAAGTATTCAAAATCCATAATGAAAATGAATAGACAAACATGCTATCGAGATGACACAAGACATACCATAAGAAAAACCTCAAAAGGGAAAAGCCTAGACTACAAAATCACTCACACACTTAATATAGTATCTCATTAAAATAGATTACAATATAATTCTGGAGATTCCATGCAAGGATTCTAAAACATCAAGCTCCCTAATTGCATTTCATGTGAACAAGCAAACAAGAATCATGTAACTATACATCCCAATCCATGCTTCCTCTACTCACCTATGGAACTTATAAAATATGCTCAATCAACCTTGGTCAAGAAGTCAAAGGTTACACGAACCAACCTCAACAACTACTCATGTGCTTACTTTTATAAAAGCAAGCTTGCAAGAAACACCAATTGGTATTACATAAATCATGTGCATCTAAACAATGAGCTTACAAAACCATCCCCCTCATTTAATTATTGTTACTAAGTTTTCTCGATCAGTACTATTTTTCCCAATATTAAATATTTTCTCAATGTGAAACCCATATCAAATATCTATCTCAATGTTACAAATAGCATACAATTTTTTTTTTCAAAAATGTCTTAGCCCATATGATGCACACATCCCTAGATTTTCTAGGTGTACCACAAATAAATATTACCTATTATATTACAAGCACTATGAAAGGTATACAACACACCTTTCCCAATAACCTTAAAACTAGGAACTCATGTCTTTCACATGATCAATAAAAGTACTTGTGCACACAATGTGACATCTAGCTAGGTGTCATCCTCTTCATCCCCTCATCAAGTTGCAATTTTATATTTTTTGGTATTTTTAATTCTTGAAGAAAATTATCATCATTACTTTATCCATAATATTTCTTTTCATTTAAAATCCTTCAAATTATAACCAATCTTTAGGTTGACTTGGCTTTAGAACTACAACCATAGAGGATAAAACATCAAACCCATTTTTTAAAATTCATAAGCTTTAAGAATAATATTTAAATATAATATTGAATAGACAAATATCTAAATGATAACAATGCAAAAGTCCATATCAATAGTTGGATGTCCTCCTAAAGCACCCTCATCATCCAAATCATGTTAACCTCCTCAAATTTTGCATCAGTGTAAGATGGTTGACATTTAGCTTATCCATGTAGTCATACAATTTATGGTTTTGTAGGTATAACAAGGTTTTAGAGTTCATTTGTGATTTGCAAGCAAGTAGGATTTTGGGGATTTCAATGTAGCCATGCAATTTATAGTGGTCAATAAATTTCAAACTTGTAAGTATGCAATTTGTCAGTTTGTAATGTGCAAAGGACTCTATGGGATTTCAAGGTTTTATTGTAATAGTGTACTTATGTGATTTGTAATGATTACAAGGGACTTGGAAAAGTATAGAAAGGTGAGCATAAGAGGCTGAATTTCCAATGTAAGAATGTAATTTACAAGTGATATAACACAAAGTTAGGTTTTTGAAATACACACATGCACATAAATAGTCCACCTTATAGTCTTAATGAGGATTTGAAGTTTTGCGCAGGTATTTAATAATTATAATGTGCTTAGAAAATTTAGGCATATATTTCAATAGGAGCACATGAGATTTTAGGGATTATGTGCAAGCATATAAGTTGAAAATTTGGTTGAAAAATCCATAATAGGAAGTGAGCATAAGGATTCAAGTATTTTATGACATCGTGTAATTTGTAAATGATCATAAGTTACCTAGAAAGTTGTAACTATACCATTTTCAAATGCATGACATTTCAAAGCTTTGTCATAAGATTATAACAATTATAAAAGTAAAAAAAATAAAAAATATTCTCCAACTTTTATTAACTGTTGGAATTTTGGAATGGGGATGCAAGATGAGAACTCAATTATAAAATTACAAGAAAATTCTGTATTTTTTATGCAAGTAGCCTATGTAATTTTGAAGTGGGAATATAAAATTGAAATGCAACAATCACACAAAGTTGATGGGGTTGCAGGGATTGCATGCAAGCATGTAATGTGCAATAATTTAAAAATTACATAACATGAAATGTCTAAAAGTTTGGTTATAGAAAAAATTCAACCTTTGACTCTAGAATTTTCAAAATTTCTTGAAAGTAGACCTCCTTGAGACCAATTGACTACTTGCTCTTAACATGAATTAATCAAATACCTATAAAATTGATCAAACTTCCCAAACGTAAAATTTAAAATTAAAATAGATTGGAATGGCCTAATAAAGCCAACACATAAGCTATGAATCATAAATCTCAATGTTGTTCATTGAAAAAATCTTATATGAGTTATCAATGATGAGCAACATAGGGAGTTAGAGTGAAACTAAAGGAATGAAACATGCAACTTCAAGGCACAAGAAATAAAACTTACATAGGACCTAAAAAATCTGAGCCTTTAAAAAAGAGGCTCCTTATTTCCCCTAGGGAAACTAAAGCATATTGTGCAAACACCAACACAATCTAGGATGTTCTTACATGTTACATTTTGTACACTTATTCCTATATGATTAGATGATTATATGCTTAAATTATTATATGATTAGAATAGATTATATTTACTTTTCATGTACTACTTTACCTCTTCCACCAATTCCTTCTATTGTTGGAGGGAAGGGGAAAATATCTTGTCACTAACATTCCTATGCTTCTAGATATGTTTAAATAAATATAGATGCCTAGATAGAGACTCATCTTATGAAAAATTATATACACAAAAGATGAACATGCATGATCATATCCTCAAATGGTCTATTACTTTGTATGAAGCCCATGGCAATATCTTTTGAGTGTGAATATTTACTTTACATGCATGTGTGTGAGTGCTACATACTATGAGTTACATGATCATTTAGGATTTTCATTCACCTCAAAGGGGGGACAAGACATAATGGTGAAATGTTCATACCCATGCTATTTCTTATTAATTTTTGTGTCTATTTTGAGGTATTTTCTTAATACATGTACCTAATGTAAATGTCACAATATTGTGTGAATTTGGGCTCATTCACTTAACCTATTTATTCATCTACACAACACATATCCTTATACATTTAGCCTTACATATTCCATTTACAAACATACACACACTTATACGTTCCTTTATCTACCTTATTGCCACACTACTTTATGCACCTACTTCTTTTTGCTTGTATGTTATTGCTTCATTTTAGGATAATTTTATGGACATGGGAATGTCTTCCTAATCATGAACTTATCTATTTTCAATTTAAATTTTAAAATTCATAATTTATCCTTTTCTACATTGAGCTAACTAAACACACTTTTGACATGATTTGATGTTATGTGCTAGTATTTAAAGACACTCAATGCATTTATTTTAGTAATCTCCAACAAGCATTTGAAAGTGCATTATTCTAGAGCATTTGAGTAATCAATAGTGACACATTTTGATTTGGTACAATAAACAAAGTAAAGAATTTAAGTATCAGAGTAATTAATAGTGACACACTTTGATTTGGTGTAATAAACAGAGTAAAGAATTTGCATCTTAGGTACTTTCTTGTTCTTTTTTATATTGTTAAATTCCAAGATGTTGATTAAAGTGCAATGTCATTGCAACTTGACTATATGATCACCTAACAAGGTAATTTCAATACCAATAGTCCCCAATTCTCAAAAACGGTATAGTAGAGAACCACTCATCAGGTGAACTATCATAACGCAGCCCTAAAGATTGCTAGGATTAATCTCAAGCACAAAAGTAAATCCATAGCAAACTTGGCTTAGCCATATGAACTTGTACTCTAACATAATAGAGATTCAATATACAATTAAAGACAATTATACTAACAAAGAGACATTATTTTCAAGACCTCTAACAATAAAGAGAGTCCAAAGCCTTATTTAATAATATCATTATTTGATTATTGAACTAAATATCACTCTCCAAATCTTATTTTTCTTTTCAAATATGTACACTTTAATACATCTTATACTAGATTAATTTAACCTATAATCACACTTGGAATGGGGTGAAAAATGCAAAAGAATTTTGTTTCCCCTTTTAATAGCTAAAAATTATTGCACTCTTACAACTCAAATAGTTCCTAAAGTGATTGCTTGTGCCATTTAATACAATGTCAAAGTTGTTAGAAATGGTGCACTTTAGTAGTTTCCATAGTTCTTAAAAGTCATTCCTTTTTCCATTTAGTGCTATATCAATGTAATTAGGAATTGTAGACACTAGAAAATGTCTTAAGCTTGTGAATGCCATTTTTCACATTGCTTTCCCTTCTTTCCCCACATAATTGAATAATTTTAATTATCTGATTATTTTCTAAAGTCATATTCTTCTATTAATTAAATAACTTTAATTATTTAATTAATTCATTCCCCCTTTTCTATCCTTCCTTTGATTAATTAAATATATTTATTTAATTATGTCACTAATAAATCATTTCTCTCTACAATTAAATAAATTCTCATTTATTTAATTATTTATTTTCATTTTCCTTCTATAATTAAATAATTATTTTAATTATTTAATTATTCATTAGCTTTTTCTTCCACGATTAAATAAATCCTATTTATTTAATTCTCACTTTTCCCCCTCCATTAGAAAATAATTATTTTTAATTATTTACTAATTTGTCTTTTTCCCCCACTTTTTCATTAAATAATTGTTTCCAATCATTTTAATTAAAAGTCAAGTTTCACCTCTTTGTTTATAATTAAATAATTGTTTTGATTATTTAATTATTCACTTTCCCTCCCAAGTTAAATAATTTTATAATTATTTAATTTATTCCAACAATCTCTTTTTCTATGCCAATCTCCTTTTTTATCTCAATTAACCTCCACTCTTGATAAGGTTTGATTACCTTTTAATCTCCATTGTCCATCCTTAACTAAACCTTATTTTTGCCCTAACCCTATTTCCTTGTTTGTCAAAGCAATCTCATCCATTGATCTTCATCATTTAATCCTAACCCTTCATTTTGAAGTGGTTTTCTATAAAAGAGACTTTTCATCCTCATTTTAAACCCTATTCTATTCTAGGCAACGTCTATGGAATCATCACACTACACATTTGACTGTATTTATTAATTAATTGAAAATACAAAATGCATTGAATCTTATTTTTAATAAATTAATAAACACGGTCAAATGCATAGACAACGGCTTCTATTCAAATGCATAGACAACGGCTTCTATTCTATTCTATTGCTAAAACAACCACTATCTTTGATATTTTGCTGTCACTATCAGTAGGCTTCTTCTTGCATACTAAGAATATGAGGGCAAACTAGCAATATAAAGCAAAACGGAGAAGAGCAATGAAAGTGATTCAACCATGACATAGGAATTATGGTAATATATTCATTTGTGCTTCATTGCTGGATTAGAGTCTTTCGAGTTGAATTTTAGATAGTCGTAATTGATACAATTGATTCATGCTTTGCACCTTGATTTTACCCTATTTTATAGGAATTGATAGACATTGATGGGTATCCCTTAAGAACCTCTCTGTCAACCAGCTCAAACTCTAGCATTTAATGAAGTGGTAGACAATTATTGTGCTTATGTGAAACAAATGTAGATTATAAATGTGATATTGGCCCTTTTAATTTATTATACCGGCCTTGAAAAGTCAAGGAAATTCAAACGCTATTTCTGGCTAGATGGCAAAGAAAACTTCATGGGCAGCATTAACTATATCCGATCTTGGATATAAGATTGGTTGCAGTGTATCCCTTTATAATCTACAGTATGAAATAATGCATTAAATATGAGCCTAAAGTTTAGTTGTAATCATGCTTACTAGTTCTTGCCACATAATCATTAGACTTATTCCAGTAGAAATCTTATTAAGCATTAATATGTCATTATTTTTGTTTGTTTGCATGGTCTAATATGGTTGTCGAATATGGTAGACCCACCAGCTGTCACCTAGCTGACCTCATCTTCTCTAGAATTTTATACAATAAATACCCAAGATTTACAATCTTATCTCTCTCAACAGTAGGTAGCTAATATTAGCAATGGAGAACATGCAGGTAGAAGAAGAGGAAGAGATAGAAGAATGGTATTCTCCCATGGTTGGCAGGGAAGGATTGATCAGTTGCAGCAAGAGAAGAGCCTTTCTAAAGAGCTACCCACTTCATAGTTATGACAAAGATAAAGAAAACACAGATGGTGAAGACCATGGAGAATATTATGATGAGGATGAGGATGATATGAAGGCTAAGAAATCTTGTAAGAGGATTAAGGCTCTGATTCATCCTCTGACACTTATGTTGCTGAGGAGATTGAAGAGGCTTAAGGAGAAAGCTGTTGTTGTGGGTACTTATTACACAGGTTCCTTCCATGGATTCAAGCTGCATATGACCGGATTAAAGTTGCATATGACAAAACCCAATTGATACTTTATATAATGTTGGGTTAAAATGTTTTGATAAATTGGCTACATACATGTGGTTTTAGGTTTTGTCTTTCAACAATTTGGGCTAGGAAAAAACACAAAATTTGAGGCCATGGTGATATAAATATGAGTCATTGTATTTATCCACTGCCTGGTTTATAACTTTGGCTCCTTTGTTTCCTTCCAAAGTTTCTTGGGTTTTCTCTAGTTAATAAAACTATCAAATTACCTTCAAAAGGAAAGCATTTGTCCATGAAAATCATGGGTTTTCTCTATTAATAAAACTATCAAATTATCTTCAAAAGGAAAGCATTTGTCCATGAAAATCATGGGTTTTCTCTAGTTAATAAAACTATCAAATTATCTTCAAAAGGAAAGCATTTGTCCATGAAAACCATCATGGGTTTTCTCTAGTTAATAAAACTATCAAATTACCTTCAAAAGGAAAGCATTTCTGTCCATGAAAATCGTTTTGCATTAGTCTTATTTGTCTAAGTTATATGCTTGCTTCATGCTTCACTGTGGCTTTTGTCTAGCAGTTGAGATGCAGGGGAAGAAAGTATTTCTAACCCTGTTCATCAAAAGTTCTCTTTTTCACATCCATTATTCATTGTAAATATTTCTAGGTTCAAATGCCATTGTCTTTTAAAATCCCCATATGTGACAGTGAATGGGCCATTATTTCTTTACATTTTCTTCTACCATTTATTAGATCTTATATATGTCTGAAGATAAGTATTTACTTGAGAAAACATTGATCAAACACATTTAACATGGCAGAGAGGGCACAGGCAATAGTAAGTTTTTCTTTCTGAAGAAAAAGTTAAACAATACTCTAATGGAGCATATTAATGTTGAGAGTAGTTAAAATCAGATATCAGAGAAAAATAAGGACCATTATAGAGGAAGAGAGCAGAGTTGATCAGAGAGCTATTTATAGTATATATCTAACATGATAAACACAAAGAAAGCAGATAAAAGGGACTAAGATTGTCAGCTAGTGGAATGTAAATGCCACCTGGTTGTAAGCTGCTGGCAATGCTTTGATATGGTCAAAACTTTTTCAAGGTTAATGTCCTATAATTCACCTCTTTGTTACAATTATTATATTTTATAGACACTACAATTGTGACGAAGTTAATAGGGTTGTGATTCAAACTTAATGAATTTATTAGAATTTAAGACTAGACCACAACCCTAAATCTACCTTAAGTCTTCCATAACTCATTTAAACATAGCAGTTTTGTTAAATCTAGGTTAATGGTATATGCCAACAGATAAAAAAGTTTAGGTCTAATGAATATAATAAACAATATATGAGTTGTTATGTAGATTATATGATAGGTTTTAAAAAATGAAAATTAAAAGGAATGAAATATTTAGTTGGTTCTGATAGTTGATAGTTGATATATAGATGCATATTATTTTGATTATATTTTTAATTATAATTTATAATTGTTTAATTTTGGATTTGTTGGAAGTAGAATGATAGAATACGAATTCTGTTAGAATTTTGTTAGGGTTGAATCCATGCACATGGATTTGAAATTTCTTTATAGAAATGGGCTGCTAATTTGTAGACCTTTCATACTTACAATAAGAGATTCGTCTAAATGTTTGGACTTGCAATTACAAATTGACAATGTTTGAAAATAATTTTTGGAAGTTTTCTAAGTGATGATCTTCTCCTTTTGCCAAACCTTTGGGATTTGATTGAACTATTTTGGAACAAGGATCAAAGACCAAAAAAAAAAACCATGCAAGATGCCCTAATATTACTAGACATGCATATCCTTATGTAAGATGATGACGCAATGAATGCTCTATACACAAATGATAATACTATGTTGATGCTTAGATAGATCGCATGTGTAAAAGGGAATTGAGGTTTTTTCTTTTAATACAACACTCTAGCACACAAATTAACATATTTTTCACTCAAGTTAGAAAGTAACACTAATTGGAAGTGAATCAATTGGGGCCTAATTTTAAATTTGAATTTGAAATTTCTAGGGTCGTTCTTAGTTTGTAGATTTGACTTGAATGGTTGAATCTAAGTAATATGAGGAGAGGACCAAAAATTATTCTAGGGATGTGTACATATAGAATTGGGCTAGATTCAAATAATTTACCAACTTTTGTGTAGAAACATGCTATATGTACAATAGTTATTACATTTGAAACAACCTAGTCAAAATGACCCCAAAATGAATGGTAAAAGTGTTAGATCCATTACAAAATTAAAGAGTATAATCTATTATTTTAAAATTAAATATTTAATACAAGTTACCTTATTGTGTGTATTCTTAAGGGGTAATCCCATAATAGGTAGTATGTTCCACTTTTTGGTTGAAGTGGGACATTGAAATCAATGTTTTTCACCAAATTTTCACTTTGAGATGTCTATAGCAACTAAATCGTTAAGAATTCGAAAATGATGTGAACTAGTGATTTTCAAAATTTTGTTTGTAGATTATAAATATATTTTTTTAAAATATTAAGAAATAATTTGTGAGTTTTTTAACGTAAGTTTTAATAACTTAATTTTTATAGTCAATAGTAGTTTCAAAAAGTGATGTTACTTTTGTAAAACAAAACTTTATTTGTAGAAATAATAAAATTGTAAATTTTAAACCATAGATTTGTAACACCAATATTTAGTGCACATTTAGTGCATATATATTTTTTCCTATTTTTTTGTTGCATAATTTTTTTATAACCTTGAAGTCTTACAAAATGATAAAGTCATGACATTAGTTCAATTGTGGATATTCACATTGAAACTATATATATCTTTAGATTAAATAAGTGTTACATTCAATTAGAAGTCATTTTTTTGTATGAGTTGTAGGAAATCCATTTTCGAATGAAGGTTCATGTGCATTGTAAAAGTTTTGTTTTGACGTTTAATTCAACAAGTTTTCTCTATAACTTCTCATTTATCAATTTGGTTGGTATTAAGGTTCATTTGTGGTATTTTGAATGGGAAGTGAAATGAAATAGAATAGAATACTTCTCCAAATGACTGTTGAAATATGAAATTCTACTAAGCTACCTTAGTTACGTTACAATAATTTGACCCTCAAGTGCACTACATTTCATTTCAAATTTGCATCACTTTCTAGAGGAATCGCTTAGAGCTTCATTATTTTATCAAAAATATTGGGTTTTAATGAATTTTATACCCTAATTCATAATCATTTTTTTATTATTTTTGAGTTTTTGATAGTTCAATATTACATTTCACCCTAACCAAATTGAATAATAGAAATTTGCAACTGTATACAAATTTTAAAGCAAAGATACATGTTAAAAGATTAATTGTGGCCAGGGCACAAATTTGATACTTAGCACATTTTTTATTTTAATTGAAGAATTTGATCTTCATTGTGTAATTGACTTGACTTCCTAAAAAACCATATTCACATTGAAGTTTTATACACAATTTAGATGGATATTGAATTTATTAATTGTCCACCTCCTACCATAACTTTTAGTAGATTAGCATATAATTTATTTATTATAATAAAAAATAAGTAGAGGTTATGTATCATTAATCTATAATTATGTGGGCTTTGAATGAAAATGTTGTGACAAAATACTTGATAGCATAAACAATATAGTTTAAAAATAAGCACCATATTATTATATGGATTTAAGCATGATTTAAAAAGAAAAAATTGTTATATTTTTTGATCTATTAAGAAATTTGACTAACTTACAAAGAGTTTACCAAATCATACACCCAATTATTCAATATATTAAATTTAAAAAACACGTACCATATTTTATTGTGTATTTTTCAGTGAACGAGAGTCTTCCAGATTGACACCCACTGCCAATAAAAATTAAAAAGAAACTTACACCACTCTTTATTATGATTTCAGAAAAGACTTTGTAGACAGCCATGTGACTGTCACTGTCATATTTAAATCCCGAAAGTATCCTAGGGGATATCACTAAACCAAAGGTTTAACATGTAATAAAACAGCTGGTATGAGTTTCTCATGATTAGAACAAACTTTTAGATTTTAGATTCAACTATATATTTTTTTAATAGATGAAATTACACTCGGTAAATAATCCATCATCAGAAAATACCTGAAACACTTATTTAAAGCAAATTACTAGTTTGCAGGTTACCTGTGGACCATCAACTGTGTACTACTAACAGAATCTTTTGTTTGTTTCAAACCTTACCAATCTTAAAGCAGAGAGGAAACTTTACAGTTTTGGCCACATCTAGCGGAGCTCCCCATGCCGCCTCGAAGTCTCCGCTAAACTCGCTTATGATGTCTTCCCTGCCCACCAAACCAGACGTCGTTCTCAAAATCCCCAAATACTGATCAAACGTCCTCTGCTCTTCGATCTCCAGTTTTATCGCCTGCACTTGTGAGAACGGAAACGGCAAAGTCTCGTACTCCTCCAGCACCACTTTCGCAGCCGGATCGAAAAGCGGATAAGTTCTGCTAAAAAACCGCTCATAAACGGCGTCCACTGCTGGATCGACTCGGGGCTTCCAGTACGACCACACGGCAATCACGCCGCCGGGCTTCTTCAACACGCGCTTTACCTGCGGGTAAAATTTATCCATGTCGAGCCAGTGGACGGCTGTGGCGGCGGTGACGAGATCGACGGAGGACTCGGGGCCGACGATGGAGTGCAGTTCTTGGTCGGTCATTGACGGCGCCGTCACGGCGTAGGTTATGTTGGGGCGCTGCTCTGCGTGTTGAATCTGCTGCTCACTTGTGTCTGTGGCCACCACTTTCTTGTAGTACTTTGATACCTGCTTTACAACAGAGAACATTCATCAGAGAATAGGCTGTGATAATACATATAAAGAGAAGAGGCGTGTTTAACAAGTTACCCCAACGGCCGCTTGGCCAGTGCCTGTGCCGACATCCCAGGCGAGACCATGGTGTGGAGTGAGGGAAGAAAGGAAGGAGAAAAGCTGAGAGGGATAGCGGGGCCTGAACTGTGCGTAATCTTTGGCCACTGTGCCATACACCTCTTTTACATTCGGGAACCTGCTGTCTTCCATGGTTTAGGCATACACAGAGCTTTGCCTCTTCCATTCTTATATAAAAGGGAACTGTAATAAAGTATTTGTTTTTGTTTTTGTTTTTCCTTTTGCTTTCTAAAAGATAAGGAACATCCTTTTTGCTAGGTATTGTCTTACACTCATTTTCTTTGATTTGATGTTAAAAGTTGAGAGAGATGTTGGTGTTGGATCAAGAGCATCTCTCTCTTTTTTTCACTTTTAATGTACCTAATAAAGAATTTCATTGAAAATTTGAATTTAATCTTATACTTTATAGACTTAAGAGTTATTTGGTAAGAATTGATTTCTTAGGGATGATGCATGACAATTTCCTTTAAATTTTGAATTTAATCTTATTTTTCAATGGAGTTATTAGGTAATAATTGATTTCTTAGAAATAATGTGTAGTCATTTTGATCATTTTATTTAAATTTTGAATTTGATCTTTATTTCTTTATAGAATTATTTGGTAGGAATTGATTTCTTGAA
Source organism: Sequoia sempervirens (assembly GCA_007258455.2). Taxonomy (NCBI): domain Eukaryota; kingdom Viridiplantae; phylum Streptophyta; class Pinopsida; order Cupressales; family Cupressaceae; genus Sequoia; species Sequoia sempervirens. The sequence goes on from VDFB02321300.1 coordinate 200,169, forward strand.
ATTCTTTTGAATTCAAACTCCATTTTCATGAAATTGTTTGATAAAAATTGATCTCTTATAATTTTATTGAAAATCAAACTATCCTATATATATAACTCATTTAAATTCAACTTTGTCTTTTATAGAGTTATTTATTAAGAATTCATATTTTGTAATTTTTATTGAGAATCTAATAACTTCATTAGTTTTAAGATTATTTTTAAATATACATACATTTATATATATAAATGTATAAAATATGAATATTAATTATGTATTTATGTATTATATATAATGTATGTTATATATAATATATGTGCATAATATATAAATATAAATTACTATAAAATCTTCAAAGAATAACCACCCCACCTCGATAGTAGTCTCATATTCTAGAATTCGCAAGCCCCACCTTGTAATTTATAGAAAGGTCAAAAATAATAATAATACTATTATTCTATTACTAATATCCATACAGAGAAAAACCATTAGATCCATGTTCATTAATCTCATTTGTTAAACTCAACAGTAATTACAACTCATAGGGATGAGAAGTACAAGTGACACTATATTGCATACATTTTTCTAACAAGGCACAATCACATTAACATACACTAGCATACAATTTAGAAAAAAAATTGTGAGTTAAAATTAAAATTTTCTTTGACCATCGGAGGTAGACTAAATTGATAAAATAAACTTTGAAGCTCATTGTTTAGTAGTTAGAAACTCCTTCTAACTATCATAGTTCTAAATTGAAGTGTTTACTTTGTAATTGTTCATTTTCTTCTTGTTTACATTGTGTTAAGTTAGCAATAATTACTACCCAATTTTATGCTAGAAATGATCTACAATACATTGGGTAAGTAAGAAGAAATATAAACACAAGGTAAAGAATAAAACTAAGCAAGTGCACAATCATTTAAGCTTCATTTAAATAATGTTGGAAGTAATTATACTTTAAAAAGTAATATAATCATGTAATTTTGAAGGCACACATATCAATTAATGGACCAATGAAATACCATTATATATTATTAAAATAGGTTACATGGATCTAATTGGAAAAGGATTATAGGTCAATATTTGATATAGGAGCATTCTAGGGTATAGAGAAATCTTTCATCAACCAAAAATACTTTTCTTTAACTTTGTTTGTTTAGAGGTTTCTAGTCATTAGTTAGTCATTATAGATCAAGTACCACATATTGTTATAGTTGTATATCTCACCTTGTTATTTGGAATAAATATTCTTAAACAATCCTTTAATGGCATATTTAATTTTTAGAAGATTCTAATCACCACAAAGGCATAACTTTGTTTCTAAATTTCATCAAGATTGATTAATTATCACTCAATTTCATTGTTTATGGGTTGTAGTAGATTTTCAAAGTTTATGACAACAAAGAAACACATCAAAAAATACATTAGACCTAGGAGAGCTTTTGGAATTCATTACATTGAGTTTTATATCACCACATTCAATTTAGTAGATTATACCTACATGTTTGGTCAACTACATGCTTCAATAAGGACTAGGGCTTTTGTACCACCTTCCACCAATGAAGATCTCATTTATAATAATTGAGGTTAATATACAAATAGTACTCAAAATCATTTGGAAGCAGCATGAAGGCAACAAAGAGAGTGAGAGATAGTGTGATGACCCTCTCCCTAATAAGATAAAATAATAACAATAATATTTATTATTATTCAATAATCACTTGATAATATTAATAATATAAAACTTCACGATTGAATCTTATTTTCAATGGACAAATGATCATCTTTTATTCAACAAGAAAGGATGAAAGATCTTTGCTCTAATTAAAATGTGGTACTTTACCCTATGTATGTGTATAGAGGATGATGGATTGCATGGGAGAAGTGGTAGAGGATGATGGTATATGGGAAAAAATTTGGAGAAGGCAACTTTGGTCAATGAATTTGTAGATTTCTCCAAAAGGGGAGAAGGTAGATTTTCATATTTTGTTTCTTCCTCCCATATCTCTTTATAGGCTTTATTTGTAGCCTCCTTGATCTCTTCCTTGATTTGTTTAGTTAAATTTGGCTTCCCTAGCATGAGTTTGTCTAACCTTTGCTTGGTTTGAAGTTCTTTGGCTTGTATCTAAGACAAATTTTCCTTTTGGGCCTTGGTCCCTGTGGTGAATTATTTTTGCAATAGCCTCCTCCTTTAATTTATCCTCAATCTATGCAATTTTTACCCCTTTCTTCTTTTGTGTTGCAGCTAGTGGCCCCGATAATTGGTCCATTAGTGATTCCAATGTGATATTAGAAGCCACCCTATATATGATGAGTGCTTCTTTTGTGATGGATTTTTTGGCTAAACCCATTTCCTCATATACCCTAAAGGTATTTTGTAGTATTTATTTTTTAAACAACTAGCTATAAAGTTGATTTTCATCCATTAATACCTGTATAAGAGCGAATTTTGACCCTATGTGCAATTCCCCTTTTTTCCTTTATCCACCTTAGAAAACCAAGTTGAGAGGCTTAATTCCACTTAAGCCCACTGATGGCAATCCACTTGGTGCATGTTTTGTGTGTTGGTGGGGGCGTTTCTATCCATCCAGGACGCCTGCACAGTGTGTAGACATCTGCACGACGTGTTTACATCCCTGGTAGATTCCTACGATTGAACCTGCAAAGGCATTACTCTTCTCGTTGGTAGTGAAGTTGTAATGCCTCCTTCGGTTGACCGACCTGAATATGGTCGTTTTCTTCCCTCATTCTTCATATTTAGTCCTTCAACTTGCATTTCAATTCTGGATCACATCAAGCTGCCATTCTAGCACTCTCACATTCACTCTCAAACTCATTTTCTTCCACTCCAAGCATCCAAGCATTCCATTGCAGCAAAAGCTCCACTCTGTCACTTCGGTAGAGCACATTTGGGACCACGCCATTGTAGCAAAGGCTTGAGTTCCTCTCATTTCTTTCCCAAGCAACCTTGAGTGCTCTTGGTGGAGGTGGTAAGCTTCCCTATCCTCTCTTCTATCACTTGGTTGAGTAGCATAGTACTGTTTTGTACTATTTTTATTCTTGTTACTTTATCGCTTCTTTATCTCATTTCCTTGGTTGTCCGTAGAGGTGGAAACACCTAAACGGGGGTCTGACTAAGTCAGGCCCTTATATAGCCACCCAACATTTTCCCTTTTTATGTGTGCGGGTGAGTGTGCTTCTCGGAAGATCAACTGGCAAATGAATTCCTTGGTGAGATCCTTCTTACCCTTGTTACACTCACACTTCTACTTTACATTATTAGAGAATACTTTGTTTACTTGGTAGTGTCATTCTGGCCTTTTAGTTGAGTAGCTAGGCCGTTAGTCATTTTGGTGAGTTCAACCTTGTCTCTACTGTTGTCCAACCGTATGGACCGTATGGACTACAGTGCACTTTAGAGACGCTAGTGTGTTGCATTGTCGTCTAGCGTCTGCACTGACATCCTCGGGTAGAGAGCTCCTTGAGGCACAGAGTTGAACCTAAAAACTGACTCACCTAGCCCCACCTTGCAACTCAGGATTGTAGAGTGATTGTACGACATCATAGTCCTCATCATTCTCATCCTCATACTCTAAACATCGCACTTAGCTGAGGTAAGTTAGGGTAGCCTCTCGCATCTTGACCCTCTATGACATGGGGTCTTGCACACGGTGGTCCCCCTCTCTTACATTTTTGGTGAACCCAATGTGAACTAACATCTATTCATCAGTTGGTGTTGAAACTTCCCTTGGATACTTCACGATTTTTGTGATCTTGAGTGTTGTAAAGGTTTATGAGCATCACAACCCAGTCCACAACTTCTGGGCATATCATGAGGAGAAGTGTACGACACCTCTCAATGGATAGGACAAAGGTCTTGCTTGGTCTTTCTACATGTCTTTTCTCTAGTCCCACCATTAGTTTGGTCGCGCAGGAGCAGTTATTGAGGAATGAGATGGGATTAGCTAATGAAACAAATCATGTTCCCACTCCTCCTGTGTCTCCCATGCCATCATCGGTGGATGAGCATGAGGTCGTTCAAATCCCTGTTGAATATGTGTCAGCCCTTGCAAAAGGGTTGGGCGACCTTGAAAACCATTTGGAAAGAAATTTGAAGATGGCTAGAGCCACTCGATTTGTTAGTGAATTAAGACATATGATGGGTAAAAATCGAAGCGGGCATCGAACTTCTAAATAGTCTCTTCGGTATCGCCGAAGCATGTGCTCCTTCGAGCAACTCTAGCCTCATACAAGGAGTCACCTTTGAAAAGCATGAGGGACAATTAGGGGTATCAATGCCTCCCACTTCTATCTACATGGTTGATGCGGTCCCTTCCATTAGTATCCCTTCCATCCCTAATCAACCAGAAACTGTCAAGGTGAATAAGGTATCGTTGGGCTTTAGCTTTACCCCTTTTGTCACCTCTGGTGGTGGAGATTTTGGCAGAATAGGTGGTGGTGGATTTGGTAGTGGAGGTGGTGGATTCGGTAGTGGAGGTGGTGCTGGCAGAGGTGGTTCCAACAAAGGTTGTGGTGGTGGTTCTGGCAGAGGCCCTATTGGAGGCGGTGGCTCTGGCGAAAGTCACATCAATGGCATTTCTGGAGGTGGACTTGGTGGTGATTCCGGAGGAGGTTCCTCTAGCCCTCTATCTTCTAATGACCCTATTCTAACTACTTTGCTTTAGAACAAGGGTAAGATGTAGAGCTAGTTAGTGAGCCTTTCCCAGGCCTCAAACCAGCCTATCTTCTAGTCTTTCTTCTGGCATAACCCATTGTCGGTTGCCATTTTTAACACTCCCTTCCCTCAGGGAATGGAGATCCCTAAATTTGAGAAGTTTGGTGGTAAGGGAGACCTGCAGACGCATGCATATGCCTTTAACGCTCTTTGCACTGACTTCTTTCATCATGATACCTTGATGGCTAAGTTATTCCCTTGATCCCTCAAGGACACAACACTCTAGTGGTATTGTTCCTTTCCTGACAATTCTATTTTCTCATTTGATCAACTTGTAAATCATTTTCTTAAACAATTCCAAGAAAACATCGGGTCGAAGATGACCTTTTCAGATCTCGTCCGGTGTAAGCAAGGAGACAATGAAAAGATTATCGATTTCATAACGTGTTATCAAGCACTTCTTTCACAAATCTCATATCAGCTGCCTGATTCTGATGTGTAGAAGGTATTGATAGGGAACTTACAAAGGCCTTGGCAAGAGAAGTTTTCCCTTATGAAATACCCTTCTTTCGCGCATTTGTGTGCAGCTTTATGAGAGTATCAGCAAACGGTTGCTTAGTTTGGGGGACGCTCCTTGCGCTCCCGTTCTGAAGGAAAGTCCATCGTATCAATCTCTGGGAAGGGTAAATTCATTGTGAATGTAGTAGTCATTGTTGACGACAATGGCCTCAAACACAACCAAAAATTCTTGAAGTTTTCTTAATCTTATACTTCCATCTTGCAGAAAATGTTGAAGGATAAGGTCATAACTTTGTTGATTCCTAAGCCTGTTAAGGAACCTTACCCTAATTGGTATGATGGGAGCACTTATTGTTAATACCATCATGTTAATGGACATGATACTGAATGTTGTATGTGGTTGCATCATGAAATACAAGACCACATCAAGGAGGACACCATTCATCTCGATGGGAACAAACATAACACTAACAAATCAGTGGCAAAAGCAAACAATGAATTGCAGATATACAGAGACCCGTTTCCATCGTATTCTGCTAACATGATTGTTGATCCCACTGATTCTATTACCCAACTCGAGGCCTATGTAAATATGGTCACGGTAACTTCCACTGTTCCACCCACACCGGGTTTGTTAGATGTTACATTTACATCACAAGATTTTCCCTTGAACAATAAACCTTCACCTCTCTACATTCCCACTCGTGTCAATGGTAACATTGTGACAGGAGTCTTGATAGACCCCGCAAGTCATGTGAATGTTATTATTGAAGAAACATTAGTATTAAATTCACTGCAAAAGTAAAAGTATGAAGGAACGAAATCCACCATCTGTACTCACGATGGTATGAGTCTTAAACCCTATGGCTCAATCACTTTGTCTGTCTTGGTTGGACCTAGGACTATTGACACAATCTTTGACATCATCTTGGAGTCGGATATGTTCAGGGTGAAGCTAGGAATTCCTTGGCTAGTTTCCATGAATGGGATCGCCTTCGTTATTCATAAGTGTTTAAAATTTTCCCACGAGGGTGTTGTGCTTGTAGTGCATGATACTGGATATCAACCTTTGGTATCTCGTGGTGGATATTCTTTGGATCACTTTTGGCCCTCCCCGAATAGTCCACTCCCTCCGAGAATGGGCCTACTTTACAAGAATTATGTGAAGTACAAAATTGGGGGCAAAGAGGAGCCAAAGCTGACCCTTCCTATGATAGAGCAACTAGTCGCCTCCTCTTCCCTGAAAGAGAAGGAGAAGTCCTTGTCAGCTCCCTCTCCTTCCTGCAAAGGTAAAGAGAAGGCTATACCATCCACTCCCTCTTCCCAGAAGAAAGAGGAGAAGCTTATGACGTCTCCCTCTCCTCCTCGCAAAGGTAAAGATAAAGCAACTCTTTCTCGGACTGCCTCTTCCTCTCCCATTTCCTGGGAAGAGTGTTGGATGAGCAGACCCGGTGGCTACCCACTGAATCTAATGATCCCTCTTTAGCGTAGGCCAAATATTAGGATTGTGGATCTCCCTAATGAATTTCCTAGACCATGGTATTACTTATACGATAGAAAGAAAGGTTCTCACAGAAAATTCGATCTGTGGCCTCCTACTGCTCATGCTTCTAGGGAAATGAACAGAAATAGGCCCGTTGTCGAAGCTCTCAAGTTGACTCCTCCTGTCGCTCCCCAAGATGCTCCCCCTGCTCCCATACAGGAACCTATTCCTCCACCTGAGATGGTTGTAGTGGACTTTCTTATAGTCGAGCAAAAACCTCTTGTCCCTTTGAAAGCTCTGGCTTCTAACTCCAAGAGTTGTAGAAATTGCCTTGCGCGTGAACACAAGCACCGACAGATGGTTGCTCAGTTCGAGGGACCCTCCTCACACTCCCATTCTGATGGAAAGTCCATTGTATCAATCTCTAGGAAGGGTAAAGCCATTGCGAATGTAGTAGTCATTGTCGACGACAATGGCCTCAAACGCTGCCGAAAATTCACGAAGTTGTCTGAATCTTATATTTCTATCTTGCAGAAGTTGTTGAAGGATAAGGTTGTAACTTTGCCAATCCCTAAGCCTTTTAAGGAACCTTACCCTAATTCTTATGATGGGAGCACTTATTGTCAATACCATCATGTTAATGGACATGATACCGAACGTTGTATGCGGTTGCATCATGAAATACAAGACTGCATCGAGGACGACACCATTCGTCTCTATGGGAATAAACAAAACACTAACAAATCAGTGGCAAAAAAAAATAGTGAATTGCATGTTGGTGTAATTAATATTTAATTACACTTTGCATAAGTTTACTTAGGCTTTATTTAATTCCTAAGTTATAGGTTCTTATCTTTATCTTGTTCAGCTATCTTGTTGCTCAAGATAAGATTAGGTTTATGCATCTTTGTTTTTATAAAGAAAATCATTATCTTGTAATTATTGAATTCTCGAATAATAATTATTTGCACATCTTCTTGCAAATCTCTATTTTTTTGTTTTTCTCTTCAGTGGAAGGATATTCTGGTTTGCAAATCTAATCTTGGTTTCTAACATGGTATCAGAGCCTTGATTTGCAACCCCTTCTCAGATTTTTGAGAAAATAATTGCAGGGTTCGTTCGGGATTCCTCGAGGATATCATGCCTTGATTTCATTCATGAGGCATTTTGGATCAGATCAGGCTTCACCATTGGATTCAAAGCACTGGAAAAAGTTAGGATTGGCTTTTGTTTTGCAAATTTTGGCCATCATTTTCCAGATCTGTGAGGGTTTCAGGCTGGGAGATTTTTTGCAAGCTCTGCAGGTAGCCAAATTTTTAGAGCAGTTTGAGCAGAAACAGAGGTCACCATCGTGTTCGCGGCGGCCAAAAACCCTAAGAATGCCTATCATTTCATCAATTTTGGTGCAATTGATTCGGAAGGCAAAAAAAATTTGCTTGGGGGGCCGTACGGCCTCCCCAGCACGCATTTTGAGGCTCACAAATTGAAAAAAATACAAATTTTTTTTTTTCACCTCCATCAGCACTCACAGTTTTAGAAGGCTCTGCCACTAGGTGGCCACTAGGCAACCACCCGCCTGCCGCTCAGCCCGGCGGCGTCACCTCCTCCATCACCGACCAGTCCGGCCAACGCTTAGCCCCACCGAGCCCTTCGCCAACGCTCCGCCACCACTGTCATCCCCCACGGGCCCTCTGCACTCCACCCCGATCACATGGAGGACCAGGGGTCATCCACCCAGCCCCCACAAGATTTTTTCCACTAGCCCCGGTCACATGGCCTACTGGGGGCTCTCCATTCAGCCCCGAGCCGGTACAGATTTTCTGATGGAATATTCTGGTAGCAACGGAGCATAGACCGGCGACTGGCAAATTTTTTCTGACAGGGGGCCTTTTTTTGCCCTCACGACCAAATGGTTGTCAATTTTTTTCACGTGAAGTGTTGATGTCAGCATGACATCATTGGCCATACAGCCCCTCTTTGCCCCTCCTAGCTCTGATTTTTCCTAAAGGAGTAGTTTATTTCCTTTGGTCATAACTTGGGCATATGGTATCGAAATCGAGAAAATGAGATATCACCGGAAAGCTGGTTTCGAGAAATTTCCTATGGTGTAAGTTATTTTTTAGAATATTTCTGTTTATCTACTGCTTTTTCTGTTTGAAGTCATATTTTCATTTTGGGCTTCTGAGCTCATAACTTTTTTCCACGATCTCTGATTTTCATTTTCTTTGCGGCGTTGGAAAGGTATTGAGGAGATCTATCTTTTTGTCCATGCACTTTTTTCTATATCTATCCCAAGTTTATCATTATTCCAGATTTTTCCTTATGGGTATTTTGGAGATTACTTGGATGTTTTGGCAATTGGAAAGGTGAAACTTGAATATTTGTACTTCATTTCAGTACCACATCATGTTATTTTCTATTTATGCATGCATTAGCATTCTCTCCTTTTACAATCATTGGTTTATTGTAATAAACAAACTAAGATAAAGTTCCATCGAGGGGGTTTCTTGCATAATAAATCTGATTAGAGTGTAGTTTTCACTTTGATCTCCATATCCATCTTGATTTGTTGGCAACTCGCATGGGTTATCTGGTCTCTTAGTTTCTTTTGGCCACATTTTTGCAATTGCTTGACACATATCGGATTCATCGGTTCACACTTCAGTTGAGAGATTATGTTTCTTGATCGTCATTGGTTCAAATTCTTCTTAGTTTGAGGGCCATGTTTTTATGGTTAATGTTCCATAGTCTTCATGGTACTCCTTCCCATGGAAGAGTTTTAGTCACAGTTTGGCATTGACATCGAGATACATGGCTTCCAGATTCTGTCATCATCTCATCTACTGTTGCTTCATAGATTACAGGGTTGTTCCAGTTTGTGAGTTTTCCAGTGTTCCATGGCATCGGGTCTGCTGTCACATTATTATGATTCTGGTTTTGGTTTCTTGTAGACAAAGTTATCTTTCCTTGCTTGTCAGATTGTGGTTCCAATGTTACTCCACAGTGTTCTTCTAGTGCTTCTTTGCAGCAGTCATCTCATTGTAGGGGGGTTTTGTCCCACTGGGTTTTCCTTCTCTACCTCATATTGCATTTGTACTTGGGTACCTGATCATGCCTTGTTGTCGGGACCCATTCATTCATTCTTTCTCGCATTCATCTTAGTTTTAGGTGCATGCTTTGTTAGTCTCCCTAAGTTGCACTTATGGGGGGGTGTTGGTGTAATTAATATTTAATTATACTTTGCATAAGTTTGCTTAGGCTTTATTTAATTCCTAAGTTATAGGTTCTTATCTTTATCTTGTTGAGCTATCTTGTTGCTCAAGATAAGATTAGGTTTATGCATCTTTTCTTTTATAAAGAAAATCATTATCTTGTAATTATTGAATTCTCGAATAATAATTATTTGCACATCTTCTTGCAAATCTTTGTTTTTTGTTTTTCTCTTATGTGGAAGGATATTTTGGTTTGCAAATCTAATCTTGGTTTCTAATAGTAGATATACATAGACCCATTTCTGTCACATTCTGCTAACATGATTGTTGATCCCATTGATTATGTTATCCAACCTGAGGCCTATGCAAATATGCTCACGATAACTTCCATTGTTCCACCCACACCTAGTTCGCCGAATGTTACATTTACATCACAAGATTTTCCCTTGAACAACAAACCTTCACCTCTCTACATTCCCACTCGTTTCAATGGTAACATTGTGACATGAGTCTTGATAGACCCCGCAAGTCATGTGAATGTTATTACTGAAGAAACATTAGTATTAAATCACTAACAAAGGAAAAGTATGAAGGAACAAAATCCACCATTCGTACTCGTGATGGTATGAGTCTTAAACCCTATGGCTTGATCACTTTGTCTGTCCTGGTTGGACCTAGGACTGTTGACACAGTCTTCAACATAATCTCGGAGCCGGATTTGTTCAAGGTGAAGCTAGTCATTCCTTGGCTAGTTTCCATGAATGGGGTCACCTCCATTATTCATAAGTGTTTAGAGTTTTCCCATGAGGGTGTCATGCATGTAGTGCATGATATTGGATATCAGCCTTTGGTATCTCATGGTGGATATTCTTTGGATCACTTTTGGCCCTACTCGGTTGGTCCACTCCCTCCGAGAACGGACCTACCTTATAAGAACTATGTGAAGTACAAAATTGGGGGCAAAGAGGCGCCAAAGCTAACCCTTCCTGTGACAGAGCAACTGGTCGCCTCCTCTTCCAAGAAAGAGTTCAGGAGAAGTCCTCGTCAACTCCCTCTCCTTCCTGCAAAGGCAAAGAGAAGGCTATACCATCCACTCCCTCTTCCCCAAAGAAAGAGGAGAAGCCTATGACGGCTCCCTCTCCTCCTCACAAAGGTAAAGATAAAGCAACTCTTTCTCAGACTACCTTGTCCTCTTCCCTTTCCTGGGAAGAGTAATGGATGAGTAGACCCAGTGGCTACCCACTAAATCTGATGATCCCTCCTTGGCGTAGGCCCAATATTAGGATCGTGGATCTCCCTAATGAATTTCTTGGACCATGGTATTACTCATACGACAGAAAGAAAGGTTCTCGCAAAGAATTTGATCTATGGCCTCCTACCACTCTTGCTTCTAGGGCAGTGAACGAAAAGAGGCATGCTATTGAGGCTCTCGAGTTGACTCTTCATGTCACTCCCCAACATGATCCCCCTACTCCTGTACATGAACTTGTTCCTCCGCTTGAGTCTGTCATAGTGGACATTCCTATGGTTGAGCAAGAACCTCCCGTCCCTTCGCATGCTCCAGCTTCTAACTCCAAGAGTCATAAAAATTGCCTTGCATGTGAATGCAAGCTCCAACGAAAGGCTCTCCTAGTCGAGCAGGCCGCCTCACAACAAAAGGAGGAAGCAACAACCTCTCCTGTCTCAGGACCTCCTGCAATATTTTCTTCCTCCCTTCCTTTTGCCTCTCTCTAGTCTGGTCCACTCCTATCTTCCATTGCGAGCACGAATGCACCTAACCCTAAACGGGTACAGGTGTTTATCGCTCCTTCGACGGAGTTGTCTTTGCTGATGTCCATCCTGGACATCCAGCCCTTCCTGAAGCCTGCAGATATGGTTAACACTTTGGTCGTATCTGCCGCGGTTATTTCTTCCTCTTCCTCTGCACCCCTAGCTTCGTCTGTGGGGAGTTCATCTCCTCCCATGAAGAAAGAGGCAGAGGTTGATCCTTCTAGCAACAAAGGACGTAAGAGGAGTCCACCTTCTTCACAAGGTGGTCCTGTGATGACTTGTTTTGTCCTTGTGATAGAACCAGTTCTAGCTTCTACTGAGTTCATCACGACTCATGAGTCATTCAGTGACCTTAGCGGTGAACCTTAGGTGTAGCCTGCACTGTCTGCTGAGAACAGGCATGATGCTCCTATGGGATGCATGTTTAATTCCATGGATGAAGTCCTGGCCCTGTCGACAATCTTCGTGAAATCGCTAACTTTGAATCCATAGGAGCTCGGTGGAGAGGACCTCGAGGGCCCTCTTCCTTGGACCTTGTTGCGGGAGGGTCGAATACTCCTCCTCTTAACATTCCACCCTTACAGGATTGTCCTCCTTCCCCTTATGAGGATTTAGACTGGGAAGCAGACAATCTCTTGGCTGATTAGTGTTAGGAGGAGGCCCCTTTTCTTGATCCTGTGTGTGTGGGTGTTTTGTGATGTGTTCCCCTATACTCATGCTTTGTGTGACCAGATGACCCTCGTCACCCCCGTTGGTGCTTGGATATAGGCATGGTTTTTGTGTCGTAAACCTTATTCTATTTGTATCATCATTCTTCCATGTTTGTGATTGATTTTCGATAAATTGGGGACGATGCAAAGTGTTGGGGGCATTAAGGCTCCTCTTCCATGTTGACCCAATTTTTTTATTTTTAATTTGTCTTCTCGTGCATTCCTCACATGGCCTATTATAGTAGGGGGTTGATGACAGTTCATTTATATACTATTATTATACATACTTATATATATTTATGAGTAGTTCTGACCTCAAAATATTAGGCTACCCTTGTGTCCTATGTTTGTGTTTTCTTTCTTTTCTCTTCCTTTAGCTTTTTCTCTTCTTTGCTTGAGTTGTCCCTTTCATGTGTCACAATGCCTTTCTTTAACACTTTGACTTCCAGAAAATGCATTCCTTTCCAATGAATCTTTTCTTGAAATTCTTCACAAACTTTACCTTAGAATCCCATTCTCAACACGGAATCCTAACGGAATGTGTTTCCTTCATCACGGGTTCGTAAAGAAAGCACTTGAGGATCTTCCTCTGAAGTGGGAACTGCTTTTACTACCCCTCATGTGGGGGCATGTCCTTCCTTTTGAATTCCTTGATGAAGTGAACATCTTTCGAAAGGAATCCTTGATGACAAATCGCTCTAAGAAGAACCCCTGCTTTTGGATTGTGTGTCCCTTGAGTGGACCCCCTTTCTTCTTCACAGTGGGTTCCTAAGGGACCCTTCTTTCGAAGCCTTTACGATAAATGGATTCTTTCACATCTAGCCTTGGGGCAGCTCAACTAGGCTCATTCCATTCGCCCTTTCGTTTCTAGCTTGGGGGAAGCCTGACTAGACCTTACCTTTCAAACAACGCATCCCTTGAGTGGACCCCTCTCCTTTTGAAGGGTTCCCGAGGGACCCCTTTGAAAGTTTTACTTATTGACGGTTTACGTGACCGACCATTTTTGACATGTTATATCTGCTAGTAGACGTGTCGTCACCTTTGACATGTTCTATATGTGGGTAGATGTTTGGCCGCTTCTTGACTCTGCAGAGTCTATTTTCTCAGGTTCCTCCATGAGAGAGATCTTGGGGGATACCTCCCTACAAGACTAAGAATTTGTAGGGTGCTTTCCTTAGAGCTTCCTCCATGCGAGAGATCTTGTGGGTGGCTCCCCTATAGGACCGAGTACTTGTAGGGCACTTCTTTCTGTATTTTTCATGCTTTAGTTCATGGAGAATACCTTCCCTACAGGACCAAGTACCTGTAGGGTGCTTCCTTCATGCGGGAGATCTTGGGGGTTGCCTCCTTACAGGTTTGTGAGCTTGTAACATGCTTAGTTGTTCCAACTTCATAGTTCTAAGTAGCTATGAAGTCCTTTGCTTTTCATGCACCTTCATGTATATCAAACCGAGTACTACTTCCTCAATGGTTTAGGTATACTTTTCTAACCCTACTCTCTTCTTGATCTACTTTACTGAGCACTCATCGGTACTCGTGCTTGCTAAAGTGGGGGAAAAATGTATAAGAGCGAATTTGCACCCTATGTGCAGTTCCCCTTTTTTCCTTTATCCACCTTAGAAAAGCATTTTCAGAGGCTTAATTCCACTTAAGCCCATTGATGGCAGTCCACTTGGCACTTGTTTTGTGTGTCGGTAGGGGCGTTTCTGTTGGGGATGCTCGCATGACACACTTACATTCCTAGCAGATTTCTATGGCTGAACTTGTAGAGGCGTTACTCTTCTCATTGGCAGTGAAGTTGTAACACCTCCTTCGACTGACCAACTCGAATATGGTCATTTTCTTCCCTCATTTTTCATATTCAGTCCTTCAACTTGCATTTCAATCTTGGATCACATCAAGCTACCATTCTGGCACTCTCACATTCACTCTCAAGCTCATTTTCACTCACTCCAAGCATCCAATCATTCCATTGCAGTAAAAGCTCCACTCTGTCACTTCGGTAGAGCACGTTTGCGACCACGCCATTGCAACAGAGGCCCGAGTTCCTCTCATTTCTCCCCCAAGCAGCCTTGAGTGCTCTTGGCAGAGGTGGTAAGTTTCCCTATCCTCTCCTCTATCACTTGGTTGAGTAGCATAGTACTGACTGTTTTGCAGTGTTTGTATTCTTGTTACTTTATCGTTTCTTTATCTTGTTTCCTTGGTTGTTTGTGGAGGTGGAAACACCTAAACAGGGGTCTGACTGAGGCAGGCCCCTATACAACCACCCAAAATTTTCCCTCTTTCTATGTGCAAGTGAGTGTGCTTCTCGAAAGATCAACTGGTGAACGAATTCTTTGGTGAGATCCTTCTTACCCTTCTTACACTCGCACTTCTACTTTACAATATTAGAGAATACTTTGTTTACTTGCTAGTGTCATTTTGCCCTTTAAGTTGAGTAGCTAGGCTAGCAATCATTTTGGTGAGTTTAACCTTGTCTTTGTTGTTGTCTGACCATACAGACTACAACGTACTTTAGAGACGCCAACGCATTGTGTTGTCATCTAGAGTCTGCGTTGACGTCCTTGGGTAAAGAGCTCCCTAAGGCGCAGAGTTGAACCTAAAAAATGACTCGCCTAGCCCCACCTTGCAACTCGGTATTGTAGAGTGATTGTAGGAAATCATAGTCCTCATCATTCCCATCCTCATACTCTAAACATCGCACTTAGTTGAGGTAAGTTAGGGCAGCGTCTCGCATCTTGACCCTCTGTGACCTGGGGTCTTGCACACGGTGGTCCCCCTGTCTTACAATACCTTTAATTGTTATTTTGTTGGTTGTTCTTCTTTGTTGACTTCCTCTAAGGGGGCCTCTTTTTGTGCTTTTTTCTTCTTCCTTTTATGCTCCTTCTCTACACTCATCTAGAGGAGTGTCTTTGAGGCTTCCTCTACTGATGGGTCTCCCTATAGTGGGGTGGGGGGTATTTTCCTTTTGACTTTCCTTGTGTTCCCTTCAAGTTGAGTTGATTCCTTTGGAGGTGTTCCTATTTGTAATCTCCATTACCTTCGTGGAGTAGAAGTGGTGCTTTGTTCCTCTAACTCCACTTTTTCAATCCCTCATCTTGCATGTAATTTCTCTTTATACTTTTTTAAAAAACTTTCATATTAAAGTACAATCTTTTTTTAATCCTTAAAAATTAAATAATAAAAATCTATAAAATGAGAACATTTTATTGACAAACCTTAAACCATAATTTTCTCTCTTCACCTAATCTAGTTAGTATCATGTTAATTTTATGTGAGATTCTACAATGTGGCATGAAGTGGCAAATTGAAGCCTTAACCCATAGGTGACAAACTACCTAACGTTTTGAAGAAGCTCAATTGAAGGTGTAGGTAGATTTTAACCTAACATGTAATTGTTAGGAATAGGACCACAAAGCAATATACAATAAAAATGAATGCACAAATAAAAATAAAAATAAGAAAAAACACAAAGATGGATATATACGTGTGGTTCGCCAATATGGGCTATGTCCATGGAGAAACAACTAGTCCTTTTATCCTGTCCAACAAAATGAAGGGATACAACCTACAACACATATGTTGTAATTTCTTCTTCACTCTCAAAGTCTCCTCACACAATACAATTCAATAGACAGTCGTAGTACAATGCCCTCATAAAAATAAGTTTTTCTTCTAAAACAAGAAAAGCTGACATAATCTCTACTATCAAATTTGTTACCTAATGATGAACAATCCAAATTTACAATGAATATATATACATATACATATATATATATATATATACATATACATATGTATACATATACATACATGTATATACAGAGATGCATATATATGCATATACGTGTATAGGAAAAAGTATCCCTTTTTCACACTTAATTTGGGAATAATTAATATTAAAATGAGCTTAATTATTCCTTGATTTAGTGTTGCAATGTGTTTTACATGTTCACATTAAGTTTAGGGCCCTATTTAATAAAATGGACTTAATGGTGCCTTATTTAGGGTGTTATAAAGTGTTTCTTTACACTTTCACACTAATCTAGGGCTTTATTCATTAATTGAGGTTTAATTTGCCTTAATTGGCCCCTTTAATTCAAGTTCAAGCCTAATTAATTGTAGATTATGAGGGATAAAACCCGACATTCATAAATGATATTACACAACACTTAATTTTACAAGGTGTGTCCTAGGCTAGTGACTTAGAACCCATTCACCACCTGGCGAATGGGTCCTCACTAGATCCTAGGACCCTAATTTTACATATCATTTCATAATCCCCGAAATGTGTTCTAGCTAAGTATGTTAGGACCCATTCACCACATGGCGAATGGGTCCTCACTTAACCCTAGGACCCCCCTTGGAATATGTTTTTGGCGGTATTTTAATGATTTAAAATCCTAGATTTGATGTCAGCTTGTGTTATTTGAATTTTGGGAATTAATAGTAAGATATGTATAAATATAAGGTTATTTCACTATGTTTCATAACTAAGACTTTCATGAGATCAAGCAATTTTCACAAGAGCATTATAGAGTATTCAAGAACATTCAAGAAGGCATTCAAAGGCAGATTATTGAAGGATTATTGCAACAATCAAAGATCATATCATCATGTCAAAGGCATAATACATCATGCATGTTGTTGAGCTAATGTGATGATGTAGCATTGGTGACAAGTTCAAGTGTTCAAAGCTATTATCTTATGTCAAGTTCATGATCAAGATCTACACTCATTGAGGCCATTTCATGCTAAGTTTCAAACTTGTACTCCAAGGTTTCAACAAGGTTTGGTGAGTTGTTACACATTGTTGTTCATTCATCATTCCTTTATGCATTGTTTCATTTCAAGGTTTAATTACCAAAACAGGGTTTGACCAAGGCAAACCCCTATTCTCTAACAAAACAACATTTTTCTTCTCCTTTGATGTGTGATTGTAGGTTTTAGGTTGAAGATCATTTGGAGAGAAAAATTGGAGAAAGTTGCAAAGTTGTTAAAGTTGTCACCTTTCTTGCAAGATCATGGAAATTGAGCTACAAAATTTATATTCGGGTTTCTAACAGTCTTCGACTAGGATTTGGTAGTGCAAACATTGAAGAATAGAGCCCATAAATTGATTTTCCAGAACCCTAGCCATGACCCAATCCTCAGTGAGGCCCCAAAAAGTACTTTTTGCAACAGATACACAACATTTGACCCTCTTAAAACCTGCCTTTTGATTGCTATATTGGTTAGGTTTAATTTTTGATATTCATTTATGCATATACCCCTCATAATTGAGTGTAACACAGCAAAATTAGGTGCATCATTTTGTTAATCCATTTTGGTGCACCTCTTTTTCTTTGTTTCAATATATATATATAATGTGGCTTTCGGGACCATTGCTCCCAAACTCTTATTGGAGCACATGATCCTTAGACCCCACGGTGTGCTTAAATGGGCTCCATAACCAATAGTAATTCCTTTACCATTAAGTTTCAAATATGTCTTTCAATGTTGATATGATATCCTAACATACAAATGAAATGAAATAAACGTTTTTAATAACGTCCATGACACCAAGTAGTATATTGGAATGCACATATAAGCCCAATCTAGTAGGTTGCCCAAATTATTTTTGATTGGCATCCATTTCCTCTTTTATCTTGGATCTTTTGCTATGAATCTATATCAAATAGTCTACTTTTGTTAGCCTTTCTCTTCAAACAAGGTAAACAAGATCGGTCAAAATTTAAAATATCAATGTTGTTGATATGAATATCTTTGTAAGTAGGGCATTCTATGGGATAGTTTCATTATGTTTCAAGTAATCCCAAAATGCAAAAACAACATATTCTATTTGGTCACTCTTCTCTAGGCATTGTCCATTTTCTTGTCTCACACCTTAGATGATTGAAGCTAGTTCTTAGCTAAGTTACTAACAATTTTTCTTTCTATTTTATTTCCACTCCTAAGTAGTCTTTTTTCTTGTGGTCATATGTAGGATTGGATTGTTTGACATACTATTCCCTTTTTCTCTTGAGCTTCTTTAACCACATGGTTGCCTTGACTTTCTCTCTCACATATCTTTTGATTTCTACATTTATGTTTGGACACTTTTGCATGCTAATATCTCATTTACTCCATGCTTGGAATCTTAGTTCATCCACATGCTCTTCCTTATATCTAACTTTTCCTCCATTATTATTTTGGTCTCACAATGTAGTTCCATGCTCTCTGTTCTCTTTGAGTAACTTAACATTTGGACCAAAGTCAATGCATCTAATGGAAAGGCACTAACATCATCTAAAATGATCTCATATGGGACCTAAGTTTATTATTTTCAAATTGTTTGTTATTAGATGATGGTGTAACCTCTCTATTTGCCTCCATTTCAATTTTGATGTTTTGCTACGCAAACTTCACACTTATATAACACCACTTATGTAACAAGCAACCCAAATAGGGTATTCTTAGTTCTCCAATTCCATAATTTAGTCTTTTTATATCTATTTTACAATAGGTAGAAAGCTTTCATCCAAACTTGTATCATTTTTGTCATAGGAGTCTTCCAACTAAGCTTTTGTTGTGAAAATTAAGGAGCTAAGATATATACATTTACTACTTGCAAGAGACTTCCTTCAAATATGAAGTTTATTTGTTTCTTTTTTCTTTTCAAGGTAAAAGATTGTGACTTTGGTTTTGTCAATATTCAATTCCATCCCTACTTCTTTACAATACAATTCAAGAGCTCTCAAGCACTCTCTCAAGTGATTTGTTGAAGATAAGGTCATCCACGTTTAAAAGCAACTTTTATATAGCTAGCCAAGTGAAGACCTCTACCACCAAACTTGTCTACCCACTTCTCTTAACTTGTCAATGTATAGTCCAAACAAAGTAAGGGATAGAAAACATCCTTGCTTGACCCCAATGTCGCTCTCGAAACATTCTAATAATTCTTGCCATGTCCTAATTTCAACTCACAATCTATGAATAGTTGCATTATACATCTCCAAAATTCCCAACTCTTCCATTCCACCCTAGAGTTTGCTTCTAGCACAATGTTAAATGCCTTTATGAAATCAACAAAAGAACACAAAACTTCTTCCCCTTGTTTATCCCATACCTTCTCTTTCAAATGTCTAAGACTAATGCAATAATCAATTTAGAGTGCTTTGTCCTAAAACCCACTTGCCCTTTCACCCTCTTTCCTTCATTTTATGCCCAATTGCTAATTCTACACTCTACCATACTCCCAAAGAGTTTACTAAAAAGATGATTAATAGTTGAAAATTTAACATATAAATATATAGTTTTTGATAATATAAGGCCTTAACTTTAAATTTAAACATTTAACTTCTCAAGTAAACTTGTGTATATACTTCCTAGTGAGTCATTAAAAATACATAAAGACATGCATGCCTTGCTCTAAACCATAGAGTTTTGAAGTGATTTTAATTTAAGGCAAATATTAAATTAAAATATTAACATAAATTCAGTCATATACTTCCTAGTGAGTCATTAAAAATACATAAAAAATGCATGCCTTGCTTTAAAACATAGTCTTTAAGTGATTTTAATTTAAGACAAATATTAAATTAAAATATTAACAAAAATCCAGCCACATTTTGATGATGTTGGGTTTTTTATATTTAAATTAAAATTAATTTTCAATAGACTTTTAGCAATTGATATTCTCATTAATAAACTGATTAGGGGAGAGGACCTGAGCATGTTTCAATAGTTGTGATAGTAGTTGTTTTTATTGATGATAACTACCCATAATTAAACAAAATGTATTCATTTGATCTAAAAAACAGCCAATCATGTGATTCCACATCAGCGCTCAATAAAACATGCTTGAATTCACAAGTATTGGTCTCACTTTTTTTTTGGGGCCTTTTTGGACACCTTGACAAAAAGCATGCTGATGTGACATCATATTTGATGATGTGGCCCTGAAACCTTAGTTATAAGTAGGGGTCTTGCCAAGTAAGTTGCTGTAAAAAATTGGGAGTGATTTGAAATTTCCACATAGGATAATTAGAAGCACGAAGTTAGGGTGCACAACTACTGGGTCCTCTCCCCTAGATGGTTTTTTACTGTAAGAAAATAAAATTTCTTCCTAGTGGCTCTTCTCTTTTTTTCTTTTTTCATTAACTCTTCTTCTCTCTCTTTACTATTTTTCCTTCCTAATTGTTTCTCCCACTTTATCCAACCATCTCTCCGCCCATTCTTCGTTTTCCGGTCTTTACCCCACCTCTCCTCTAACTCTTCTTTGGGCAATTTCTGCATTCTATTTTTATTAATTTCCTCTTCCTGAGGATGATGAATCACTGTGTGATTTGAAATATTGATACAAATAAATAGACAAAATTTAATCCAATTTTTTTTTATCTAAATCTCATGGACTGAAAAAATCATTCCTAATAAAATATAAAATGTTTATTTTATAAATAAAAAATAAAGATGCTCATCATAACTTAATTAAGAACTGAATGGCACCAACCCACATGCTAGTCCAGTAGATGAAAGATCCAAAAAGAGTTGGGAAGAGAATATCTTTTTTCTATCAAATAACATCATGAGGAAAAGTCTCTGTCTACCTTATGAAGAACAAGGTATTAAAAAACAAAAAACTTCTAATCAAAATCCATAACAGAAGAATGATGAATGAACCTTTCACAGATTCAAACTTGAACTAAACTGCACAAATCATTTTCTTTTTCAGGAGCTTTCGCTTATTTTTAATCTGACAATCTTATAAACCATTTTAATCTTGTATAAGTTACTAAAATCTATCTCTATCTTCAAAAAATCAGGTTCACAATAACTCATTTAGGAAGACATTTAAAATCTTTTACAATGATCAAAGCTGAAAAGACCACAAATCCTCTTACCATTTTTCTTCGTTCTCCATTAATGCAAAACAGTGCTCTGTACTGTATTTCTTTAAACACACATCATGATTCCCAGGGCAGAAAAAAAGAAGAAGACAAAAACTCCAAATCTAAGCAAAACAAAAGCCTTGTATTGTTGAAATATACATGCCATAAACAAGCATTCATACAGTGTACATCACTGGACCGAGATAGCCCTGAGAAAAACAAAACCCCCAAAAAAAAAGACCTCAGGAAAATAAAACACTAGACCTTTAACGGCTCTGGCTGATTCGAACCCTCAAACAGGGTCATTTGCAAGTTGAAGCTCCGGCTACTGCAAGAACCTACAAAGAATGCACTGTCAGCAATCTTTTGCTTGAGCTTCTTGAGCAGAAGCAGCTTAGCCACCACAATCTTGAGGCGGCGCTGCATGGATTTTATGAGCGTTAGCCGCTCAATCTCCTTCTCCCACAGCAGCGGATAACTTTGAAGGAAAATCTTTCTGCTGCTGTACTTCGAAATCACATCTTCATTAACCTGCTCATCTTCGCTTGGCTGCCCGCCATAATTTTCCAAATCTTGCTGCATATTTTTCTCCGCCTCCATGAGAGAAACAGAACAAGCTAGTGTCTTCTTCCCTTGCTCCTGTTTCCTTTTCTTCTGGTGAAGTCACGGGTTGCAGAGATAAATTGTAGAGTGCACAAAGTCCGAGAGTGTCAGGCGGCGTGCTTTAAAGCAAGCATGGGCATTGGACGGCCACAGTGTTGTACATATTATGTGCAGAGTATCCTTTCACGAGGTCTGTGAGCATCGATGTATTTAGAAAAGCTTCTGGGAAGAATTCGAGACGACAAAAAAAGCGTTAAGTTCAGTTGAGGTGAAGCCAAAAACAAACATTCACGTGGTTTCAGTGGCGGACAAAATTAGGCAGAAGTGGGAGATATAATTTTTTATTTGGCACTTCTATTTAAAAATACAAAGGACGGCTTGTCTTGTCATGCGATGATGGTCTCTGGTCAAATTTATCTCACTACCAGCAAGGCAATGCAGTTTTTATGTAACTTGTACTTACTGTCTTTCTGCTTTTATCTTCAGCCTTATAGCTTTAAAATAGACAATTGTTTAGATCTAATATGTGTAAGTACAAATCTAATTTTTGTAAATTTTTGAGTGTTTATCTTTATTGTATCTTGGATGCATATAGGGGAGAGGACCCAGTAGTGGAGCGCGTTCTAATAGTTGTGATACTTGTTGTGATATTTTTATGTATTCATTGAACAGATACAAACTATTAATTGAACATCTAAATGTCAATATTTATATATTTTTGTGTCAATCATAGATATACTAAAAACTGTGCAACTACCAATAATCAATAAAAAAATAATAAACATTTATCATTCATTACACATTGAATATGACACAAAATAAAATATTATTTATAACAACTTCAGAATACTTCTGCACAGATAACAAAACTAATATTAAAAATTACATTAACTTTTGTCCAAACAAATGAACAAAATAGTCAAACTTGTACTTGTTACCTACTTAGGAAGTAGGCTAATCCCTTCAAGTTCTAGTGCACATCTTAACTAATATAGAAAACTATATTTTCAATATCTGCTGCCATCTCTCATTAAATCTGAACAAAAATTGTTGGTAGTGTAGACTTCTCCTATCAATCACTCGTACCATCTGTGGATACTTCTCAGCAATAAATGTTCAGCCTCTAGTACCTGCAAAAATTCAAATACCAGCACTAATAAAGAATATGAGGACAACTAATACATAAAAATTTATGAAAAATATAGATTTGAAGCATATGAAATAAATCTAGACATATGGAACTAATAAA
>VDFB02321300.1:223341-253688 GCA_007258455.2 Sequoia sempervirens
AGAATCTAATAACTTCATTAGTTTTAAGATTATTTTTAAATATACATACATTTATATATATAAATGTATAAAATATGAATATTAATTATGTATTTATGTATTATATATAATGTATGTTATATATAATATATGTGCATAATATATAAATATAAATTACTATAAAATCTTCAAAGAATAACCACCCCACCTCGATAGTAGTCTCATATTCTAGAATTCGCAAGCCCCACCTTGTAATTTATAGAAAGGTCAAAAATAATAATAATACTATTATTCTATTACTAATATCCATACAGAGAAAAACCATTAGATCCATGTTCATTAATCTCATTTGTTAAACTCAACAGTAATTACAACTCATAGGGATGAGAAGTACAAGTGACACTATATTGCATACATTTTTCTAACAAGGCACAATCACATTAACATACACTAGCATACAATTTAGAAAAAAAATTGTGAGTTAAAATTAAAATTTTCTTTGACCATCGGAGGTAGACTAAATTGATAAAATAAACTTTGAAGCTCATTGTTTAGTAGTTAGAAACTCCTTCTAACTATCATAGTTCTAAATTGAAGTGTTTACTTTGTAATTGTTCATTTTCTTCTTGTTTACATTGTGTTAAGTTAGCAATAATTACTACCCAATTTTATGCTAGAAATGATCTACAATACATTGGGTAAGTAAGAAGAAATATAAACACAAGGTAAAGAATAAAACTAAGCAAGTGCACAATCATTTAAGCTTCATTTAAATAATGTTGGAAGTAATTATACTTTAAAAAGTAATATAATCATGTAATTTTGAAGGCACGCAGATCAATTAATGGACCAATGAAATACCATTATATATTATTAAAATAGGTTACATGGATCTAATTGGAAAAGGATTATAGGTCAATATTTGATATAGGAGCATTCTAGGGTATAGAGAAATCTTTCATCAACCAAAAATACTTTTCTTTAACTTTGTTTGTTTAGAGGTTTCTAGTCATTAGTTAGTCATTATAGATCAAGTACCACATATTGTTATAGTTGTATATCTCACCTTGTTATTTGGAATAAATATTCTTAAACAATCCTTTAATGGCATATTCAATTTTTAGAAGATTCCAATCACCACAAAGACATAACTTTGTTTCTAAATTTCATCAAGATTGATTAATTATCACTCAATTTTATTGTTTATGGGTTGTAGAAGATTTTCAAAGTTTATGACAACAAAGAAACACATCACAAAATACATTAGACCTAGGAGAGCTTTTGGAATTCATTACATTGAGTTTTATATCACCACATTCAATTTAGTAGATTATACCTACATGTTTGGTCAACTACATGCTTCAATAAGGACTGGGGCTTTTGTACCACCTTCCACCAACAAAGATCTCATTTATAATAATTGAGGTTAATATACAAATAGTATTCAAAATCATTTGGAAGCAACATGAAGGCAACAAAGAGAGTGAGAGATAGTGTGATGACCCTCTCCCTAATAAGATAAAATAATAACAATAATATTTATTATTATTCAATAATCACTTGATAATATTAATAATATAAAACTTCACGATTTAATCTTCTTTACAATGGACAAATGATCATCTTTTATTCAACAAGAAAGGATGAAAGATCTTCGCTCTAATTAAAATGTGGTGCTTTACCCTATGTATGTGTATAGAGGATGATGGATTGCATGGGAGAAGTGGTAGAGGATGATGGTATATGGGAAAAAATTGGAGGAGAAGGCAACTTTGGTCAATGAATTTGTAGATTTCGCCAAAAGGGGAGAAGGTAGATTTTCATATTTTGTTTCTTCCTCCCATATCTCTTTATAGGCTTTATTTGTAGCCTCCTTGATCTCTTCCTTGATTTGTTTAGTTAAATTTGGCTTCCCTAGCATGAGTTTGTCTAACCTTTGCTTGGTTTGAAGTTCTTTGGCTTGTATCTAAGACAAATTTTCCTTTTGGGCCTTGGTCCCTGTGGTGAATTATTTTTGCAATAGCCTCCTCCTTTAATTTATCCTCAATCTATGCAATTTTTACCCCTTTCTTCTTTTGTGTTGCAGCTAGTGGCCCCGATAATTGGTCCATTAGTGATTCCAATGTGATATTAGAAGCCACCCTATATATGATGAGTGCTTCTTTTGTGATGGATTTTTTGGCTAAACCCATTTCCTCATATACCCTAAAGGTATTTTGTAGTATTTATTTTTTAAACAACTAGCTATAAAGTTGATTTTCATCCATTAATACCTGTATAAGAGCGAATTTTGACCCTATGTGCAATTCCCCTTTTTTCCTTTATCCACCTTAGAAAACCAAGTTGAGAGGCTTAATTCCACTTAAGCCCACTGATGGCAATCCACTTGGTGCATGTTTTGTGTGTTGGTGGGGGCGTTTCTATCCAGGACGCCTGCACAGTGTGTAGACATCTGCACGACGTGTTTACATCCCTGGTAGATTCCTACGATTGAACCTGCAAAGGCATTACTCTTCTCGTTGGTAGTGAAGTTGTAATGCCTCCTTCGGTTGACCGACCTGAATATGGTCGTTTTCTTCCCTCATTCTTCATATTTAGTCCTTCAACTTGCATTTCAATTCTGGATCACATCAAGCTGCCATTCTAGCACTCTCACATTCACTCTCAAACTCATTTTCTTCCACTCCAAGCATCCAAGCATTCCATTGCAGCAAAAGCTCCACTCTGTCACTTCGGTAGAGCACATTTGGGACCACGCCATTGTAGCAAAGGCTTGAGTTCCTCTCATTTCTTTCCCAAGCAACCTTGAGTGCTCTTGGTGGAGGTGGTAAGCTTCCCTATCCTCTCTTCTATCACTTGGTTGAGTAGCATAGTACTGTTTTGTACTATTTTTATTCTTGTTACTTTATCGCTTCTTTATCTCATTTCCTTGGTTGTCCGTAGAGGTGGAAACACCTAAACGGGGGTCTGACTAAGTCAGGCCCTTATATAGCCACCCAACATTTTCCCTTTTTATGTGTGCGGGTGAGTGTGCTTCTCGGAAGATCAACTGGCAAATGAATTCCTTGGTGAGATCCTTCTTACCCTTGTTACACTCACACTTCTACTTTACATTATTAGAGAATACTTTGTTTACTTGGTAGTGTCATTCTGGCCTTTTAGTTGAGTAGCTAGGCCGTTAGTCATTTTGGTGAGTTCAACCTTGTCTCTACTGTTGTCCAACCGTATGGACTACAGTGCACTTTAGAGACGCTAGTGTGTTGCATTGTCGTCTAGCGTCTGCACTGACATCCTCGGGTAGAGAGCTCCTTGAGGCACAGAGTTGAACCTAAAAACTGACTCACCTAGCCCCACCTTGCAACTCAGGATTGTAGAGTGATTGTACGACATCATAGTCCTCATCATTCTCATCCTCATACTCTAAACATCGCACTTAGCTGAGGTAAGTTAGGGTAGCCTCTCGCATCTTGACCCTCTATGACATGGGGTCTTGCACACGGTGGTCCCCCTCTCTTACATTTTTGGTGAACCCAATGTGAACTAACATCTATTCATCAGTTGGTGTTGAAACTTCCCTTGGATACTTCACGATTTTTGTGATCTTGAGTGTTGTAAAGGTTTATGAGCATCACAACCCAGTCCACAACTTCTGGGCATATCATGAGGAGAAGTGTACGACACCTCTCAATGGATAGGACAAAGGTCTTGCTTGGTCTTTCTACATGTCTTTTCTCTAGTCCCACCATTAGTTTGGTCGCGCAGGAGCAGTTATTGAGGAATGAGATGGGATTAGCTAATGAAACAAATCATGTTCCCACTCCTCCTGTGTCTCCCATGCCATCATCGGTGGATGAGCATGAGGTCGTTCAAATCCCTGTTGAATATGTGTCAGCCCTTGCAAAAGGGTTGGGCGACCTTGAAAACCATTTGGAAAGAAATTTGAAGATGGCTAGAGCCACTCGATTTGTTAGTGAATTAAGACATATGATGGGTAAAAATCAAGCGGGCATCGAACTTCTAAATAGTCTCTTCGGTATCGCCGAAGCATGTGCTCCTTCGAGCAACTCTAGCCTCATACAAGGAGTCACCTTTGAAAAGCATGAGGGACAATTAGGGGTATCGATGCCTCCCACTTCTATCTACATGGTTGATGTGGTCCCTTCCATTAGTATCCCTTCCATCCCTAATCAACCAGAAACTGTCAAGGTGAATAAGGTATCGTTGGGCTTTAGCTTTACCCCTTTTGTCACCTCTGGTGGTGGAGATTTTGGCAGAATAGGTGGTGGTGGATTTGGTAGTGGAGGTGGTGGATTCGGTAGTGGAGGTGGTGCTGGCAGAGGTGGTTCCAACAAAGGTTGTGGTGGTGGTTCTGGCAGAGGCCCTATTGGAGGCGGTGGCTCTGGCGAAAGTCACATCAATGGCATTTCTGGAGGTGGACTTGGTGGTGATTCCGGAGGAGGTTCCTCTAGCCCTCTATCTTCTAATGACCCTATTCTAACTACTTTGCTTTAGAACAAGGGTAAGATGTAGAGCTAGTTAGTGAGCCTTTCCCAGGCCTCAAACCAGCCTATCTTCTAGTCTTTCTTCTGGCATAACCCATTGTCGGTTGCCATTTTTAACACTCCCTTCCCTCAGGGAATGGAGATCCCTAAATTTGAGAAGTTTGGTGGTAAGGGAGACCTGCAGACGCATGCATATGCCTTTAACGCTCTTTGCACTGACTTCTTTCATCATGATACCTTGATGGCTAAGTTATTCCCTTGATCCCTCAAGGACACAACACTCTAGTGGTATTGTTCCTTTCCTGACAATTCTATTTTCTCATTTGATCAACTTGTAAATCATTTTCTTAAACAATTCCAAGAAAACATCGGGTCGAAGATGACCTTTTCAGATCTCGTCCGGTGTAAGCAAGGAGACAATGAAAAGATTATCGATTTCATAACGTGTTATCAAGCACTTCTTTCACAAATCTCATATCAGCTGCCTGATTCTGATGTGTAGAAGGTATTGAT
The DNA here is from genome assembly GCA_007258455.2 of Sequoia sempervirens. NCBI lineage: Eukaryota > Viridiplantae > Streptophyta > Pinopsida > Cupressales > Cupressaceae > Sequoia > Sequoia sempervirens. The sequence goes on from VDFB02321300.1 coordinate 228,336, forward strand.
AGGGAACTTACAAAGGCCTTGGCAAGAGAAGTTTTCCCTTATGAAATACCCTTCTTTCGCGCATTTGTGTGCAGCTTTATGAGAGTATCAGCAAACGGTTGCTTAGTTTGGGGGACGCTCCTTGCGCTCCCGTTCTGAAGGAAAGTCCATCGTATCAATCTCTGGGAAGGGTAAATTCATTGTGAATGTAGTAGTCATTGTTGACGACAATGGCCTCAAACACAACCAAAAATTCTTGAAGTTTTCTTAATCTTATACTTCCATCTTGCAGAAAATGTTGAAGGATAAGGTCATAACTTTGTTGATTCCTAAGCCTGTTAAGGAACCTTACCCTAATTGGTATGATGGGAGCACTTATTGTTAATACCATCATGTTAATGGACATGATACTGAATGTTGTATGTGGTTGCATCATGAAATACAAGACCACATCAAGGAGGACACCATTCATCTCGATGGGAACAAACATAACACTAACAAATCAGTGGCAAAAGCAAACAATGAATTGCAGATATACAGAGACCCGTTTCCATCGTATTCTGCTAACATGATTGTTGATCCCACTGATTCTATTACCCAACTCGAGGCCTATGTAAATATGGTCACGGTAACTTCCACTGTTCCACCCACACCGGGTTTGTTAGATGTTACATTTACATCACAAGATTTTCCCTTGAACAATAAACCTTCACCTCTCTACATTCCCACTCGTGTCAATGGTAACATTGTGACAGGAGTCTTGATAGACCCCGCAAGTCATGTGAATGTTATTATTGAAGAAACATTAGTATTAAATTCACTGCAAAAGTAAAAGTATGAAGGAACGAAATCCACCATCTGTACTCACGATGGTATGAGTCTTAAACCCTATGGCTCAATCACTTTGTCTGTCTTGGTTGGACCTAGGACTATTGACACAATCTTTGACATCATCTTGGAGTCGGATATGTTCAGGGTGAAGCTAGGAATTCCTTGGCTAGTTTCCATGAATGGGATCGCCTTCGTTATTCATAAGTGTTTAAAATTTTCCCACGAGGGTGTTGTGCTTGTAGTGCATGATACTGGATATCAACCTTTGGTATCTCGTGGTGGATATTCTTTGGATCACTTTTGGCCCTCCCCGAATAGTCCACTCCCTCCGAGAATGGGCCTACTTTACAAGAATTATGTGAAGTACAAAATTGGGGGCAAAGAGGAGCCAAAGCTGACCCTTCCTATGATAGAGCAACTAGTCGCCTCCTCTTCCCTGAAAGAGAAGGAGAAGTCCTTGTCAGCTCCCTCTCCTTCCTGCAAAGGTAAAGAGAAGGCTATACCATCCACTCCCTCTTCCCAGAAGAAAGAGGAGAAGCTTATGACGTCTCCCTCTCCTCCTCGCAAAGGTAAAGATAAAGCAACTCTTTCTCGGACTGCCTCTTCCTCTCCCATTTCCTGGGAAGAGTGTTGGATGAGCAGACCCGGTGGCTACCCACTGAATCTAATGATCCCTCTTTAGCGTAGGCCAAATATTAGGATTGTGGATCTCCCTAATGAATTTCCTAGACCATGGTATTACTTATACGATAGAAAGAAAGGTTCTCACAGAAAATTCGATCTGTGGCCTCCTACTGCTCATGCTTCTAGGGAAATGAACAGAAATAGGCCCGTTGTCGAAGCTCTCAAGTTGACTCCTCCTGTCGCTCCCCAAGATGCTCCCCCTGCTCCCATACAGGAACCTATTCCTCCACCTGAGATGGTTGTAGTGGACTTTCTTATAGTCGAGCAAAAACCTCTTGTCCCTTTGAAAGCTCTGGCTTCTAACTCCAAGAGTTGTAGAAATTGCCTTGCGCGTGAACACAAGCACCGACAGATGGTTGCTCAGTTCGAGGGACCCTCCTCACACTCCCATTCTGATGGAAAGTCCATTGTATCAATCTCTAGGAAGGGTAAAGCCATTGCGAATGTAGTAGTCATTGTCGACGACAATGGCCTCAAACGCTGCCGAAAATTCACGAAGTTGTCTGAATCTTATATTTCTATCTTGCAGAAGTTGTTGAAGGATAAGGTTGTAACTTTGCCAATCCCTAAGCCTTTTAAGGAACCTTACCCTAATTCTTATGATGGGAGCACTTATTGTCAATACCATCATGTTAATGGACATGATACCGAACGTTGTATGCGGTTGCATCATGAAATACAAGACTGCATCGAGGACGACACCATTCGTCTCTATGGGAATAAACAAAACACTAACAAATCAGTGGCAAAAAAAAATAGTGAATTGCAAATATACATCGACCCGTTTCTTCAGATTCGCTAACATGATTGTTGATCCCACTGATTATGTTACCCAACCGAGGCCTATGTAAATATGTCACGGTAACTTCCATCGCTCCACCCGCACTTGGTTCTCCGGATGTTACATTTACATCACAAGATTTTCCCTTGAACAACAAACCTTCACCTCTCTACATTCCCGCTCATTCAATGGTAAAATTGTGACAGGAGTCTTGATAGACCCCGCGAGTCATGTGAATGTTATTACTGAAGAAACATTAGTATTAAATCACTAAAAAAGGAAAAGTATGAAGGAACAAAATCCACCATCCGTACTCATGATGGTATGAGTCTTAAACCCTATGGCTATATCACTTTGTCTGTCCTGGTTGGACCTAGGATTGTTGACACAGTCTTCAACATAATCTCAAAGCCGGATTTGTTCAAGGTGAAGCTAGGCATTCCTTGGCTAGTTTCCATGAATGGGGTCACCTCCGTTATTCATAAGTGTTTAAATTTTTCACATGAGGGTGTCGTGCATGTAGTGCATGATATCGGATATCAGCCTTTGGTATCTCGTGGTGGATATTCTTTGGATCACTTTTGGCCCTGCTCGGTCGATCCACTCCCTCCAAGAATGGACCTACCTTATAAGAACTATGTGAAGTACAAAAATGGGGGCAAAGAGGCGCCAAAGCTGACCCTTCCTGTGATAGAGCAGCCAGTTGCCTCCTCTTCCAAGAAAGAGAAGGAGAATTCCTCGTCGACTCCCTCTCCTTCCTGCAAAGGCAAAGAGAAGGCTATACCGTCCACTCCCTCTTCCCCAAAGAAAGAGGAGAAGCCTATGATGGCTCCCTCTCCTCCTCACAAAGCTAAAGATAAAGCAACTCTTTCCTGGACTACCTCGTCCTCTCCCCTTTCCTGGGAAGAGTAATGGATGAGTAGACCCGGTGGCTACCCACTAAATCTGATGATCCCTCCTTGGCATAGGCCCAATATTAGGATCGTGGATCTCCCTAATGAATTTCTTGACCATGGTATTACTTATACGACAGAAAGAGAGGTTCTCACAAAGAATTTGATCTGTGGCCTCCTACCACTCTTGCTTCTAGGGCAGTGAACGAAAAGAGGCACGTTGTTGAGGCTCTCGAGTTGACTCCTCATGTCGCTCCCCAACGTGATCCCCCTACTCCCGTACATGAACTTGTTCATCCACTTGAGTCCATCATAGTGGACGTTCCTATGGTTGAGCAAGAACCTCCTATCCCTTCGCAAGCTCCAGCTTCTAACTCCAAGAGTCGTAAAAATTGCCTTGCATGTGAATGCAAGCTCCAACGAAAGGCTCTCCTAGCCGAGCAAGCCGCCTCACAACAAAAGGAGGAAGGAACGACCTCTCCTGTCTTAGGACCTCCTGCAACATCTTCTTCCTCCCTTCCTTTTGCCTCTCTCCAGTCTGGTCCACTCCCATCTTCTGTTGCGAGCATGAATGCACCTAACCCTAAACGGGTACAGGTGTTTATCACTCCTTCGGCAGAGTTTCCTTTGCTGATGTCCATCCTGGACATCCAGCCCTTCCTGAAGCCCATAGATATGGTTAACACTTTGGTCGTATTTGTCGTGGTTATTTCTTCCTCTTCCTTTGCACCCCTAGCTTCGTCTGTGGGGAGTTCATCTTCTCCCATGAAGAAAGAGGCAGAGGTTGGTCCTTCTAGCAATGAAGGACGTAAGAGGAGTCCACCTTCTTCACAAGGTGGGCCTATGATGACTTGTTCTGTCCTTGTGACAAAACCAATTCTAGCTTCTATTGAGTTCATCACCGCTCCCAAGTCATTTAGTGAGCTTAGCGGTGAACCTTAGGCACAGCCTACATTGTCCGCTGAGAACAGGCATGATGCTCCTATGGGATGCATGTTTAATTCTGTGGACGAAGTCCCGGCCCTGTCGGCGATCTTCGTGAAATCGCTAACTTTGACTCCATAGGAGGTCGGTGGAGAGGACCTTGAGGGGCCCTATTCCTTGGCCCTTGTTGTGGGAGGGTTGAATACTCCTCCTCTTAACATTCCACCCTTACAAGATTGTCCTCCTTCCCCTTATGAGGATTTAGATTGGGAAGCAGACAACCTCTTGGTTGATCAGTGTTAGGAGGAGGTCCCTTTTCTTGATCTTGTGTGTGTGTGTGTGTTTTGTGATGTGTTCCCCTATACTCATGCTTTGTGTGACCAGATGACCCTCGTCACCCCCGTTGGTGCTTGGATACAGGCATGGTTTTTGTGTCATAAACCTTCTTCTATTTGTATCATCATTCTTCCATGTTTGTGATTGATTTTTGATAAATTGGGGACGATGCAAAGTGTTAGGGGCATTAAGGTTCCTCTTCCATGTTGACCCAATTTTTTAATTTTTAATTTGTCTTCTCGTGCATTCCTCACATGGCCTAATTTAGCAGGGGGTTGATGACAGTTCATTTATATACTATTATTATACATACTTATATATATTTATGAGTAGTTCTGACCTCAAAATATCAGGCTACCCCTATGTCCTATGTTTGTGTTTTCTTTCTTTTCGCTTCCTTTAGCTTTTTCTCTTCTTTGCTTGAGTTGTCCCTTTCATGTGTCACAATGCCTTTCTTTAACACTTTGACTTCCAAAAAATGCATTCCTTTCCAACAAATCTTTTCTTGAAATTCTTCACAAACTTTACCTTAGAATCCCATTCTCAACATGGAACCCTAACGGAATGTGTTTCCTTCATCACGGGTTCGTAAAGAAAGGACTTGAGGATCTTCCTCCGAAGTGGGAACTGCTTTTACTACCCCTCATGTGGGGGCATGCCCTTCCTTTTGAATTCCTTGATGAAGTGAACATCTTTCGAAAGGAATCCTTGATGACGAATTGCTCTAACAAGAACCCCTGCTTTTGGATTGTGTGTCCCTTGAGTGGACCCCCCTTTCTTCTTCACAACAGGTTCCTAAGGGACCCTTTTTTCGAAGCCTTTATGACAAATGGATTCTTTCACATCTAGCCTTGGGGTAGCCCAACTAGGCTCATTCCATTCGCCCTTTCATTTCTAGCTTGGGGGAAGCCTGACTAGACCTTACCTTTCAAACAACGTATCCCTTGAGTGGACCCCTCTCCTTTTGAAGGGTTCCCAAGGGACCCCTTTGAAATTTTTACTTATTGACAGTTTGCATGACCGACCGTTTTTGACATGTTATATCTGCGGGTAAACGTGTCTTCGCCTTTGACATGTTCTATTTGTGGGTAGATGTGTCACCGCTTCTTGACTCTGTAGAGTCTATTTTCTCAGGTTTCTCCATGAGAGAGATCTTGGGGGATACCTCCCTACAAGACTGAGAACTTGTAGGGTGCTTTCCTTAGAGCTTCCTCCATGCGAGAGATCTTGGGGGTGGCTCCCCTATAGGACCGAGTACTTGTAGGGCACTTCTTTCTGTATTTTTCATGCTTCAGTTCGTGGAGAATACCTTCCCTACAGGACCAAGTGCCTATAGGGTGCTTCCTTCATGCGGGAGATCTTGGGGGTTGCCTCCTTCCAGGTTTGCAAGCTTGTAACACACTTAGTTGTTCCAACTTCACAGTTCTGAGTAGCTATGAAGTTCTTTGCTTTTCATGCACCTTCATGTATGTCAAACCGAGTACTATTTCCTCGACGGTTCAGGTATACTTTTCTAACCCTACTCTCTTCTTGATCTACTTTACCGAGCACTCATCGATACTCGTGCTTGCTAAAGTGGGGGAAAAATGTATAAGAGCGAATTTGCACCCTATGTGCAATTCCCCTTTTTGCCTTTATCCACCTTAGAAAAGCATATTCAGAGGCTTAATTCCACTTAATCCTGCTGATGGAAGTCCACTTGGCACCTGTTTTGTGTGTCGGTAGGGGCGTTTCTGTTGGGGATGCCCGCATGACACACTTACGTTCCTAGCAGATTTCTATGGTTGAACTTGCAGAGGCGTTACTCTTCTCATTGGCAGTGAAGTTGTAACGCCTCCTTCGGCCAACCAACCCGAATATGGTCATTTTCTTCCCTCATTTTTCATATTCAGTCCTTCAACTTGCATTTCAATCTTGGATCACATCAAGCTACCATTTTGGCACTGTCACATTCACTCTCAAGCTCATTTTCACTCACTCCAAGCATCCAATTATTCCATTGCAGCAAAAGCTCCACTTTGTCACTTCGGTAGAGCACGTTTGCGACCACGCCATTGCAACAGAGGCCCGATTTCCTCTCATTTCTCCCCCAAGAAGCCTTGAGTGCTCTTGGCGGAGGTGGTAAGCTTCCCTATCCTCTCCTCTATCACTTGGTTGAGTAGCATAGTACTGACTGTTTTGTAGTGTTTGTATTCTTGTTACTTTATCGCTTCTTTATCTCGTTTCCTTGGTTGTTCATGGAGGTGGAAACACCTAAACAGGGGTCTAACTGAGGCAAGCCCCTATACAACCACCCAAAATTTTCCCTCTTTCTATGTGCAGGTGAGTGTGCTTCTCAAAAGATCAACTGGTGAACGAATTCTTTGGTGAGATCCTTCTTACCCTTCTTACAGTCGCACTTCTACTTTACAATATTAGAGAATACTTTGTTTACTTGCTAGTGTCATTTTGGCCTTTTAGTTGAGTAGCTAGGCTGGCAGTCATTTTAGTGAGTTCAACCTTGTCTCTGTTGTTGTCTGACCATATGGACTACAACATACTTTAGAGATGCTAGCGCATTGTGTTGTCGTCCAGAGTTTACGCTGACGTCCTCAGGTAAAGAGCTCCCTAAGGCACAGAGTTGAACCTAAAAACTGACTCGCCTAGCCCCACCTTGCAACTTGGTATTGTAGAGTGATTATAGGACATCATAGTCCTCATCATTCCCATCCTCATACTCTAAACATCGCATCTTGACTCTCTGTGACCTGGGGTCTTACACGCAGTGGTCCCCCTCTCTTACAATACCTTTAATTGTTATTTTGTTGGTTGTTCTTCTTTGCTGACTTCCTCTAAGGGGGGCTCTTTTTGTGCTTTTTTCTTCTTCCTTTTATGCTCCTTCTCTACACTCATCTAGAGGAGTGTCTTTGAGGCTTCCTCTACTGATGGGTCTCCCTATAGTGGGGTGGGGGGTATTTTCCTTTTGACTTTCCTTGTGTTCCCTTCAAGTTGAGTTGATTCCTTTGGAGGTGTCCCTATTTGTAATCTCCATTACCTCCGTGATGTAGAAGTGGTGCTTTGTTCCTCTAACTCCACTTTTTCACTCCCTCATCTTGCATGTAATTTCTCTTTATACTTTTGAAAAAAACTTTCATATTAAAGTACAATCTTCTTTTAATCCTTAAAAATTAAATAATAAAAATCTATAAAATGAGAACATTTTATTGACAAACCTTAAACCATAATTTTCTCTCTTCACCTAATCTAGTTAGTATCATGTTAATTTTATGTGAGATTCTACAATGTGGCATGAAGTGGCAAATTGAAGCCTTAACCCATAGGTGACAAACTACCTAACGTTTTGAAGAAGCTCAATTGAAGGTGTAGGTAGATTTTAACCTAACATGTAATTGTTAGGAATAGGACCATAAAGCAATATACAATAAAAATGAATGCACAAATAAAAATAAAAATAAGAAAAAACACAAAGATGGATGTATACGTGTGGTTCGCCAATATGGGCTATGTCCATGGAGAAACAACCAGTCCTTTTATCCCGTCCAACAAAATGAAGGGATACAACCTACAACACATATGTTATAATTTCTTCTTCACTCTCAAAGTCTCCTCACACAATACAATTCAATAGACAGTCGTAGTACAATGCCCTCATAAAAATAAGTTTTTCTTCTAAGACAAGAAAAGCCAACATAATCTCTACTGTCAAATTTGTTACCTAATGATGAACAATCCAAATTTACAATGAATATATATACATATATATATATAGATATACATATGTATACATATATATAAATATACATAGATATATTTATAGATATACATATGTATACATATACACATGTATACATACATGTATATACATAGATGCATATATATGCATATACATGTATAGGAAAAAGTATCTCTTTTTCACACTTAATTTGGGAATAATTAATATTAAAATGAGCTTAATTATGCCTTGATTTAGTGTTGCAATGTGTTTTACATGTTCACATTAAGTTTAGGGCCCTATTTAATAAAATGGACTTAATGGTGCCTTATTTAGGGTGTTATAAAGTGTTTCTTTACACTTTCACACTAATCTAGGGCTTTATTCATTAATTGAGGTTTAATTTGCCTTAATTGGCCCCTTTAATTCAAATTCAAGCCTAATTAATTGTAGATTATGAGGGATAAAACCCGACATTCATAAATGATATTACACAACACTTAATTTTACAAGGTGTGTCCTAGGCTAGTGACTTAGAACCCATTCACCACCTGGCGAATGGGTCCTCACTAGGTCCTAGGACCCTAATTTTACATATCATTTCACAATCCCCGAAATGTGTTCTAGCTAAGTATGTGAGGACCCATTCACCACATGGCGAATGGGTCCTCACTTAACCCTAGGACCCCCCTTGGAATATGTTTTTGGCGGTATTTTAATGATTTCAAATCCTAGATTTGATGTCAGCTTGTGTTATTTGAATTTCGGGAATTAATAGTAAGATATATGTATAAATATAAGGTTATTTCACTATGTTTCATAACTAAGACTTTCATGAGATCAAGCAATTTTCACAAGAGCATTATAGAGTATTCAAGAACATACAAGAAGGCATTCAAAGGCAGATTATTGAAGGATTATTGCAACAATCAAAGATCATATCATCATGTCAAAGGCATAATACATCATGCATGTTGTTGAGCTAATGTGATGATGTAGCATTGGTGACAAGTTCAAGTGTTCAAAGCCATTTCTTATGTCAAGTTCATGATCAAGATCTACACTCATTGAGGCCATTTCATGCTAAGTTTCAAACATGTACTCCAAGGTTTCAACAAGGTTTGGTGAGTTGTTACACATTGTTGTTCATTTATCATTCCTTTATGCATTGTTTCATTTCAAGGTTTAATTACCAAAACGGGGTTTGACCAAGGAAAACCCCTATTCTCTAACAAAACAACTTTTTTTCTTCTCCTTTGATGTGTGATTGTAGGTTTTAGGTTGAAGATCATTTGGAGAGAAAAATTGGAGAAAGTTGCAAAGTTGTTAAAGTTGTCACCTTTCTTGCAAGATCATGGAAATTGAGCTACAAAATTTATATTCAAGTTTTTGATAGTCTTCAACTAGGATTTGGGAGTGCAAACATTGAAGAATAGAGCCCAGAAATTGATTTTCCAAAACCCTAGCCATGACCCAATCCTCAGTGAGGCCCCAAAAAGTACTTTTTGCAACAGGTACACAACATTTGACCCTCTTAAAATCTGCCTTTTGATTACTATATTGGTTAGGTTTAATTTCTGATATTCATGTATGCATATACCCCTCATAATTGAGTGTAACACATAGCAAAATTAGGTGCATCATTTTGTTAATCCATTTTGGTGCACCTCTTTTTCTTTGTTTCAATATATATATATAATGTGGCTTTCGGGACCATTGCTCCCAAACTCTTATTGGAGCACATGATCCCTAGACCCCACGGTGTGCTTAAATGGGCTCCATAACCAATAGTAATTCCTTTACCATTAAGTTTCAAATATGTCTTTAAATGTTGATATGATATCCTAACATACAAATGAAATGAACGTTTTTAATAACGTCCATGAGACCAAGTAGTATATGGGACCCCAAGATAATAAATTATATTGGAAAGCACATATAAGCCCAAACTAGTAGGTTGCCGAAATTATTTTTGGTTGGCATCCATTTCCTCTTTTATCTTGGATCTTTTGCTACGAATCTATATCAAATAGTCTACTTTTGTTAGCCTTTCTCTTCAAACAAGGTAAACAAGATTGGTCAAAATTTAAAATATCAATGTTGTTGATATGAATATCTTTGTAAGTAGGGCATTCTATGGGATAGTTTCATTATGTTTCAAGTAATCCCAAAATGAAAAAACAACATATTCTATTTGGTCACTCTTCTCTAGGCATTGTCCATTTTCTTGTCTCACACCTTAGATGATGCAAGCTAGTTCTTAGCTAAGTTACTAACAATTTTTCTTTCTATTTTATTTCCACTCCTAAGTAGTCTTTTTTCCTGTGGTCATATGTAGGATTGGATTGTTTAACATACTATTCTCTTTTTCTCTTGAGCTTCTTTAACCACATGGTTGCCTTGACTTTCTCTCTCACATATCTTTTTATTTCCACATTTATGTTTGGACACTTTTGCATGCTAATATCTCATTTACTCATCTACTTGGAATCTTAGTTCATCCACATGCTCTTCCTTCTATCTAACTTTTCCTCCATTATTATTTTGGTCTCACAATGTAGTTCCATGCTCTCTATTCTCTTTGAGTAACTTAACATTTGGACCAAAGTCAATGCATCTAATGGAAAGGCACTAACATCATCTAAAATGATCTCATATGGGACCTAAGTTTATTATTTTCAAATTGTTTGTTATTAGATGATGGTGTAACCTCTCTATTTGCCTCCATTTCAATTTTGATGTTTTGCTACCCAAACTTCACACTTATATAACGCCACTTATGTAACAAGCTACCCAAATAGGGTCTTCTTAGTTCTCCAATTCCATAATTTAGTCTTTTTATATCTATTTTACAATAGGTAGAAAGCTTTCATCCAAACTTGTATCATTTTTGTCATAGAAGTCTTCCAACTAAGCTTTTGTTGTAAAAATTAAGGAGCTAAGATATATATTCATTTACTACTTGCAAGAGACTTCCTTCAAGTACGAAGTTTATTTGTTTCTTTTTTCTTTTCAAGGTAAAAGATTGCAACTTTGGTTTTGTCAATATTCAATTCCATCCCTACTTCTTCACAATACAATTCAAGAGCTCTCAAGCACACTCTCAAGTGATTTGTTGAAGATAAGGTCATCCACATTTAAAAACAACTTTTATATAGCTAGCCAAGTGAAGACCTCTACCACCAAACTTGTCTACCCACTCCTCTTAACTTGTCAATGTATAGTCCAAACAAAGTAAGGGATATAAAATATCCTTGCTTGACCCCAATGTCGCTCTCGAAACATTCTAATAATTCTTGCCATGTCCTAATTTCAACTCACAACCTATGAATAGTTGCATTATACATCTCCAAAATTCCCGACTCTTCAATTCCACCCTAGAGTTTGCTTCTAGCACAATGTTAAATGCCTTTTTGAAATCAACAAAAGAACACAAAACTTCTTCCCCTTGTTTATCCCATACCTTCTCTTTCAAATGTCTATGACTAATGCAATAATCAATTTAGAGTGCTTTGTCCTAAAACCCACTTGCCCTTTCACCCTCTTTCCTTCATTTTATGCCCAATTGCTAATTCTACACTCTACCATACTCCCAAAGAGTTTTCCAAAAAGATGATTAATAGTTGAAAATTTAACATAGAAATATATTATTTTTGATAATCTAAGGCCTTAACTTTAAATTTAAACATTTAACTTCTCAAGTAAACTTGTGTATATACTTCCTAGTGAGTCATTAAAAATACATTAAAACATGCATGCCTTGCTCTCAACCATAGTCTTGAAGTGATTTTAATTTAAGGCAAATATTAAATTAAAATATTAACATAAATTCAGTCATATACTTCCTAGTGAGTCATTAAAAATACATAAAAAATGCATGCCTTGCTCTAAAACATAGTCTTTTAAGTGATTTTAATTTAAGGCAAATATTAAATTAAAATATTAACAAAAATTCAGCCACATTTTGATGATGTTGGGTTTTTTATATTTAAATTAAAATTAATTTTCAATAGACTTTTAGCAATTGATATTCTCATTAATAAACTGATTAGATGGTTTTTTACTATAAGAAAATAAAATTTCTTCCTAGTGACTCTTCCCTTTTTTTCTTTTTTCATTAACTCTTCTTTTCTTTCTCTTTATTATTTTTCCTTCCTAATTGTTTCTCCCACTTTATCCAACCATCTCTCCTTCCATTCTTCATTTTCTGGTCTTTACCCCACCTCTCCCCTAACTCTTCTTTGGGCAATTTCTGCAGTCTATTTTATTAATTTCCTCTTCCTGAGGATGAATCACTCTGTGATTTGAAATATCAATACAAATAAATAGACACAATTGAATCCAATTTTTTTTATCTAAATCTCATGGACTTTGAAAAAATCATTCCTACTAAAATATAAAATGTTTATTTTATAAATAAAAAATAAAGACGCTCATCATAACTCAATGAAGAACTGGATGGCACCAAGCCACATGCTGGTCCAGTAGATGGAAGATCCAAAAAGAGTTGGGAAGATAATATCTCTTTTCTATCAAATAACATCATGGAAGACACTCTTAACTATCTAACCCACCCAGAGGAAATGTCTCTGTCTACCTTATGAAGAACAAGGTATTAAAAAACAAAAAACTTCTAATCAAAATCCATAACAGAAGAATGATGAATGAACCTTTCACAGATTCAAACTTGAACTAAACTGCACAAATCATTTTCTTTTTCAGGAGCTTTCGCTTATTTTTAGTCTGACAATCTTATAAACCATTTTAATCTTGTATAAGTTACTAAAATCTATCTCTATCTTCAAAAAAAATCAGGTTCACAATAACTCATTTAGGAAGACATTTAAAATCTTTTACAATGATCAAAACTGAAAAGACCACAAATCCTCTTACCATTTTTCTTCATTCTCCATTAATGCAAAACAGTGCTCTGTACTGTTTTTCTTTAAACACATCATGATTCTCAGGGCAGAAAAAAAAACAAAGACAAAAACTCCAAATCTAAGCAAAACAAAAGCCTTGTATTGTTGAAATATACATGCCATAAACAAGCATTCATACAGTGTACATCACTGGGCCGAGATAGCCCTGAGAAAAACAAAACCCCCCAAAAAAAGATCTCAGGAAAATAAAACCCTAGACCTTTAACGGCTCTGGCTGATTCGAACCCTTAAACAGGGTCATCTGCAAGTTGAAGCTCCGGCTACTGCAAGAACCTACAAAGAATGCACTGTCAGCAATCTTTTGCTTGAGCTTCTTGAGCAGAAGCAGCTTAGCCACCACAATCTTGAGGCGGCGCTGCATGGATTTTATGAGCGTTAGCCGCTCAATCTCCTTCTCCCACAGCAGCGGATAACTTTGAAGGAAAATCTTTCTGCTGCTGTACTTCGAAATCACCTCTTCATTAACCTGCTCATCTTCGCTTGGCTGCCGGCCAAAATTTTCCAAATCTTGCTGCATATTTTTCTCCGCCTCCATGAGAGAAACAGAACAAGCCTAGTGTCTTCTTCCCTTGCTCCTGTTTCCTTTTCTTCTGGTGAAGTCACGGGTTGCAGAGATAAATTGTAGAGTGCACAAAGTCCGAGAGTGTCAGGCGTCGTGCTTTAAAGCAAGCATGGGCATTGGACGGCCACAGTGTTGTACATATTATGTGCAGAGTATCCTTTCACGAGGTCTGTGAGCATCGATGTATTTAGAAAAGCTTCTGGGAAGTATTCGAGACGACAAAAAACAGCGTTAAGTTCAGTTGAGGTGAAGCCAAAAACAAACATTCACGTGGTTTCAGTGGCGGACAAAATTAGGCAGAAGTGGGAGATATAATTTTTTATTTGGCACTTCTATTTAAAAATACAAAGGACGGCTTGTCTTGTCATGCGATGATGGTCTCTGGTCAAATTTATCTCACTACCAGCAAGGCAATGCAGTTTTTATGTAACTTGTACTGACTGTCTTTCTGCTTTTATCTTTAGCCTTATAGCTTTAAATTCAACTCATGAACTTTTGAACTTATAAGACCTATAAAATCGTGTAGGTATTGTTGTTGTTTTTTTTTTTTTTGATTTAGTCTTAGGTTTTTTTTTTAATAGATTGTACTTTTTTCACGTGATTGGTGATGTTGGTTCGACACGCCCTCAATACCATGGGGATGATAGGGAGATTAGACCTCGAGATGACCTCTTGCCTGTAAGAGGATGCTTTAGCCAATCGTGCTAGGCCCACCACCCGAGGTGTAGGTATAGTTTTATTTGTATTGGTGTTTCTATGTTTTTTTGGGATGATGGATCGAAATAAAGTTATTTTTTTTTTTAATTAAGAGTTTTATAACTTAAAATACACAATTGTTTAAATCTAATATGTGTAAGTACAAATCTAATTTTTGTAAATTTATGAGTGTTTGTCTTTATTGTATCTTGGATGCATATATCTAATTTTGCATAAAAACTTCTTGTGGTTGAGAGTCTGTTCGTAGCTTGGAATATGTTTCCCTTTGATCAAACTCCTTAACATCTTGAGTTAATTACTTTTAAAAATGATAAAAATATTTGACAAGCATGTAAGAGATATCCTAGATGTGGATGCAAGAAGATGATACAATGATAAGTGTTTTGTGTTGATATTCAAATTCTCATTTTCATGAGCCTCTATACAAACAAAGGAAATCTTGTGACTATAGAATGTGATCTACAAGATAATCTTTAGATAAGAAACCAACTCTTCTTATGATATTCAATGAATTATTATCTAACTTTAAAAATAAAGGGGAGGAGTTTATTTAAAATGAAATACTAAATTCCGAAACAATTCACTAGACAAGATGTTATATTTCTACCTTTTAAACATTTGCATAGAGCTCATAGTTTAAAACTAAAAAAAATCAATGAACAAAAGGGCATGAGTATGCATGCTCTCGATCTCATTTACAAATTATAGAGTTTCACATGAATGGGCTATAGCTTCTAATGCCACTGTTGGGAAGTGATGCATGCGCCTCACCACCATGCAATTCACCTTGTTTATTCTAATGTGCAACTTTATTTTAAGTTTGTTAGATTGCATGAATAAATGCATGTCTCGTGATATATTTAGAGTCCTATTTTTAGGTGATCTAAATTGTGCATGCTAAAGGCATGGAAAATATAGATCTCCTTGTTGTTTAGTTTATGACAGTGAGAGTGTAATTGAAGAGAAGATAAGACCTCTATATTGAGGCATGATGTAATTCAGTTCAGTTTGGATGAATAAAGATTTATGTTTGTGTAAGAGATTTCTTTGGTCTGTTTCTTTTGTCTCTATTTATCTCTATTTTAGAAAATTATAGACACAACAATGAAACAATAAAAAAATTTGAAGATGGCATAAAGGATAATGGTATAACTATGTGTAGTCTTCCACATAAAATCTAATGTGGTGGAGAGTGGCATGAGAGAGGTCATCTAAAGGAACCACAAATTCATGATGACGTGCTTCTGGAGAAATTCCTCTCCAACTTTGTTATGATGTTGGGAAGTTGTCTACGACTTGCTTCTTCAACCCATGTTTCAAAAGCAAGGTCATGAAGGCTATCTCGGCTTTGAACAAATGCCCTTTGTATGGTCTCATTGGGGATGTGATCAACATTGAAGCTATTAGGGGGTGTAAGGATTTAAAACAGGTCATCACATTAGTCAAGGAAATAAATAACATGTAGTTCTTTGCTTTCTTCATTAGGAACCATGTGTCATTGTTGCTTCCTCCTCATATTGTTAGATTGCAGGAATTGACATCAAGACTTAGTTTACTGATACACTTTCGTCCTTGATGATATCTTCTTGGCATTGCAATTGCTACATACTTCACATGTTATGTATTTGGATTATGCTACTTTTAAGGTATATACATATATATACACAAAGGCGCACATACATATATATACATGTATGTATGTATATATGTGTATATGTATATATATGTGTGTATATACATATGTATGCATGTATATATATATATACATGTATATATACATATATATATCTATATATTTATGTATGTATACATGTGTATATGTATATATACATATACATGTGTATATGTATATATACATATACATGTGTATATGTGTATACACACACAAACACACACACACACACACACACACACATATCGCTTTTCTTTACACAAAATACAAAATACCAACTTGTATAGTCATACTAGCTCAATTAATTGAAGATGAAAATTAGTCTCTTGTCTTGAAGGCTTGAGTACTAGAAAGATTAGTGTTTTTTCTCCTCTATCGAACCTCACCTTTTCAATCTTACTAGGATATTTATATTGCCTACTTTTGAAGAAATTTTCTAAAAATATTAAAATGGGGGAGACTAAATGCTAAGAATCCATGCTACGAAGCTGAAACTAGCTTTTTGAATGGTAATTTGGATGAAATACCTAGCATGTATTTCCTCCTTCAAGCTCCCTTTATTTCACTACTAGATGTGTCCTATTTTTATCATATCAAAAAATTCAATCAATCTATTTGCCTTGTATTATGTTTATCTTCCGCTAATAGTGCAATATAAAATATATGGCAACCTTGTCAATAATTCTGAGGAGTGTTAGGGCACCACATGTTCATTTCATGTTGACATGTCTTTTAAGAATTTTTCTTCTAGTGTGGACTCTACCATTAGTTGACATGTTCACTTTTGGAAAATGATGCAATAGAGAATAGGTGTCAAACTGATACTCTTGAAATGGTGTGCATGTCATTGATTGTGGGAAAGGTCAACGGTTTTGCTTTGTTGAGACTCTATCTCATAACTCCTACTTTTTATCAAAACTAGGACCCACTTTATCCATCGTGTCAATTTTGGTGAATGACACAACTAGAAAAATATGTTAGTTTAATAATATCATTGAGAAGCACCATAATGAAACCTATCAATAAATGTAGGTGTCTTTTGCTTTTTCCTTCATGTCCATGAAAAGACATCAACAACACCAAGCCCACCAATTTTTCCAAGTTACCAAGTTCTATCTAGTAGTATAGTAGTTTTGATTTGTTAGATTAAAAACTTTGATTACTTTTCTAAGAATATTTCTTTGTGATCATCAAGCTGCAATAAGACCCACCCAAGACAATGGGTTAACTTTTCCACTAGTGGAGCAACAAAGAATAGGTGTTAGATTTCAACAACTCCTTTCTACGAAATTGTTTGTTGATTTATAAAATGATCAACAGTGTGATGTTGGGAAAATTTTTAAGGAAACTTGCAACCATCTAATGACAATTTCCATATAACTTGAAAAATAGAAATCTATGCAAATAAGTACTCAAAATTCATATGCAAGAGAATAGACAACATACCCATCAAAGATGACATAAGATATACCCTAGGAAAACCCTTAAGAGGGAAAAACCCAACCTCCAAAAGCATCCATCACTCATGTATTATTCAGCAATAAATATTACAATACATCTTCAGAGCTCTCCATGAACACCATTGAATTACCAAGCCCTCAATAAGCACTCCATGTAAACAAGCACGTAACGACACATCCCATGCCATGCTTCAACCCTCACAAATTCTAACAAGAGCTAACCTACCAACTAACCAACCTTAAACAACTACCCACATGGTTGCTAAATTTATAGAAGCAAACTCCCACAAAACCACCAAGTGGTATTACATAAAACCATGTAACTAAAACCATGAGATTACAAAACCATGTCCCCAAATTTAATATTGGGTGCTTTATTTAAATTACTTTCCCCAATATTAAATAAATACATTTTACAACTCAACTTATGTCCCAATGTTACATACAACATAAAGTGGCCCCAAGAATATTAACTCCTAGTGATGCACCTACTTCTAGATTCTCTAGGTGCACCACACACATAATAATAAATAATTACATTATAAACATTATGCAAGGTGTACAACACCTAATTCCTAAAATTCTCCCACTTGTTGTATACATTGCATAAGGGGGAACAAGTAACCTCAAAACATGAATCAAGGGAACAATCCATATAGCCACATATACCATCAAGGAATCAAAGTGCTCCATGTGCTCCATCAAGATACATGTAACAAGGAACAAAGTGACCACCATCCCAAGCATGAATGATCTCATCCTCCATCATGCCAATGCACAAATATAATAATCCATCCAAAGAGAATCCACACAATCTATCACAACGAAGCATAAGTCTTTCCTCAACTGATAGCCCAAACACAAACACTCAATCCAAAGGTATCAATATGAACCAGTAGTTGTCAAAATACGCTAACCCATAGCTGAAATAACACCCACAACAAGTTCCAACACATCCAACTATCCATACCTCCAAGGTATACAAAACATAGTAAACTCATGCCATCAACATATACACCCATAAACTGCTACCACAAACTCCATGTGGAAACCTGTCAAAGAATGACATACACATCCAAGAGCTCCCACTGCATGGGTAATGCAAATATGAAAATGATCAAGACATACCAATTCTACCAATGGCAACACATAGAAAGTGTAAACAACATCGTGTAGTACCAAGGAACATCCACAATGATATGCAAAACCTATAATTACAACTCTCACTACAAATCTCCATAGCTCTCGCATGTTCTCCACACCCAACAAAGGAAAGAGATAAAGGAACCTTCATGCATCACCAAAAAATAAATTGAAAACACATGACCACAACCTAATGATCACAATAGCTCCAACCAAACCTCAAACCAATGTAATATGAAACCAAACATCTAGGAAGATAACCAAGACCAAAGAGAGAAACACTACACATCATATACCTGTAGAAATTCCTCCTACATACACCTCTAAATGCCAACTATGTTAAGTATGATATCCCCCACAACACCCCAAAATAAAATCCATAACAACACCCAAACCGTTCAATCGCCAAGATCAAACATAACATATGTATCATGTAACTAACATGGATGTTACAGACCTCTCAAACCAAGAAGATCAAACTCAATATACATTCCTATATCAGGAAATCAACCCAAATACATCTCCTAAAATCAACATCAATGAATGTACTCATAATGCATAAGGAGATAAACATGTCGACACTCCTCAAATGAACCCTCTAGAACCAAATATCCATAGTTCAAGATCCATATGCATGAGAAGATAAAGCATAAACATAATGCTCCTGAAAGAAATAATGGGTAATACCTCTCAAATAAACTGTCGAGTAAACCAAGCGTGGGGAATGAGAATGCTCCTCCAAGATATCCAAGTCATCATGAATCATACAAGAACACTCTCCTCATGGTCCATGTTGGATGTGCATCCAACCAAGGTGTAGGATCCTCGAAATTCTTGTTGAAATCTCATCAAGAGTATTTGTCTCAACACATGTCTCTAACCACAAGAGAACTCTAGCCTCACCTAAGTATCCAAGTATCCATGAGCACTTGTAGTCAATCAATACAAGCCAAACTCCAAATGCAACATAGCACCATCATGAAGTAATCAAGCAAATGATCATGTACTCAATACAAATAGAGCCACACAAGATCAATGTCAAAGCTCCAATCATGAATCAGGAACATAAACATGACAAAATGTTCTAACCATCTCCTCCTAGGATATCATATACAATAATGCATACATATTGGTCTCAAGAGAGCATGTATCATGTCAAAACTCTAAATGTGTAATCAAGAGTATAACATGACATATGTTCACCAAATCACACTCTAAACAAAGAATCAACATCTCTAATCAACATGAAAATAACCAGAACCTGTCAATGAAACCCAAGATGTCAAAGTGCCCTCACCACATAAAAACATGATCCAAGAGTCCATCCATGACAAAAACAAAAACTGCAGAATACCATCCACCATCAAATGGAGAAACCACATCACTACCAACAAATCTCACTAAACTGTGATACTGAGTTATACATGGCATTGTGACAATAATATCCTCCATGAAGATCATCCAGGTCTACACACACAACTGAAATCAAAATCTTCAATCCAAGAAGATACAACCACCAACAAACCATTAGGAATATATCCAACACCACCAATCCATCACTTTCAAAAGTTCCCACTGAAAAGTGTAACCAAGCTATCCTTGACATCATGATAAACCACATGCTACAAGTCCCAAAAACAACTATCCAAGTACTATAAGCATCATCCGTCCTCTCATCTCAAAGCACATGTACCAATGTACAAATGACCACAAACAAGGCCAACTAACAAAGTCTGCAACAACAATGAATCAAACTTGGTGGATATAAAAATTCCACATCCAAGTCATCCCACTATATTCAATAGGTTATGCATAACTACCAATCACTTAACTCATAGATCCAATCACGAAAACATGCAAACTCATCATCACATCAGTAAACTGCAAATTGAGATATCAAGAGAATAATCCTATAGACCAAATGACTCAAACACGAAAGCAACCTCAAATTTGATTTTCCAAACATGTCCACATCCAAGTACCATAGTCAAGGAACTAAACAAGCATCTAGGAGATAAGAAACAACCTCCTAAAACCAAACCAAATCACCACCAAAACACCATAAACCTGATTATGTTGTGTCAATGCAAAAGTGTACCTACATAATCATGACACCATAAACAACACCAATGTTGTACCTGCACTCAACTATCACCCACACAAGACTCCATGTCTTAAACCATGTCAACCCATGTCCTCAAAATTGAAGACAACCTATGTGCCTGTCACCATCAAAATCCCTCTAAAAACCACATGTAAACTTGTACCAAGAAGCACCAAATTGATAATCAACTGTACCATCATGAAAAACACATGAAAACATGTACTCCCTCAAGGTTTTTCCTCTTGACTCATCTAGATTTTTATACAGTCACACCCCAAATCTCAAGCACCCACAAGTGTTCAAAAAATTACACAACTCTCTCTACTTATCAAACTGAGAATATAAGAACACCACTATACATTACACTAAACATGCTCTACAATGCCTATTCGAAATTGAAAAATTGATTTTGTATGCAAAAGCTATGCTCAAAACAATGTAGTTGATAAAATTTGTTTTTCAAGCTCTAAAAACATGTCAAAATAAAAAACCAAACCTATGTCATAGCATAGTGCTCAAAGAGAGCTTTCCATCCACTATAAGAAGTTGAAAATTGGACTATCTAGGCAAAAGTTATGCCTCCTAGAAGAAAAATGCCCAATTCTGGTATATAGAGGTGCATTGGTGGCTCCAAGGTGGCCCTCTAGTGGTTGGCCGATGGCACCACCACTTGGGCAGTGGCGGATTTGAAAAAGGTATTTAAAATAGTTTAATTTTTCAATTTAAAAAAATTCTTTGTCCCCCATGCCACTAGATCTGATCAGTTTATATATATTGGTTTAATTTTTGCACTTTTTAAAAATTACTTGCAAGATTTTAAATTTTAAATTTTAAATTTTATTTAATAGAAGAAAAAGGCAGTTGAATTTTTTTAAGGCTCGTGGGCCTTGAGGGTTGGGCCCCATGGGATTGACAACCCTTGTCGGGCCAGGGACTATGCACCATTAGCCACCATGGGTCGACAACCTTACCAAGACTATACACCTAGCAAGGTCTGAGGTACCCACAGGGTAGGGGGGTCTATGGACCACCCTACTAATTATTTTTTATTTTTTATTTTATTTTCATTGATTTTTAAGAAAATATTTTCAAGCCAATAATATATATTTTTTGATTTTTAATATTTGTAGGAAATAATTTTTAAAGCCCAATGGAAAAAAATAAAATAAAATTTTGCTTTGCAGATGCATTGACAACTATATGGCCATAATATGACAAGGGTCAGGAGGGCAAACAAATTTCATTTTTTTGGCAAGTGCAAGAAAGAGTTTAACACCTTTTTTGGCAAGTGCAAGAAAGAATTTATTAGGGTTTGCACTAACAAGCTCATCTAGTACAATACGTATTATTTTAGGGTCTTGGGTGGCATGTTCAATTTCTTTGGGGGTTAGACGTTTGTTGACCTTAGTTAATGTGAGATTGTCAAATGGATTTGAGGTTTCCCCTTGTGGTGTTTGAGGTGGATTTGTGTTTGACCCAAGGTTCATTTCACTAGTGGGATTGAAAAGGGGATCACTTGAAGAATCCATGTCCTTTCTTTTCCTTTGTGACCTTGTTTGAACCATATAAGACTTGCAACTTAAGGATTGACAATGTAAGGTGATAATGCAAGGTGGGATATGAGATTGGGGGGGATTTTTGAAGATATAAGGATGTCAAATGTTAATGCACCTAAGACCAAAGGTTTGAAATGCAATGATGATAATGACCCTATGACCAAAGGATATGATATGCAATGGGACTAGATGAGATTATGAAAAAAGTTTATGATATGAAACTAAGATTAAGGAATACCAAATGAGACTAAAGGTATGCACATTTGGACCTAAGAAAAGGATGCTAATCAAGCTATGATAACCCATGGTAACAAGTCAAATTGTCAAGACCTTAGAGGACGAATGCTGAAAGGATGATGATTTGACAAAGTGAGCCTAAAATAAGACATAAGTTTGAGAACCAACTTGATAATGATGATTGATAGATAGAGAGATAGGGTCAAAGACAATCTAAACATGTGACAATAGACTGATCACAGGTATGGTAGGCCTCCTAGTCTACAATCTAAAGGGTGCATATAGCTAGGAATGATCTAGAACCAACTAGGAAATACAAGGAGGTCAATGCAATCTACCTAAGCAAATGCAAGGAAAACCTAGATGAATGTAATGAAATGGATAGGTCTAACTAAGCAAGTCTATAATCGAAAGATATGGTCACTGTCAAAATGTGATTAGGACTGAGATTGGACAAGGATTTCCCTAAAATTTTAAGATTTTAGCAATTGCGACTTACTTTTTCACAAATGTGGTTCACAGTCAAATGCAGCTTACTATTTAACATATGTGGTGCATTGTCTCACAGATGCGGTTCACAGCTCAAATGCGGTTCCTATTTAGCAAATGTGGTTTACTGTTCAATAGATGCGGTTCATAGTTTTTTGGTCTCAAATTTGATGTTTTCAAATATTTTTTCATTTTGGAAAAATTTGAAATATAATTGAAACACATAAAACACTCTGAAAACATGTTTTGGCTATTGACTTGTCAAATTTCTATGTCAATAGTGTATGTTTGAGGGTTATTCACCCTAATTTCCACTAGTCTATCACAATATCGAAAACACTTCAATCACTTCCTAATCCTAAGGTTAAGGCCAATAGCAACACTCTCAATCCCACAACTTGGAATCTCCTTCGACTCAAGTGTAGGGACACCTTAATGGGTGTGTACACTCTTGTCTTTGTGAGAGATGATAGGTAGGGGCCTCTAGGATTGGAAGGATGACCCAATCACCCTCTCCTTTAAAATATACAAGTAGCTTATGCTAAGTCAAGGATTTTTGTCTCATCTAAAGGGAGCCATATGGTGAGTAACTTCAGGGTGCAATGTTACACCCCTACACTGAGAATGACACCAAGAACTCAGTAAAAAAGGGTGGCTTCTAAAAGAGGTTTCTAGTCACAACTTGAGGACTTGATGCCTTGCGAGCATAGAACAAGCCACTTAAGGCTTTAACCAACCCTACTTGGGGCCCTAACTACCTCACATAAATGTGGGTATCTCCCCTTTCAGATTGGCATTGCCAACAAGGCTAACGCCAGTTTAACCTTGGCTTTCACCTTAACCATTTATATAGTGGCCCAAGGGAAATATCGCTTTGGGTCATTCCCCTTGGAGTGATTACTTCTCCAAAGGCAGACCCTCTACAAAAGAAAAATAAGATGAAGTGATTTCTCTTACACCCAAGATCCACAAGTGGCAAGGGGAGAGGATACTTTCACTACACCTTATGGGTTCTACAACACAAAATTTGTGCAAGTGCACCAAACAAAAAAGACAATGATTCTTTTAAAGTACCAAAATCCAAAATATTCCTAATTTAATAAAAAAAGACACTCAAAAACCATGCAAAACCATGAACTAGTAGTTTTGAAAGAAATGTCTTCAATCAACGTTCTGCAACAAATGGATTAGTAGTTTCAATGATTTCTCTTCTCTAAATGTATGCCACACGCTACAAATAGAATATTAGCAACCCAAAAACTCCTAGCTGAATGCAAATAAAAAAGGAAAATCTAAAAAAATATTAAAATTTGAAATTTTTACCCATAAATGCAAATGTGTCATTTTGTTCAACAAATGCAATGTAGCAAATGCGACTTAACGGATATTGACTGCGGTGAAAGGGATTGTGACTACAATGGACTGTTGCATGGATGCGACTCAATGATCTGCAAATGTTTCATTCTGGTTTAAGATGATGCATTGTTCTATTCCTCGAATGCATCGCTTCATCAACAAATGCATCATTTTGTCTCATGATTGTGTCGTATTGTTTCACGATTGCATCAGATGAACCCACAAAATAAAGAAAACTCATGGATTTCTAAAAAAATTATTAGCTTAACGTCGAGGTCACCAATGTAGAATAGGGTTAAACTCATAATCAAAGGTAAAGATTCACAATAGCTACCACAACTACCTAAATCTAAACCAAAATGACCCAAATCCAAACTTGAGGAAGCACAAAGTAACAAAGGAAATTAAATGAAAGCATAGCTAAACTAAACTCCCCATGCTAAAGTTGATTCTTCTTCCTTGAATCTCCTCCATTTTGCTGTGTTTGCAAGCTTTCCCTCAAATTTGTTGTGTTCAAGTACCTACAAGTGAGAGTGATGTGATGAAAAGAATATTGGAGATCATGGTTGTGAGGTTGGAATGAGGGAGACAAATCTCTTTTATAGAAAAGCTACTTGAACGAACGGTCAAGATCGAAGGTTGAAAAGATGCCAAGATCAACGGTCAAGGTTGCATGCACCACATAGAGGTAGGGTTAGGGATGGCTAAGGATAAACGGCCAAGATTGAAAGAAGACAGAAAGCGATCACTAGTTGAAATTCAAAAGAGAAAGTGGAGGCAATTAAATAATAATATTTAATTTGAGAAGGGAATCTAGACAATTAAATAATTATATTATTTAATTTGGGAGAGGATGTGGAGAATTAAATAATAAAAATAATTATTCATTTATGGAGAGAGAGGGAAATGTTATTTAATTAAAATGATTACTATGCAACCATTTAATTAAATATGGAGGAAATATAATGGGGATA
>VDFB02321301.1:0-74952 GCA_007258455.2 Sequoia sempervirens
ACAATCATAAAAAATAGAAAATATTTTACCAATTTTATGCAAATAGAAAAAAAAATGCATGTTCTCCATAATTTTGTGAGATAACCAAGGATATTTATCTTAAGTAAAATTTGAATTGTCATATTCTTAGTGAATCGTGCACAACATTATATACCTTTTTATATGTTATATCTATTGAATATTTTTTTTATAAATTATAAACTATTGTTATCTTACACATATGATGCAAGGTATAGAATTAGTTATAATAAGTCTAATGCAAATAGTTATGTATTAAATTAATGATAAATTTTAGGGGTTAAGGTAATAATTGAGTATAATTACTGTGTAGCTCATTGATCAACCATCCTTAACTGATATGTTCAACTATTTTAGTGGCCTATAGGAACACCCTCTTTGGTTTAAGTTAAGCTTGAAGAGTAAGAGAGTTTACCCACTCTCATAGTTAGCCTTTAACCTTCCTAAATTTGTATATCATCCTATCTTTACCCCCTTGGCATGAAAAAACCCTAGTCTTGAATGTGAATAAATCCTTTAGGATTTTGGGCCTACTATTTTAAGACCTAACATTTATGCATTGTTTCTAGGGATATAAATATATAAAAAATGTTTTTTAAGGCCCTATAACTTTTTGATGCTACTATTTATATTTTTATATTATGCACATAGTGAATTTTAAATGGATGAAATGGATTAAGATCCCCTTTTCTTGATGCTAATGAAATCATGCAATTATAAAATAAATGAAGGGAAAGAGAAGTGAATGACAAGATTGACATAATAGATCAAGTCGAAGAAATGAAAATGGATATTGAGGCTTAGATAACTCTACAAAAATCTCAAATTATATAGAATTCTTAGTTAAAAAAATCACATGTCCAAAATATACAACAACCTAATCAACATAGAAACCCATAAATTTCCCTAATGTGCACCATTAGAACATCCCCAACTAGTAAGAAGGATTACAAGGGAACAATAAATTGAATGTGGGAAAAAAACATGAGAGTAAATCCTAGAAGAACAACTCAGAGGTTTCCTCCAATCAAATAGCCTCCTAGGATTGATAGATATAAATAGTTGTATTTTTTTGGGATCCTTGGTTATCCAAATCTCATTCTAAATGAGATTAGAGGAATAATCCAAAGATTCTAGGGAAATAATGTAATAACTAGTGAGGAACACCTTGAACACTTCATTAATATCACCAGGAGGACTACAAGGTTGAAGATGAAGATGTTATGATGGAGTTATTTGTGTATTTTTTAGAGGAAAGTATAAAAGAGTGGTACAAAAATCTTTCCTGATAACATTGACATATGAGAAAAATTCATGAAATTATTTAGATCATATTATAGTTATAGAGTTGACCCTAAAATTTCCATCGATGAGCTCACAACCATAAAAAAGGGTTTCAATGAAATCATTATTGAATTTAATAGTAGAAGGTGTCAACAATGCAATTAAGGCTAAGTAATGAGCCATATGACTTGAGCTATATTGTGGTCCCTTTGATGCCAAAATTGGGTATTGTTTGAAGGATAAGAACACATAAACCATCTAAAAATCGTATGCCATTGAAATAAATATTGAAAGTAACATGAGGGATTCTAGTAAAAAAAGTAAGAGGGTAAATTTCAAGTTGGATCAATCTAAGAAAAGGGCCCCAACTAATCCTTTAATTATTGATTAAAAATTTAACAAATTGATGGGAATTGTAAATAACTTCTAATATAATATTTTAAGAAATGAAAAGGTGTTGCCACCTCCTAATGTTGCAACTCATTTTAATGAGGGAAAAAATTTACACAACATGCTTTAAATAACTATTATTAGACTAAAATATCACAAAAACATGAGAGGAAGAATATACCTAGTCAAAGAGACTTCAAACAATAAAGTAAGGTAACTCCTAATCTGCTTAGGAGAGGTATTATGTATTTGTAGGATTCTCCTCTATTGTGTGAGTTATTCTACCTTCCTCATGTTCTAGTTGGTTGTATGGATTCCATAACTAGTAATAAAAATGAAGATGTTCTTTATGAAGATAAAAATGCATAGATCATGAAGTGATTTCTTTGATCATGAAGATGTTGATTAGATATTTAAAAATGATCATGGTGTTGTCTCAAGGAAATATGAGTTGTCACTTCATGATTTGAATGATTAAAAGTAAAACGATGAGACAAAGGTGCCAAGGGAGAAACTATTTTAGATGATGACAAGAGTATTCTTACTAAGGTGCATTCATCTCTTCTCGTAATGGTTACATGCTCAAAGGTAGAAATTTTCCTCCTATAAACAACATTGTTGCAATACCAAGGGTAGAGGAACTTAGTTCAGAGAAAGAAATGTATACAACAAGGGATAATATCAAGAATGATAGTCCTAAGGAGAGGAAATTTGAAAAGGGGAAAGATCCAATATAACAAACATCCAACAAAAGGAAGAACATCCCTAAGGAAAAAATGTAACACCTATAGGTGTGAAGGACAAATCAAAGGGAAAGATTCATGTTGTAAAGTAGCAACACAATATTTCTCAAGTGTTGGATGGAGTTCTACGAAAGGGAAGAAGAAAAATGAAAAAAGTAATGATTTTGTATCCTATAGTTTTCTAATATATTTCATTTAGGCCAAGAAAACGATATAACAGTCCCACAAGGTACACCATTACCTATTTATAGCCCTATAGATATGGTGCAAGTGCCAATTCAAAGTATGATTATTGTAATTATTAGTGAAATACATGTAGGATACCTAAATATAGGGATAAATTTTTATCATATTTTTCTACTATAAAAGAGATTTATAAGTCTACTATAAACCCTAGCTCCACTACTATCCCAAAAGAAAAAGAAGAAACCATTGAGATGTATTAGGGAATTCTTTGTCAAATTGTCAAGAAAATGTTTATCCCATATATACCACATTTTTTTATCAATGTGTCCATAGTTGCATGCTAGACTCAAGAGCCTCAACAAATGTTATGCCTCTCATAGTCATGAACCATTTAGAGTTGAAGGTTTTTGAGTCCTAAGGTAAATATTTTTCCATGAATTCTCGTGAAGTCCATATTGTAGGCATTGTCAACAATGTAGAACTTCAATTGGCCACATATCCTAAGAATTCATTCCTAATGGATATAATTATTTTTTACTACCTAATTAAATGGGGCATTTTGTTATCTAGAAAGTGGCTCACTTCAATGGACGATAATATCCAAATGGGTCTATCATACACCACTATTCCATTGGAAGGTGAAATTATTAAATTACATGGGGAAAAAGGTGTATAATATAATAGAAGAATAATACAAGACAATAGATTAAGTGCACTATATAGACATAGATATTAATCACTTCATTAGGTATTATGATGAAGAAAATAGCGCTCGATTATGTAGCCTCACTCTATTTCTAGTCCTAGTGAAGATGCCAAGGATTTATGGATCATTTAATTTAATGATGCATGTTCTAGAGAGGTTTTAGGGGCTAGAGTTGTCCTTGTTTCACCTAATGGTGAAACATTTAAATATTCTTTCAAGTTGACATTCAAGTGCATAAATGATTGTTGATGGGTGTTTTTGCACTTCTCAACATAGAAAGAACATAAATGATCTATCTCTCTTAAAATAAATTCTCTAAAAACAAGTGGAAAAAAATATTCCAAGGTCTCTCAGATGTCAGGTCATGACTTGTGCAAAAATGACTCACTGTGGATGTGTGATTTGCTGGTAATCACAAGGGGCATTTATGGTTCACAAAGCATGGAAGTTATGGATCTATAATGGAGTTTTAGAATTCTATAAATTATGAACAATAGTAGCAAATTTATGATAGCAATCTGAAACTCATCTCATTTATCAGATTTAGCATTACTATGATGTTGTGGTTGTGTATTTGATTTAGATTTAAAAGAAAAAGAAAAAGGTTGAAGGGTTTAGAAGTTATTCTAACTCTAGGAGTATGAACAACAGCAATAATGAGAGGTGTTACAGTAGACAGACTTCCCAAAACTAAGTTTTGCTTAACCAAGAATATACTACAATGTCACAAAACTAGTGTCATCTTCTAAGGTCCTTTGCAGATTTTTAGACTTAACATTCACCTTATTAAGCATGAATCACACAATTGAACGTAAGTGCAGCAAGTGAACAAGCTCAAACTAGCTTTACACAATAATTTATCATCAATAAATTACTAAAAGTATGAGTTGGAAGTGCATCAAATACTATAACATGCAATCACCATTAAAGCTGAACATTTACTAACAAGCTGAAAATGAACTTAAACAATAAATAATCAAGCTGAAATAACACATGCAATATGGAGGCTAAATCATGCACACACAATGAGCAAACTCAAATAAACACCAAACTTCAATGGTTTCTTATATATTGTTGCAGAGTGTCTTTACACAACAACTCATCTCTCTCTTTGAAAATGAGAGGATGCCCCTATTTATAGTTTTCAAAAAGTAGAATGAATGGTCAAGGTTAATTCACAATGAATGGCCCAGATTCATTCTAGCTTAGGGTTTTCAAATCACCCAATATGAGTACAAAATTTACAATATAAAATAGGCTACTTTTTCTTTTCCCTATTTTTTCCTTCAGACTATTTTTTCTTCTACCTACCCTTTTAAATATTCATCCTCTATTATAGGATTTCCAGCTTCTTTTTGTAATGAAGCATAATAGACAAATTTTCCTATAACAACCTGAAGCTTATCCCATTCAGAGAAGTTAGAATTGGTGATTCTAAAGGTGATCCTCTTGAAATCATCCACCATTTCATCATGATTCCACACACATGTATCTCCCACTTTGACCATTTTCTTCGATTCTGGGAAAGCCCGCATGACAAAATCCATAAAGTATGTTGACAAAGTGTCACTGGTTCCCTATTTTATTCTTCTATGGAATTCACACTTTATAGTTTCACGATCCAATTCCTGTGTTGACATCTTGGCTCTTATCAGCAATTCCAAAAGATCATCACTCTCAGTCAAGTGAGCAACAACACGGGCATGAATAGCATCCAACTCGATTAGAGACTTCTCCAAGATCCCTTTTCTAAATTCAAGATTAAACAACTAGGCATCGGGTTGGTCATGATATTTTTTTGATAGAGCCAACTCTTTTTCCCAAACCTCTACAAATAGATTTAGGATACTCCTTAGTTTTGGGTATGTGATTTTGTAAAGATCAGGAAAATCTTTATATGTCTCTACCTCCTTTTCACTTTCCTTTTGTAGGACCAAATAATGATTATGCATTTTGACTGCATAATGAATACCTTTATTGCCCATGTTCATTACTCTTTTGAACCATTCTCATGTGGACTTGGTCCAATTCTTCATTCCTTCCATTTTATTGATTTTCTCCTTTGATATCAAGGCAGGCGCTAGTGATTCTACTGGAGCTTCTTCTTTGATTGTGGCCCACTTCTGTATGAAGGTATTCAATTCTTCCACTTGCGCTTTTAGCTCTTCCTTTGTGGATTGATCTTTGTCCATTTGTTGCAAAATTGTAGTAACATATTCCTAAAACTCATCAATATTTTAGGCTCTAGATGTGGGGCCTAGGTTGATAGTCGTTACATGATATTCCTTGGCCTCAAGGGTCCCTACATCTTTATATCCAATCGAGGCTGCTACTTGCAATATTCATGAGCCCAACGTGTCAGTCGTAATGTGAGATTTGAACTTAGATTTCTTCTTCTCTCGCGTCTTCACTTGGGCTCGAGCCAATATTTCCTCCAAGCATGCCTTTGGATCTAGGAGTACAGAAGTTTTACTCTTTAGTTATTGCTCCATCCAAGAGGGGATATTTTGTTCAAGGGATGTAGTGTTGAATTCATTACCCCCTTTCGGGCCTTTATCTTTTGAAAGCTCTTCCTCCTCATGTCCGAGAGCATCTTCAATGTTCTCTTCTTCCTTTTCTTGCTCCTCTTCTTGCATTATTTCTTTCTCTTTGTCCAGCTCAATGGATTATGCATTTGTTTCATCAGTATTTTATTCTCCTTGGTGTTGGAAGTGGATTCACTCTAAGAGGGGGGGTGAATCAAAGTGAAATAATTTTAACTTTTGACTTTGAAAGCACAATGAAACTTTTTACTAATTTTAACCAATGTGGCAAATTTGTTTATGCAAGTGAACATTAACACTTTAGAACAGATTGACATGAAACTTGACTAACATTTACAACTCATATTAAAAGAATCATATGAGATTGTTCAATTAATGTGTGAACAATCTTGTTTATGCTTTTGAAACAGAACTACAACTTTTCCCAATGTAGATTTAACTTGCTTTACATAAGACTTTTTAAAATCAGAATTGAACAATTTACTTTGTATTACAGACTTGAACAAATTGACATTAATCTTTTGAACAAAATTAAAGTATCAGAGCATTGACCAACTAAATGAGCACGTTAACATGAAACAAAATGAGAGACAAAATCACATCACATAACACAAAGATTTCCTGAGTGGAAAAACCCTCTTGGGGTATAAAAAACCACTCAAAAACTGATCATTTTATTCATTCAAAAGAGCACCAACTTTGTCACAATGTGGAGCACCAACTTCGTTACAATGTAGAGCACCAACTACAATAACTTTTCTAAAGCACCAACTTCATAAAAAACTCAAGGTATTGCAACCTATTAGAATCTTATAACTGCAATGACTATCTACAGTTACAAAATTACAATAGGATACAAACTGATATTCAATAATGCCCACTTCAAAATAATCTTTGTAATACAACCAGAGATGAAAATAATATGAGCTCACTTTTCCTCTTTATAGAATGATATCACAATAAACAATACTCTGTTCAAACTAATTCATCTCATCACCCTATCAAGTGTTTTTGCAAAGATACATATATACAATGTTTGTAAAATGGTTATTCATCTTGTCAAAAACCTATATCCAATAACTGGATTTTATAAACCGGTAAACGATCTTGTTTGATCATGATACCCCTACGGATTTAAAGTATAACCAAGGATATATCAATGAATTTCCACTGAAAATGATAAAACCCTTGAGCAGACTCGGGTTAGTGAAAAACATGATTAGTTCTTTACAAATTTATGATCTTCAACTTAATCACAAAAACAGTTACCTTTGAAGCCAACACAAAACTTTCAAACTAAAAACAAAAATACTTGTCAAGGCAGCCAAACTTTTACCAGCTAATTGTGCAAACTTCTTATAACTTCCTCACTGAAACTCTTCCACCTTTTAGCTTGAAAACCAGCTATATACTGTGATCTCAGTTTTTCCATGGCGGCGCAGCTAGGGTTTAGGTTTGCAATGTGAAATGAAAAACATAACAATTCCTTTACCATCGAGTACTCAATGAAAAACAATAATCATTTGGAATCCACAAATCAAATTGTAATCATTTTGAGTTACATTAAACACTGACACCATAATGTTATAATCAAGTGCCAAATCACTTTCCACATGTATTGCCAAGGAAATCATCATTCTAACATTCGACTGTCCAGGTCACATATTGACTATATCATTGCCCATGTGAATTCAAAATACCATAATAACTGTCGCTGCCAACTCACATTCATGTGAGTTATCATTTTCCAATGTCGATTTAAATGAAATATGCCAACTATACATGCAAAAGAATGAGCCCAATAATAATGTGAATGTTGTCGGCCTTAAGTGCTTTATGAAAGCACTTTTAAAGCACTATATATATATATATATCAACCCGATAGCACATACTGTGCTAAGTGAATAATGTAAAGTGAAACCCGATAGCACTATAAAATATGTGAAGTAATCAAAGTGCTTGATAATGCTTAAGTGTTAGCATTATGAATAAGCATAAATACCATGTGTATATGAATAATCAATGTAACACTGAAATATGAGTATGTAAAGCATATAGTGTTGAGTCACAATGAAGTGTGAATTCATGCTATGTTCATGGTGCAAAACTGAAGCTCAATACTATCATGTATCTGTGAATAAATGTATTCACCAAATGTATAAAGACATTGAATTTGAATGTCAAAGACTAAACTAAATAAACAATATACCTTTGTAATCACTTTTAAGAGTTAACATTGCATCAAATAGACAACACCATGATCTTGTGATCAACATAAAAACCTTTCATCTTTAGAAGTTGATTATGAAATTAAGCCAATCTGAAACATATGAACTGGATGAAGACTTCATATATACCAACCACTGTGTCCTAGCTAGTGACACCAAGATAATGTGAAAGAGTCATGAAGATATGCAATGAAAAAACCAACTAAAGAGTGTATAGTAACCTCATATACCAATGATGCCAAATGAAATATCAAACTCAAGTGACAAAGAGAGCATTAATATGATGCCAATGTGCCATGTATCATAACCGTTGACACCAAAGAATTGTGACAACCACCAATAGAATGCCATGAAGACATAATCAAATGAATCTTGTCAATGATGCCATGATCAACCTGATACTAAGAAATTGAAATAATATACCTGTTGTGCAATAAAGAAGAGCCAACCTGTCCAAATGGAACCAACTATTCCATGATCAACCATATAAATGATATCACCTGTATATGCAAGACAATCTGCATATGAGGCTCAATATGATCAGTAACACAAATACATCAAATCTGAATGTAAGCAAAATGTTGTCCATTGAATCAATTGTACCAAGTGAAACCAACTGTATATGCCATGTAACCAATACCAATCACCAAGATACCAAGCCAACCAAGTGAAACCAACTGTGCATGCCATGTAACCAATACCAATCACCAAGATACCAAGCCAAGCTTGTGATCTCTGAAGCATGGTAGGCAACAACCATCAACCTAAACCTGTACTCTAAATACCAAAACACCATTTGTGTCTTTGTCATCAAGGACAATCTCTGAAGCATGGTAGGCAACAACCATCAACCTAAACCTATACTCTGAATACCAAAACACCATTTGTGTCTTTGTCATCAAGGACAAACAACTGAGGGATGAGAACAAGACTTGGAATGGCTCATCTTTCTTTTCATCCTCAACCTTCTCCTCTTTATCTGGTTCTTCTTATGGAGGAATCTCCTTATCTTGTTGGCCCTCATCTTGGCCATCCTTTAGGAGTTCACCATTCTTCTCCATATTGAATTTTGTATCAATTTCAATTTTTTCTTCCTCAGAGTGGTGCTCCTTTGGACTTTCCTTTTTTCATCATTTTGTTCATTTTGTTCATCCTCAGGGTCTTGATCTGAGGTCTCTATATCATAGTGGGTGTCAAACCCACTAATTTTTCCATCCTTGGGCATTTTTTTCCCTTCTTCCTCTGAATCCATTTCATCTAAATCAATCCTTAAGCCCTCCTCAACATGTTTGTGATAATCAT
This sequence comes from Sequoia sempervirens, assembly GCA_007258455.2. NCBI lineage: Eukaryota > Viridiplantae > Streptophyta > Pinopsida > Cupressales > Cupressaceae > Sequoia > Sequoia sempervirens. The sequence continues at coordinate 9,401 of VDFB02321301.1, forward strand.
CATGGTCTGAATCCTCAAGTTTTGTAGTAACATCCACTGTTTCTTTAAGTTGTTCCCCACTTAGCCTCTCCATCTCCTCATATATTTTCATGGTGGCTTCTATCTTGGGTGACTTAATATGAGGTGGAGGGATAGGCAATGATGTAGCAAGTTGATCCATAAGGAGTTTAGCTTGGGGAGTCAAGATAACTTCTAAAAATTGAGGTGGCATATTTTGAAAATAAGATATAAGAGTCTCAAGAAAGGAAATAGGCTCCATAAAGGTTGTGGGAATAGAGGGTGGCAAGGTAGAGAAAGTTAGTAATGGATGTGGGAGGAAGGAAGATGATAGAGGAGAAGTAGTCAAAGAAGAGGAATCAAGCACAACCACGAGCACAGTAAAAGTGGACAAATATGTCCACAACGGGTGGAGATGATACGGGTGGTGACGGGGGAGTGGAAGCAGATAACACAACAATAGCAGCTAATGGAGGTGTAGAGGCAGTATGTGGTGGAGAGTGTGGTTGCAAAACTTCTTCCTCTTGTGGTGATGACTCCTCTTCCTAGATGGCAAGCATATTGGGGACAAAGGTTCTCATTCTCTTGGGCTTCATGGGTGGTCTTTGCCCCTCAACAACCTTCCTGGTATAATTTATACGTGGGCTACCACTTTGATGCATCCTTTCTTTTCTTTGATCTAGTGATGGGTGGAGACTTAGGAGCCTCACCTAAAGAACCTGCACTGGTGCCACTATTGGTCTCACTCTCAATATCATCTTCTAATTATCTATATGTTAACTCCATGCCCTATTGTTGCAATTGGGCCACTTGATTATCCAACCAATTCTTAGTTCTTTTCTCTATTGGTCGAGTGACAATATCTAAATCTGTGACCTCCAACTCTATCCAATCGATCACCAACAATGGCACATTGGAAAGAGCATTGTATCTCTCATCGAGAACATTATCATCTTCAACCACCTGGTCAGGGAATGGGAACAAATTAATAGACTTCACAATTTTTTTTGTCATTCTCATATAATACCTTCTTTTGACCTCGTGGTCGTCATCACAATTGGCCCAGAAATCTTCAATATGTGGCCTATGGGTGTATTTCCTACCAACCTGCTTCTTTAGTTTTCTAGAGGATCCAGACCTCCCCTCTCTGTGTGTAATTCTAGGTCATACTCTGCAAGCTCCTTTTCTAATTTTTTTTCACATGGGGCAGCAGGGCACAAATACACTCCCTAACCAAAGACAATGGTGTATGGAACCCCAGCATGGTACTTTTCATGCAACAAAGAATGGGCAGCTTACAGCTATCGGGTTAACTCTAACTGAATTATCCTACCAATAGGGTACTAGCAAGCGATACAGGAACCCTAAGAATCCTTTATCCCTTATATAAGTAAACTTGGGGAACTGAATGATTCAGTACCCAAAGTTCTTCACCAATGCTTTGGCGTTGTGAGACATTCTTCTATGGTAATCTTTTGACAAGGTCTAAATAATGTGCATTATAAAGGCATCATTGACCTATCTATAGTCTCTCTTGTAATTTATGTATTGCAGTTGAGGGTAGCAATCATAGTCAGGGTTCTTCCCCTTCTTCGTTCCCAATTGACCAGCAAAATCCAATCCTTTGTATAGAAAAGTGACCACCAGAAGATACACAACGTAGGAGGTCATATAAAACTCTTGGGTCTTCTTTACTGCAGCAAATTGATTGTGGAGGTTATCACTTATTATCTTTTCCTAGTGAAACTTGGCTTCACCTCAGAGGATTTCTTCCACAAAATACAACATCCATTCCTAAAAGATTGAGGAAGTGGGGAGCCCCATTACTTTGCTCAGCAGTGTCACGAGGTCATTGACCTCTTCCACAAAGTCGCTCCAGTAGAGCTTTTGAGGAACTTTATTGGCACTGCCCCTCTTATCAATCAACCATGTCTAATTTATGGTTCTTTTATAGCTGATGGGGTATTTTCCACACATTCAAGGCATATTCTTTCTCAATTTCCTCCATCTTGTCAAATAGCGGGATCTTGAATGTTCTCCCAATTGACATGGGAATCAAATCATCTAGCACTCTTCCATCCATAGTCACTATTCTTCTAGATTGTGGGTGGTAACATTCTCTACATGCAAAGATCAATTCTCGGTTGATTAAAACCAGAGGGGAACTGGCTGCCTTTGCAATCCTGCTTCTTTTTATCCTCCAAGCTTCCTCAGTCTTCAGACTAACCAAGACCCGTTGTCTGAATTTGTCTATGCTGACGTGAACTAGATCTATATCTATTACCTTTTCCCAATTTGAGGTAATCTTTGAGCTGCACTCAACCCCATGGAACTTGTACTCCATTTTAGCCTTTTCTTCCTTTCCTCTTGCAGCTTTTGTGATCTTCTTTCCCTTATCAGTTTTCTCAACTGGTTCCATAAATCCTACAAAAAAATGCATAGTAAATGCCTCGATAAATCAAAGGAATGAAACCCTAGTTAAATTAGGCTAAAATGTCATTAAATGCATCTATTTACCTTGAAAAGATCCTTACATTCATCAAATTTCATCATTTTATGCTCGTTGGTAAAGTTAGCAGTTTTGCGGGTTTGATGATGTGGGTCTCCGCCCTGCGGAAGCCGCCAATGATTTGGATGCACGAAATGGATTAGGGAGCACATGAACCCACAAACAGAGTCCCGTAGGGGAATCTCCACGTTGACAAAACTCCAAGTTGTTTCGATGTGAATTCATTAGGTCACCTATGAAATGCAGATTGAAGTGTTAGGGATCAATTTTCTTGGTCAAAGTGCCCTCTTAGGTTCATGTGGAACCGATGGTGTGGGAGTCGCCACTCAGAAGGCTACTTGAGTTCTATCATTAACAATGGCCTTGGGGATACGGTGACTAGTAGATAACATTTTGCAGGGCTAAACCCACAATGACTTTTCACTTGGCCAATTCTAGTTAGGTTAAATTTATCATGCTAAGAATAGGATGGAGGATTATGTTTGATCACCCTTCTTGAAAATTTCATCACTTGATGGACTATGGAAGTTTGGTGTGTGGGTGTCGTGCATGCAAATTCCATCAGATGTTTTACATTTAGGAAACAACTATGGGCTTATGGAGATCCACAAGCGGAGCTTCGCATGATGAAACCCACAAAATAATAAGGCTCTGATGACTATTCTTTGAGCAACCTTCAAAGTGATGTGGGAACGAGTGAGGTGGGAGCTTTCGAAGTGAGTACCGTGAAGTTTTAGTCAGTTGGGGAACAACCTGGGATGGGGGGCATCCCACAGGTGGCAACCTGCATGGAGGAACCCGCACCAACATTTAGCTTAGCATTCTCATTTTTCGTTCAAAGGGTCGATGTAATAGTGATTGAGTTGAAGCTTACGTCATCATTTAGGTGAATGCGGGGAATGTGAAGGCAGAATCCATTTAGTAGATTTCCATTAGGGTTTCATTGTTATTAGTGTCCTTAGTCATGTGGTTTCCCTCCACCGGTGCCTCGCAAAGGGAACTTTGCATGGGACAAAGACTTAGTGATTTTTTTAGGATTTTGAGTTTTAATTCTCACAGAAAAAGTTGGGGCAGAAGTGGCCAGTGGGAAAGCTGTCATGTTTTCACTATTGTGTAGTGGCTTGGGTTGAATGGAGTTCTACCAATGGAGACCCACAACAAAGAACCCACAATGGCCTGAAGACTTAATCATTTTGAATGTTTTTTGACCGAGAAGCTTGCAACAAGTGCATGGGCGGGACCTGCCAGTCAGGAGGATGATGTGACTTCATCGTTGGACATAGCCCAGCCTAAGTGAACCTTCGCCTATAAAGTCCCACACGAAGGAGCCCGCGAGGGCTTAAATTCAATGTGTTGTTTCCCTTTAAAAAAAAACTTCAACAGTTAAAAGGGGATGGTATTCTAAGCGCGGGAACGAGGAGAGTGGGAGCCTTGAAGGCTCCTATTGCTTGTAACAACAGGTTTCCCCAAACAAAAATCCAAACTATCTTATCCTTTGGATATTTCAAAGTTTAGGGTTGCTGTCTTTTGATAAGCTAGGGTTTCAAGTGAAATTTCTAGGTTTTAACAACTCTTGCAACCTAGACCCTAAGCACACAATTCCTGGCCAATTTTGATAACAGAGCGGTGAGAAAGATTGAAGTTCATACCTTGTATCACACGAGCAGGAAAAGCAACGAAAGCTTCAACCTTCAACTCCTTCCACGCGCGTAATAGTTTCTTAGCTCCTTAACTTTCAAATAATCAGGTGAAAATGATAGGTCGTTGGCCTCTATTTATAGGCCCAACCACCATTAATACAAGAATTTATTGTAGATGTTTTGAAATATGCGTGATAGGTACGAGTTCAAAACACAAGGAGCGGAAGCCATGGGTCAAAAGTCTATGCAGAAAAGCGATTGGTAGAAGCAGTGAGCAAGAAGTCCACTGCGGAAAGATGGAGGGCACATGCCATAAGAAATGATGTAGTGAAGACGAAAATCCATAAGTGAAAACCTGCAGCAGGATTCCCACCGTTAGAAGAAGATGGCATGGCTTCTGCATGGCGAAAACCCACACAAATTTTCCTGCAAATGCTCAAGACTTCCCAAAACTTTGGAAAATGGTGAGACATGTTAATATTTTGTAACTTTCAAGGCACTTGATCAACTTTGGTCCAAAATAGGGGCACAAAAGCAAGGTGAACATGAACCAAATCAGTGAGGGAAAAATAAAAAGAGGGGTCCCTGATCCAAGCGAGGCGTGTGTGCAAAAGGTACAACAATGTATATTGTAAAAATATGAAGCACTAATGCTTGGCTCGAACATTACTCACAAACATGGAATAAAATGAATCAAAGTTCTAGGATATTTAGAGCTAATAACATTATAGATTTTTTTAAAAGTATATATGAAAGGATGATACTATAAAAATATATAGGAACAATATTAGGGACACAATTAGGAACACAATTAAATTGTTTGATTCATTTGCATTGAATAGGTTGATAGGTTAAGAAATGAAACAACAAAAGCCATATCTATTGAGGACTTCAAATTTGATCTTTTTTTTTTAAGTAAAAGGCGGGGGCATGTAGATATATTAGTAATAATAAAAATTTACAATAGGTAATAGTTTATATGATCCTAGAAACACCTTTACAATGAAGAGCTATTTGCCAACCCCAAGTTTGCTACTGAAAATGAGCTGATTATACAAAATATTTAGAAATCCACAACAAAACTTATTTTTTCAGCCTGAAACTAAGATAGATTTGGGCATGAAGAAATTGAACTAAGCACCCTTGCATGGTCCCTAGACTAAATTCTCCCTTGGGTCTTCCTGCGCTATTAAGATCATGTCTAGGATAAGACCCTGCACCCTTCTTGCTCAAGCCAAATCTGATTTGAATTTTTTGAATTTGTTGCTCCAGAAATTGGTGCTCCGAAAATTGTTGCTCTAGAACTTTAGCCTCGACAATCTCATTCTTATTACCCTTAACATACTCAATATCAAAATAATAAGCCTATATCTTAGGGATCCATTTTTGTTGCCGCTTTTTAAGGGATTATTGCTCTTATACCATTGAGATATCTCTAGCCAAATTTGAACTGTGTTTTCTAAATCTTTGCTCTGGAACTTGGCGCTCCGAAGACTTTTGCTTCGAAATTTCATCAAAAACTTTTCTTGTAATCTTTTCAGCTGCTGCTTTTCTTTTATTTTTTATATTTTCAATATATATGGAGAGACTGTCCAAAAGGGTGAGAAAACAATGCCACAATTGATGCCACCCATCACGCAGAATCTTTGTTTTTTCCACCTTCATCTTTCACACATGGCCGAAGTCATGGCTTCCTTAATAGCTATTGCAACAAATTTTGGGTATGCTTGCAATTCTATGTCATTATACATGAAAATTTCTTTCCCATCACAACCCATATTCACCAATTTATCTGCCATGTCATTCCCCTCTCTATAAGTATGTGAGATGATAAAAGTTTGAAATTTGTCCAACAAAAACCAGATTTTTTGTAAAATATATTTCAAGCACCAACTATGCACTTTTCCCTCCTTGCAGGCATTAATTATTATTAAGGAATCCCCCTCTATGTGAACTTGTGCAATACCCAATTTGAGGGCAATTTCCAATCCTATTGGGGTTGTTTGAGCCTCAACCACATTATGCATGCCCACTGGAAGTGAAAATGAACTAGCCACTATTACTGATCCCAAAGAGTCTCAAATACAAATTCCTGCCCCTGAGATGCTCGGATTTCCTCTCGAAGCACCATCAAAGTTAAGCTTGAAAAAATTAGAACACGAGGGTTTCCATTTGATTTCTTTTCTATTCACCTTCACTCTACTATTTTGATGTAAACTTCCTACAAATGGAAAAATTATGTTCTTCCAACTCTTCAAAACTGATTCATCCCAACTTGTGAAAAAGGAGGATGTGTTCTTATGTTCCAAAACATAAGCATTAACCACTTTTGAAACTGCTTTCTCAATCTTGACTTTAACAACCTCAATTGAAGAACTTGATTTCCTGAAAACGTGTAAATTGTGTTCCCACCATATATTCCATATTACTACTGGTGGAATAACTTTCCATATAAAAGCAAAAAAAGAGGTTTTATACAATAATGGCCAACTCTGGAAGATGTTTCAAATAGAATTTGGCAAAGGGTTGTGTAAGTTCAACTTGTTCTTTACGAATAGCCAACAATCCTACGCAAAGCTACATTGAACAAACAAATGGTCTACATTCTCCAGCTCTTCCTCAAATAAAGGACACTTGAAAGGAACAAAAATTCTCAATTCGTTTAAGCGATCACTCATTAAAATTATCTTTCATAAAGCTAACCATGCAAAACTCCCAGCTTTTGGGAGAATCTTGTTATTCTAGCAAAATGAATAAGCCCTCTGTGAGACCAACTGATCCCTACACTGGATTAGAGCTTGATATCCTTGCTTCATAGAGTAGAAGCCCTCTTTCAAAGGAGCCCACAAAATATTATCAGGCTTCCCCAAGATGAACACAATTCTACTTTTTAGACAATCTTGAAGCAACAAAAATTGATTGGTAGAAAGGGATGAATTAGAATGGTTTTTCCAGATTACTTTACCTATTAGGCCTTCTGTTGAATGTACGTAATCTAGAAAGTTTTCACCCCATTCTCTTGACAATACAACCCTTACCTATTGTAATTCCTGAATGTTCTTCAAAGGAGGCTTACCATTCCACGAGTCCTCCCAAAACTTCACGCTTTTCCCATCATGAATTTCCCATGTAATGAATGAAGTAATAATCGACCTACATGATGTCAAGAAATTCCACATGGCCGATCCTAAAGGTGGGTTTGAAATAGTAAGAATCCTCAAGGGGTTTGGAGTGTCAAGATACTTAGCCTGTATTAGCTTGCACCACTTCATTTTGGTCTTTGTGTACATTTTCCAAACTAACTTGGCCCCAGATGCCTTGTTCCTAATTGAGATATTTTGAATACCTGCTCCTCCTTGATATTTTTCCAACGCCATGTTTTCCAACGATATTAGACCTGCACTTTTTTGCAATCATTCATATTACCCTTCCATAGAAAATTTATGGTAATGCTCTCAATTTCAAGGATGACCGACTTTGGAGCCTTGAGAACTACCAAAAAATAGTTAGGGATTGCAAATAATACTGATTTTATTAAAATAATTTTGCTTGATAATGATAACCATCATACCTTCCACATTAGAATCCTTTCCTTTAATCTTTCTATTACTTTAACCCAGTAAGCAGCTTTATTTGGGCCTTTGAAAAAAGGGATACGTAGGTACGCACATGGCAACTCTACTTGCCTAAACCCTAGTATTTTAATTATCTTATTTTTTATAGCCTCTTTTGTATTGAAAACATAAATTTTGGACTTAGAGGCATTAACTTTCTGACCTGATGCTAAGCAATACCTGTCAAGCACTTGTTTGATTTGAATGGCCTCATTCACAGTTGATCTACTAAAATAGATGGTATCATCAGCAAACAGAGAATGAGTTATTGAAATTTTTGTGTTTGAAATAGTAATGCCTCTCCAAAGTCCCAGGCTCTATTTATAGGTAATTAATCTACTTAGCGCCTCAGCCATTATAATGAATAGGAAGGGGGATAATGGATCCCCTTGCCTCACTCCTTGTGATGCTACAAAGAAGGTCGTAGGTGAACCATTGAGGATGATTGAAATTTTTGCTCCTAACAAACAAGATCTAATCCATCTACTCCATTTTCCTTTGAAACTGAATTTCTCAAGAAGTTTGTTAAGGAAATCCCAATCTACTTGATCATAAGCCTTCATCATCTCTAGCTTAACAATGAAAGAAGGTAAATGATCAGAATAAATTGAGTGAAGGGTCTCATGTGCAAGTATCACTCCTTTAGATGTTTCGCGACCTGGGACAAAGCCTCCCTACTCCTGAGAGATAATCTTTGGAATAAGAGGTTGCAATCTGAGGTATATGGCCTTGGTAAAGATCTTATAGACAGTGTTGCATAGTGATATGGGCCTGAAATCTGCAAGGTTTTGGGGTTTTTTTACTTTTGGAATGATTGCAATATTTGTCACATTGAACTTCATGAGCATGGAACCCATTCTTCTTGATTCTTCTAGAGCCCACAATAGGCCATAGCACAAAAATTCCTAGCCTTTCTGAAAAGATATTGTTGTAAATCCATCCGGACTAGGCACCTTATTTGGAGGCAATGAAAAAACAACACCTTTAACTTCATCCAAGGTAAAAGGTTTGAGTAGGGCATCATTATACTCATCTCAAATTAGAGAGAGAATAACCTCCAAAATCTCAACTTCATCTTTCCTGTGCGGATCATCTTTCCCTTACAGGGGTATTAAAAGTTCATAAAAGAATCTCTCAGCTTCTATCTTAATATCTTCTTTTGACATTAGCCAGATGCCTGAAGCCATCTCTTGAATTGAAAATATTGTTGAAGTAGCTCTTTTTATTTTCATAGAAGCATGAAAATACTTTGTATTTTTGTCACCCTCTTTAATCCATAGTTCTCAAGATTTCTGGTGCCAATATATTTCTTCCCTAGCACATAACTCTTCCCAATCCCTTTGCAATTGTTTTTGCTTCTCAAATAGATTGTCATCTAATCAATTTTGAATAATCTACTAGTGGATCACAGTTAGCTCTTTGAAGACGTCCTCTTTTTGCTAGAAAACATTTTTGAACACCTGTTCATTCCATACTTTTATTTGTTGTTTAACATGTTTTAATTTTTGATAAAACTGATACATTTTCAAACCTTGTTCAAACGAAGCATTTATCCACCATTGACACAACAAGGGCAAGAACCGTGGGTGCCTAAACCACATGCTTTCAATTTTTAAGGATGATTTTCCTTTGGAAAGGGAGACATTTGATATATGCAAAGAGATCGCGTAATGATCAAAGCCAACAAGAGGTAGGATTTCAGATTCCAAGTCATGCTACCCTAAAAACCAATTTGGAGATACCAAAAACCTATCTAATCTTTCAGCAATTTGTAAGAAACCTTTTCTATGGTTCATCCAAGTGTACTTCTCCTTGAAAGGTGCAATGTCTTTCAAAGCATTGGTGAGAATGAAAGAATTGAAATCTTCAATCACTCTCAATTGCAGACTAATACCTCCAACTTTTTTCCTGCAGTGAGACAATAGTATTAAAATCTCCTCCCAAAACAACTTTAGCATCACCCAGGTTGTTTAAAAAACGAGTTATTTCATCCCACAACTCTTTCTTGTCAAATGATGAATTAGACCCATAAATATTAAACAACCAATATTTCAAGCTAAATTTAGAAACCTCAAGCAACTGCCAATTAGACTCATTCCTTGTTGAAATAGCATTTACTACTTTAGGGTTCCACAAGGAAATCAACCCACCAGAGGCCCCTTGGGCCGAAGAGTGGGTTGATTTCCACCTTGTCCATTTTTTTAGGGAGGTTTCATAAGATTGTATTGAGAGTTTAGACTCCTAAAGTAAAACAATATCTGCTCCACAAGCATCAATTTGATGCTTGATACGAGCTCTCTTGTCAGGGGCATTTATGCTCCTGACATTCCATGAGACGACCTTCATTGTGTTCAAGGAGAGCAGCAATGAATGTTAGGGGCATGTTATTTCAACAAGGAATGAGTCTAATTTGATCTAAATTAAATGTCTTCTAAATGCCAAATTAGTATTAAGGTTTTAACAAGACCCATTATACTTTATAATGTCCATAGATATTAGGAATTCGATAAAAATAATAGATTTATATGTTCCTAAACTATATGGATGAGTTTGAAAACCAATTAATTTACTGGGAATCTATGGTAGAGTTTAAGGATGAAAAATAAATGCTTCTAGGGAATAAAGTAGTACAACTAAAGACTAATAAGATCCCATAAGGGTTGGTTAATCTGAAAAGAATGTTTTACAAGGAAGACCACTATAAAAATAGAGATCACCCAATTGATGAAAGAAATAAAGAAGGTGTAAACTTGGGTAGAAATATTGAAACTAAAATTACCTACATTAAAAAAAATTAAAACCAATAGAGAAGAGGATACTAATCACACCATTAAATACATTCAAAAAATGTTTTTCTTGGTCATATGGTGAGTTGAATGTATATAGGGAGGACCTCTTTTAATACATAATTCCACTTCATCTTGATGACAAGATAGTTCAACAAAAATAGAGAATTATGAATCCCACCCTTGCCCCCAAATGTAAAAAGGAGTTGATGAAATTAAAAGAGGGAGTGTTATTATGAAGAATAGATAAATAATGCTATGCATATTTTATGAATTTGAATGTCAAATCCCTAAAACACAACTATCCTCTTCCTAGCATGGATCACTTGTTGAAAAAGGTGATTGGTTATGAGTTAATGTCAATGATGGATGACTTCTCAAGGTACAACCAACTTGTGGTCAAGGAATTTTACACAACATAAGGTACATTTTATAAATCCTTGGGGAACATATGTATATGTGAGAATTAAATTTAAATTCAAGAATAGAAAGCTAACATTTCAAAGAGTCGTGGATGTTGCATTTTCAAGTAAAATAGATGAGCTAATGGTTATATTTTAGGATGACCTAAAAACTTATTCACGTGATAGAAATGAGCACTACAAGCATCTAGAATATATATTTCAAAGATTGCTTGAATATGAGGTGTCTTTGAATATAAAAAAAGTGTGTCTTTGGTGTAGAATAAAGAAAAGTACTAGGACATATTATGTCAAAATATAGAATTTGTCATGCCCTAAATTTTTCACAACTTGCTTGAATATGGAGTGTCTTTGAATATAAAAAACTCTGTCTTTGGTGTAGAATAAAGAAAAGTACTAGGACATATTATGTCAAAATATAGAATTTGTCATGCCCTAAATTTTTCACAACTCAAACCCCCAAATTTTTTGTTAGACTTAACAAATCAACCAAGGCATAACAAGAAAACAAGCCCTTCACACCTGTTATGGCATCAAGTTAATGATTCCCTCATAAGCATTTTGCATAGTGAACAAGAGTGGAATGGTGAGAAACTTTTTTATGGTTAAATCTAATATTATATCTAAGGAAAACTATTTACTCTAAAAGGAAGAAACATTAAAGGAGAGAAATATGTTCATGAAGTTATTTTATGTTCTAACATGGAGTACAAGTAGTGCTCTATCGTTGAGACTAAAGGAACAAAGTAATTAAATAACCATAAATGTATAACTCATGTTAATTAAAAAAAAAAAAACAATTAATTACTATCCAAATTTATCTTTTTTTACATATAAAAATTCTTTGAAATTAAAACATCTAAGTAATGTTAAATCTAAATATGTCTAATTATTTAGTTTTTTTATGTACAATATTTAGTTTCATAACCCAAAAAGATAATATTAACATAGTGATCCTAATATCTCATACTTCATCTTATATATTTGACTATAACATTACTTGTTAAATTAAAAATTTGTACCAATTCTAAGGTTTAATTTGAACAATTTATTCTTGTTTCAATTGTTGATAACTTTTTTTATTAAATCATCAAAACATGTTTAAACATATTAAATAGTCTAATTTAGAGTTTAAAATGTGTTTAGTCTCTTGATAATTTAAAAATAAATAAAATAGGTCATTAAACTCCTATCTTGATCTCGTGACTACAACATTACTTTGTAGTTTCGAGTTGAACATTAAAACTCAATCTTTATGTATGAGTTATAAAGTATATTAAGTATTCCTAAGTTAACTTTTAAGAAGGAGAGATGCATTAATAAATTAAAGAAAACAAACAAAAGTATGGAAATAGTATATCTAAACACTAATTAACTAAGTATATAATAAATAACTAAAAACTAATTTCAAACTAACTTGTGATACCTTAAATATGAGTCTCTTCAACTATTTTACATTTGCTCTTTGAAGATTGTTTTTTAGATGTAATGTTATTTTTTTATTTCCTCCATTTGATTGGTTGTTTACAAGTGAAAACATTTTGTAAAATTCATGTTGCAGGTTATTTTATTGCAGATTGAAGGGAAATAACAAAGTTTGAGAGTTTGAGAGTGGATCATTATTTTCCTCAATCTCTCCATAATTTGTTACACACACACATGTATGTATATATGTATGTGTGTATATATATAACAGATTATAAAAATCATAAAACTATTGCTAACAATAGTGTTAATTAATACCAAAGTTCATTTTGAAAAGGATTTTTGAGGTTTTCAACATATAAAAAAAGTATTAAATATTTTTAAACTTTTAAATGTTTGTAATTATTTGTGGTGTGTGTGTGTGTGTGTGTTAGGGCGGGGGGGGGGTTGAATCCCCCTTGAGCCCCATGGGGCTATGACCCTTTTGGGGTTGCACCCCTTGCCCCATGGGCAACCTCATAGGCTAACCCATGGTTAGCCAGAGGTCAAACCTATTATATGTTTTTAAATTCTTATTTTATTTAACTTTTAACTTTTATTTAAATAAAAATTAACATTTGTTATTTTTATTTTTAATAACTACTTTAATAAATTTGTATATGTATAGTAATTTTAAGTTTATAGTATTATTTATAATGAAATATAAATATAAACACACACATATATTCATGTATATCATATGCACATGTATATATTATATAAAGATAAAAATTATTTATATATATATACCATAATGTATATATCTATATATAATTTTTATTTTATTACACAAATGTATTCTCTATGTACTTGATTAACAATATTTTTATTTTATTTAATGTTATCTAATGTTTTTAAGATTTCCTTTAAACAATTAGTAGAAGAAATTTCTTTTTCTTTTACTAATTAAAACTAATTTTAAAACTATGCTTGCATGCGAACTAATTTGATATAAATTCCCTTTCCCTAAATTTCATAAACTCACCTATTAAAAATAGATAAATATCTTTAATACTTTCCAAATGGTTATTTCTCCTCTAATTTTTTTTTAAAGAATAAATAGGGTCCCCATGCAATCCTTATTCAATCCTAATAGTTTATCTTGCATTTTGAAAGAATTAAACATTGATGTGTTTTTTATACACATATGATAACATAATTGTTTCAGCTAACTTATTTCCTTCACTAATTATTTTCTATATACAATTCTTCCTACTTTCATTCAAATGCATTATAATGGAGTATCCTTGTGTATATTTTCTATGTAAGAGGGTAATAATAAGTATCAAACAACTAACTAATTATAACACCCTCATTTTCACAGCATCACCTTATTCACAATATATTTCATGGACATTTGATTCTTTTCAAATTTCATCTTATTTTTTTCTTTTAAATCCTCCAAGATAACAACTGACCTGAAATCTTCTAGTGCCTATTTCAACAATAAAAGTATAACATAATCAAATATAAATTGAAACTCTAGACACAAGTTTTCCATGGGTTTTTAAGTCTTTTGCAATTTCTACAAGACCAATATGTTTTCTTTCTTGAATTTCGTAGTTGAAAACCCAAGATAATCCTCATCATTTACATATGTACCTGAAAATAAAGATCAACAAGGGAAAATAAAATTGGCTAATGGGCTCTCCACCCAACCATAGGGTTGTAAATTCAACCCAACCCTGAGCTAGGGTCACACAACTCTTCCCATGCACACACAACCACTTTTCACATGGATTCCTCAACAAATTTACACCCTATAACATTCACAATAATATAACTTGCACATTACAACAATTTTTATTCACATATTTTTATTTCTTCACCTTAAACAAATAAATGATTATTTATGTAAAAAGGCTAAACAAGGTGAGAACTCATAACCAAGACAACCTCAACACACAATTTAAAATAAATTTCATAAAGGATTCAATATTGAATTTCACATAGATTTCACAAACAAATATCAACATTCCAAACATTTACTTACAGATCAAACAAAGATCTAACAAAAATGGTAGACCTTACCATGAGATTTTCTATTTGAATTATGGAAGACTCTCTCCAAGCCCTCTCTTCTATTTTTCTTCCTCTATCCTTCTTCTCTTTCTTCACCTATAATTTTCCTCTACTAAAAGAAAAACTTAAAGATACTTGTTGGTTTGTTTTTGTGCTATAAGCTCCAACTAAATCCTAAACTAACCTAAATGAATAGCCAATTCTTATGATCAATTATTTTAGGGGTTGGCCAACGAATAGGAGAAGGATTTCAAAAAAATTTCCTTTGCACTTTAGGCTATGAAGAACCTAGGAGGGTGGTCTTATGCAATATCAACTAAGATTTCACACAATCGATACTAGATATTTCCCTAAAACAAATATATACTCTCTTCTTTATGACCAGGATTTTGAAAATAAATAATAGAAAGGGCTAAATTCTTGGATTTTAATGCATCTGTGTGTCTAAGAGCATGCAAACAATGTTATAAAATAAATATTGCTTGAAGGAAATTTTGGTTTTAAATTTGATGATCATGAAGAACATAACCATAACTTTTGAACAAATTGGCACCTTATACCTAGGCCACAGAGTCAAGGGAAATGCAATTGAAAACTTGCACAACAATATTCATTCTAACTTTAAATCTGAGTGATAATTTCTTACACTAACTTAAGCAAAGGGCAAGTCAGGAAACCAATCAACAACAAAATACAACTAAAGTGTGAGGGTTTAGGAAGGCTCAAGGGTTTAAGGAAAAGACAAAGGTTTTAGGTGCCTTCAACAATTAAATTTTGTGCCTTAGATCGCACAATTGAGGAATTTTAAAATTCCAAAAAATTAGAAAATCTACATAACCATCAAATTTTATAAGTACCACCAGTATGAAAGGTTGGAAAAGTACTTACTTTAGTAATGCTTCAAGAAAGGTATCACAAATATCAATCTTTACATCAAAATAGAAGGTGAAAAATTCTAATTGTTGTTGTATATGTTGATGATATAATCTTTGGTGAGAATGATGAAATGCATAAGAAGTTTGCAAAAGAAATGTAGAAGGAATTTGAAATGTCTATGATAGGTGAGTTATCATTCTTTCTTGGAATCCAAATTGCACAATCAGATGATGGTATTTTAATCTCTCAAGAAAAGTATGTCAAGGAAATGTTGAAGAAGTTTGGTATGGAAGATTTCAAACTAGTGATTACTCCTATGGTAACAAGTTGTCATTTGAGTAAAGATGATGATTCACCTCAAGCTGATCAGAATTTGTATAGGTCTATTATTGGGGGCCTACTGTACTTAACAACATCAAGGCTTGACATTATGCAAGTTATTTACTTGGTTGCAAGGTTTCAAGCTAATCCAAGAGAAACTCGTGTGAAGGTGGTCAAGATAATTTTTAGATATTTGAAGAGCACTTATTCTTATGGACTATGGTATAAAAAATGTGATGATTTTTCCTTGAGTCCATATACTAATGTTGATTGGGTTGGTAGTGTTGATGATAGAAGAAGAACCAATGGTGGAGCTTTTTTAGGGGGGAAAGATTAATCTCATGGTTTAGCAAGAAGCAAGATTCAATGTCCTTATCAACAACAAAAGTAGAGTATATACCTATAGAATCCTGCCACACTCAAGTGTTGTGGATGAAATAAGAATTGAAGGATATCAAAGTAATGTATGATGAGCTCATTCCTATTTTATGTGACAATACAAGTGCCATCAGTATTTCAAAGAATCCAACAATGCATTCTAGAACCAATTATATATCTATCAGGTATCACTTCTTAAGGGAGGTCACAAATCAAGAAGTAAGATTGGAATATGTACCTACAAAGGAACGAGTTGCATACATCTTTAAAAAGGCACTGTCTAAGGACACATTTGAATATCTTAGACATAAGTTAGGGGTTGTTGCCCCTCCTAACTAGATGCATAAATGGTGCATTTGTCTAGGGGGAGAAATTCAAGACATATTTTTATCCCTAGATTGATGAGGTATACCTCTTAGGGGGAGCAGGTAGAAAGAATCTAAGAAGGATGATAAGGTTTGTGCAGACAGTGTGAGCTTGTATGTTGTTGCAGACACGAAGGAAGACCACTGGCCCTTTTCCCTTGATGTCAAAGGGGGATAAATTGCATATTAGGTTAGTGTTGCCATCAATTCCAAAGGGGGAGATTGTTGCATGTGTTATTGATGTCAAAAAAGTGGTTGTATGGAAGGTTGTGGAAGGTTGCATATGATGCAATCAGTGTGATGATCAAAAGTGTTGTGAAGTGTTGGACATGATTATTTTCATGAGCATGTTGTACATGGTTGTACTACATCTATTGTTGCTCATGAATAGGTGAAAGTTGATATGAAGAAGTTGTGGTTTCTTCATGTTGATGAAGAGTGTTGTAATTATTGTCTATGGTGTTGTGAATATTATCTTCATTATCCCTTGATGTAAAGCATTGTATAAGATATGAAAGAAAGTATGAAAGGTTTTCATGCAGTCAATGGCTCAAAAATTTGTACTGAAGAAGATCAAAGAATGCTTTGCATTCCTCCACTTTTGAAGATATGACCTTGAAATTTAGAAGTTAGATAGAGGCATGTGTGTGGTATGTATTTTCCTGGTTTCAAAATATATAAGTTATCGCATAAGTTTCTAAAGTTAGTATAGTGAAGACTTTGTTGTTGCAACCAAGAAGGATCTAGGGAATGCTCCACATCTCTCCACATTTGAATAAATGGTCTTTCAGTTTGGAGGATAAGTTAAAATTATCTATATGTTCTCTCATTTCAAGTTGCATGTGTTGAGGTGTACCACTAGTATGGTTTTTAATGTTCTATCTCAAAATTGTGCTCTTTGGGTGTGCAAGAGATGTTGGGTTCAGTGTTTGTTTGATTGCACTAGCATAATGTAGTGTGAGGTTGTAAAAGGAGTGTATGATTATTTTTGAATATCACATATAATGTTTTTAAAGTAATTTGTATAATGTTATCTGGTCTCTCTGATATCGCTTGTAGTTTGGAGTTAATGCATGGAAGGGTAAGTGTTTGTTAGGCCGACTTATTATTTTTTGATGTTTGTGCCAAATATTTGATGTGTGTGCTAAGGTAAAATAGGTCTAGATTATCTCCTATTTTGGACCGCATTTATTCCCTCTTATCGTAGATTTTTTTAATTCAACTTATTACGGTCATTGCATGTTTTTTATTTGTACATTTTATCTTGGCTGATAAGAAGAAATTTTTTGAAGCTTGTAGAGGATATAAATGGAAGATCAATTTTTTTGCAAAAATTATGCATGCATGTGAGTATGCGAAGAAGTATATGAAGTGTGTTGAAGGAAGTGAGCCAAAGGAAACAATATATGTGTGAGTGAGGTGTATGTTGAAGGCAGTGAGTCGAAGGAAACAATATATGTGTGAGTGAGGAAGTGTGTTGAAGGAAAAAAAGGCTATTGACCAGAGGTGTTGTGGTGGTAATTGATCAAAATTTCTTGTCAAAGTATGGTGTACTAAGGTTGTAGCCTCCTTCTATGAGTGTTGTAATTTGTAGGGAGTTGTTGACTTCCTTTGGTTGAAGCCATAAAACTATGTTTTAGGGAGTTGTAGCTTCCTTTGGGTTGTAACCCATAAAACCTATTGTAAATCTTGTTTTATTTGTGAGGCTAAATTTGGATAATAGCTCCAAGCAGCTTACTCATCGTTGTTTTTCCCTTATAGGGTTTTCTTGTAAATTTGGTGTTATGGTTGTTTTCTTGTGCCTTTGAATTTTATTTGATGATTTGCCTATTTAAGGTAGTAAGAAGTTTTGATTTATAAAGTTGAATTGGATTAATTGTGATATATACTGATTCACCCCCCCTCTTAGTATATCGGTGTGTTCTAACATACTACACCTATAAATTAGTTTTATATGAGGAATTTCATGATTATATACTTTCTAATATTATACCAATTTGATACTAAGTTTTTTTTATTATTTGGATTTATAAATCCTCTCATTGTGTTTAATGACAATCACATTATTGATTTGATGGCACTTATAGGGTTCATATTTCAAAAATATTTTTCATAGTTTTACATGATAGATATTCTTTCTATTATGACTATATATAATACTTTTAACTCCACTTATCTTACATATTCATGTGATTCTTAAAGTTTGTAGTGGTACTAGGGGCAATTTTTTAATGTTGCCTTTTTTTAATCCATTAACCTTTTACCTTCACATGTCATTCATTGCTATATTTTTTGCACCCTAGGTGGCCTTATTCCTTGAATATTCCATGAGTATTAACACTTTCTCTTACTAGATATATCTCCCCATTATTTTTTTGTATGCATTTGTATTGACACGTTTACATATAACATGACATTATTCTCCATGCATGTATAGTTTATCACTATGTATTATTACCTATGCTGCCTCATCACTCAGGGTGGATTTGGAGTCATTTCATACTCTTTATTTTCTATGCTTACATTATTGTCTTCTATTTATCACTTGATATATATTATTTTCTCATTATATAATGTTATCCTTGACAATTATTAAATGATTATTCTACCTAACATGGTATTCTTATTAGTTATTACATACTATTTACAATTTACATGATGTTATACATTTATCTTACCTCCATTTCCTTGCATCTTTTATATGTGAACAATATATTATCACTAATGTTATTTCCTTTAAATATGATCATACTAATGCATTTACAGTAGTTATGATCATTTTTTAGTACTACAAAAAGCTTCATCACTACTTCTAGATGGAGTATATTTTTACATAGTTGGAGCCCTTTATCGTGATATCTATAAATTTAGATGTTTTTGCATGGTTAGAGTCTTTTGGCACCTTCTATGCTTTGTGAGAGTCCTTTCACACTTTTCTCTTAGTTATAGCATTTTTTATATTTTCTACTTAGTTAGATCCCTTTACACTTGGTTTGAGCAATATTAATTTTTGCTTAGTTATAATTCCTCACTTCACTTCTTTTAATTTTGTGTGAATAATTTAATAGCTGTGATTATGCTTATTTTTACATTATTGATAGATGATACTAATTAGAACCTTTTATTTTGTGATTGTAGGATCTTGAGATGGAGCACTCATTGTGCAGAGAGTACACATGATCAATATCCATATTCATATCATTTGAAAATATCTATATCCTTTATGTGTTTGGAATTTTTTTAATTTCCATGTTGATTAATTGATTTTTTTTATATATTCATCTTCATAATATTTCACATATTGCTTACTTGTGCTTTTTTCTCTTATATTTTGGGCCCATGATGATTGGGTTGTCCTTATTCATTTACTAGTGTCCAAGATAGTGAATTTTGGCATAAAATTTGGTACATAATATTATCTTAGATATTAGGGCCAATTAAAGCAAAAATTATTTAAAATTGCATACTAGTTTGGTGTATTTAAGGACTGACCTTGATTCACTTAAATCATCTAAGAACTATCCAAGAATATATAAAGCACATATAGAATTCAATCAAGAAAATATTAATAATAGTATTATGTCAATATACTAGGAGCATATTTCATGTTTTCATTTGTCTTAAATGCTATTTCATCACCTTTGAATTGATTTTCCTAGATACTTGATTCTAAATAATACAATCCTTGCTTAGAAAGTTCCCAAATGATGTTTGTAAACAACATTTTCCTAAACATGAATATAAAAAATCAAGGAGAAACCATATTACACCAGTATCACACATATTGACCTCATTTGAGTTTCAATATAAAGAGTAATATTTCCCTACTAATACCAGCCAAATGAACCTACCAAATTATAAAAAATCATCAAATGAGTATTCCTATCAAGATCCTACTTCTCAATGCATGAGGGGATCATTCCTCTTATCTATAAGGAATATAAGTGTTAGTTGAAGAGTAATCTTCTTTCTCACATAGTCCTTTCATCTTTTTACTTCAATCCAATCATTATTAGAGGGAGATAAAAATTGCATTCCTAGCTCATCTTGACCCCTTAGATGGCTCAAGACCGTCCTTCTATTTCTTTGATGATTTTGATTCATGATCTCCACAAGGTTTGAATCCTTGGACTATTATAGCCCCCCTCTACCTCAAACTATAAAGAGTCATTTTCAAAATTTCAAGCACTAGAAGAAGCTTCTTTCACAACATGAGTGGTGTCTATTAGTAGGGGCAACCTTGCTTGATTATCCTTTTGAGAGTCACCAATAACCTTATCATGTGGAATAATAAAGTACCAACCCACAAAGTGGGTTTTAAAGGCACCATCATGCTTTTCTTACCCTACTTAGAAAAAACCTACTTGAAGTGCTTTTTATTGTATTTGGGAGGATACATTCCCATGGGGAAATAATTTTTACACCTAAAGTAATTTTATCATAGTCAAATTTTGTCTACAATTTCTATCTCCAATCTTAGAGAGATTGCCCCTTTGAAAATATCCATCTCCATAAAGTTGGGTGGAATTTGTTTAGGATTTTATGAGTAGTCTTCCTAGGTATACAATAAAAATTCCTAAGAGCATTCACAATTGCTATTAGTCACGTATTCCCCCATTATTGTAGATACATGGAAGTCTTTAACAACTAAAAGCATATGAAAATAATTTTGTTTAGGGATTGCAGGTTGGAGACCATTTTAATGCATACAAAATTATGCTTCAAACCCCAAGGTCCAAACGTTAAGAAAAGCTCTATGCCCCTTAAAGATTCAAACTCAAGAATAAAGAAACCATGAGCATATGAGATAAATATATATTTAATTTTCTAATTATTGTTTCCATTCTTAAGATCTAATTTATGTTTGAAAAAATTAGTTATAATTTTGTGAATGTATAGAAGAATGTATGCTCTAACAAATATTATGTGTGGTTAACTATCTCAACATCCATACAAATTTCAAGAATAAATTTAATTTTTAAAATAATTAAGAGCTAACCCTACTTTAATTGTTACCATTTTGTGTATAGTTGCTTAACCCTATTACTTTTCTCTATCTTGAAGTATTAGAGGATATTTGGCCTAGGAAAGAATTATAACCATTAGTTTATGTTGAAGAACAACCTTGTATTTTTACATGCTTTATGAAAATCATATCTAAGGGATAAAATAAAATGGAGGGAAAAGATCATCTTTCCTCAATGAAGAACTACCTCCCATAGGCTCATATGTGAAACATGCAAATGAACAACATTTTATGCCCTTAATCTATAGTGTGAATAGGAATATTAGTAGTTAGTTTATGGCTACCGTAACTTTTAATTATGTTGCATAATCATTAATATAGTTTTGTATAAGTAGTTAATATATCCTAGGGTGACATCCATGACATAAGTAGGTATACATAGAAGTTAGAGGTTAGCTTATTATCGTCATATTATAAATCATGTTCTTATTGGAGACTTTTTGGAGGTTTTCCCCTTAAAGTGCTTTACTATTCTCAAGTAATATCAAGTATTTGTAGAAATTTCATATTACATCCTTATTTTATGTAAGTTATTTCATTACAAGTAGCATCAAAGCATTATCATGGAACTCAAAGGGCAAGAATCAAGGTGATTTTTTACTCAAGAAGTCAAATTGTGAAGTACATATCTTTCTCAATTTGGAAAAAAATCTTAATTTTGGAGGTTTTTTCAAGGCCACATTAAATCTTATTCTAAAATATAAAATTGAGGTCTTTTGGAGTATATTCAGAGGAGTTATTACAAAATTAGGGTTTCCACCAAATTCACTCCCAAGGTTACAAATCAAAAAAATTCTTAGAATTTTTTATATTTTTTATAAAAGGTGAGATCTAGGCCCAAGTAAGTTTTAGTAAAAATTTTAGATCATCTATTTTTTTGTATGATTTATTACAAAATTAATTTTCCCATCATGACAAGGCCTACCAAAAGAGGCAAAAAGAATCCTAGAATACTAAGGAAAATTCCTAGACAAGGATGCTATAATAATTGAGGAGGTTGATCTTGGTGACATTGAATCTATATGGGAAGAAAACACCAAGGTTTAGCATGATATTTCAACATTAAGGGTGGAGATGAGAGGAGAACTCACTGTATTACAAAAAATAATTAATTTTCTTATGATTTATATGGAATCAAAAGGAGTGGATTCACATCATAAGAATTGGGAGGAGGAAGCATCTTTTATGAAACATGAGAATTTTGGGTTTGAATTATATCTAAAGGTGGAGCACCACTCAAATAATTATATGGCTAGGAACTTTACACTTAAGGTGGATATGCATAATTTTGATGGCAAGGATCCACTAACTTGGATAAATTAATAGATATTTGCTTATACACTTAAATTCCAAACCGGTAACAAGTGATAATCGATTCCTTATTTCTAGAAGCACAATAACTTATTTGGTATTGATGACTATGTACTCAAATAAATAAAAACACTCTCATGGTCACCTAGTTAGTTTTTGTAGAGGAGCTATAGTCATATTATAGTAATAATGTATTAGATAACTACTTCAACCAAATAGCCAAACTATGACAAATAGGATTTAAATCTATGATGTGGGAGCATCTGAGCAGATTGGCAATCAACATCAACCAAAAACAAGCTTCAAGTTTGAATTCAGTTTTGGTGTGGTTTTGGGTTCATTTGACATCTCTTGGCTTTGGAAAGCTCTTGGTGTGTTCAAATTTGCATAAAGTTGATTTTTATCAAATCATCATTTTAAGGCTTTGCAAGCAGTTCTCAAAAATTATTTTTGGAAAACTCGTAAGGATTGGAATAGAATACTTTGGTAGGGGAATTCATGGAGGTGGCATGTGAAATATGCAAAAATAATTAAAGTCATAAAATTTTTAGTTTGGAAGATTTTAATGCCGAAAGTTTGTTAAAAAATGGTCAACAATTTACGAAAATTTTAATATCTCATGATTTTGGAGGATTGGTGTAAAATAATTTTGCAGGGGTCCATGGGGTACTATTCCATGCTTGCACACCAATTTTTGTGTGAATCAAAGAACTTTCATTTTTTTCGCTTGTCCACACCTGATTCGACACTTCCAAAGTACCAATTTGATCAATTTTATTATGGAAGAGTATTATCAAGATCATGGAAATTAAATATCAATTTGTATTCCTTCATTAACTATTTATCTATTGTATAAATAATATGGGGGGCGTTTGGAGCATAAAAGAGAAAAAAATCAAGATCTTAGATATTTTAAAATGCCCAGAATAGAGAAAAATGCCTCTCGGAGTAAAGACAACACCTGTAGGAGTTAATGGAGGCTTAAAATGTCTCATTCAACATTGCATAAATTTAGAATATGGATAGCTATGCTTGGTGAGAGTGTGGCATCCATTTTGGGGAAATAATTGATAATTTTCAATGCATTTTTCGAGGTTTTTTGAAGAAAAATGTGGGAAGAAGTTTGTGAGGAATGGGAAGTAGAAAAATACCTCTATAGAGGTATTCGTTGGGGGGTTTTGGTTGTAGGTTTGAGCAACACCAGTGAAGGAAAGACAAGGCACTAGTGTGTGAGAGGCACAAAGATTTTGGAGTTATGTGAAGGTCTGAACAACAACAAAAAGAGCTTTGGAGTAGCAAGAAGAAGCTACAAGGAGAACATTTATGGAGATTTGATTTCAAAAATGTATTGAGCAATTTGTATTTGTATAAATTTGAATGAAAGAAGTTTTAGATTTGATTTGAAATGGATTCTCTCTTTGTTTAATCTCTATTGTTTTGTGAGTTGTGGCTTGGGGTGGTTTTTGTTTGCATCAATGGTATCAGAGCAGGAGTTCGTGAGTGTACAGGCAGAAGCATCAATGTGAGGTAGTTTGCACTAGAGAGGATGGGATGGATCATGAGGAGGCCCACAAGAATTTTGTTTTGGGAACAATATTGGGAAGAAGTGGAAAATGGAAAGCACCATGAAGAGTTCGAAAAGCTCCAGATTGAAGTGAATATATTAGAAAAGAAGTTTAAAGAGGAAATAAGAATGTGGGAAGAGAGATATGAGAAGAATGTTCTCTTAGAAGAGGACAACAAGAAGAAGAGAAAAAAGAAAGAGTGTTGCAGCCCTTTGGTAAGCATTGAATGTAAGGAAGAATATGTGGGGGAAACCCACACAAATGGAGAAGATAATGAGGTGCAAGTTTCAGCAATAACATGTGAATGGAGTGAATTATGTGAAGTGGATGAAGAAGGTTTGCAATAAAAAATTGTGAACATGGATAGTCCTAATTTTGATGAGCAGGTTGCTGAAGATGAGGATGTTTTCTTGTTGAAAGAAGAGATGCAAATAATCAACAAGTTGTTTGAAGGAGAATTGATGGACAAACACAAATAGGAGTTTACAAAACTTGTCATTGGAGGTGAGAAGATGGATGTTGCAACAAAGAATAAGGAAAAAGATGTTGAGCCAACGAACAAGAATGAGGTAAATTTTCATTTTGAATTTAGTTGTGATGATTCTATACCTTCTTGTTGAAAGTAGAAGAGGATGTTGAGCAAGAAGAGAGTATGCAAATGGAAATTTTTAATTTCCATAGAGTAGCAATTGCAGATTTGTATAAGGATATAGTAGATTTTGATTATTGTTTGGATGATACATATCTGGATATAGAATTTGTGGAGGATGTTGCAAGTAAAACTTGGTGGAGGTGGTCGGTTTGTGGTGGGTTGAATCCCATGAAGAAAGATAGAAAGGAAGAAGAGATATGGCAAAGATTGATGGTCTATGGTGGATGTGAGTCCACGAAAAGAAGGATGAATAAAGTGCACACTTCGAGGAGAAGGACAACAGGAATCCCAACAAAGTGCTAGAAGAGGCGAATGAAGAAATTCCTTTTGTCTAAATCAGTGATGGAGTTCACTACAAGTTGTCCACAATATGAAAGAGTAGTCCTACTACTCCACTCCATTTTGTGAGTTCTACTCAAAAAAAATTTCCTACCCAGTGTGTTTGATGTAGGAGCATCCGAATAGATTGGCAATCAACATCAACCAAAAACAAGCTCCAAGTTTGAATTCAATTTTGGTGTGTTTTGGGGTTCATTTGAAATCTCTTGGCTTTGGAAATATCTTGGTGTGTTCAAATTTGCAGTCATTTTTTATCAAATCATCATTTTAAGGCTCTGCAAGTAGTTTTCAAAAATTATTTTTGGAAAACTCATAAAGATTCGAGTAGAATAATTTGGTAGGGACATTCATGGAGGTGGCATGTGAAATATGCAAAAAGAATTAAAGTCATACATTGTTTAGTTTGGGAGATTTTAATACCGAAAATTTGTTAAAAAAATTGTCAGCAATTTACAAAAAGTTTAATATCTCATGATTTTGGAGGATTGGTGTAAAATAATTTTGCAAGGGTCCATGGGGTTATATTCCATGCTTGCATGCCAATTTTTGTGCAAATCAGAGAACTTTCATTTTTTTTGCCTGTCAACACCTGATTCGGCACTTCCAAAGTACCAATTTGATCAATTTTATTATGGAAGGGTATTATGAGGGTCATGGAAATAAAATATCAGTTTTTATTCCTTCATTAACTATTTATCTATTTCATAAATAATGCGGGGGGCGTTTGGAGCATAAAAGATCTACAAAAAATCAATATCTTAGATATTTTAAAATGCCAAGAATAGAGAAAAATGCCTCTGGGAGTAAAGACAACACCAATAGGAGTTAATGGAGACTTAAAATGTCTCATTCAACGCTGCATAAACTTAGAATATGGATAGCTATGCTTGGGGAGAGTGGGGCACCCATTCTAGGGCAATAATTGATAATTTTCAATGCATTTTTTGGGGGGTTTTTGAAGAAAAACATGGGAAGAAGTTTGTGAGGAATTGGAAATAGAAAAATACCTTTGTAGAGGTATTTGTTGGGGGGTTTTGGTTGCACGTTTGAGCAACACTAGTGAAGGAAAGACAAGGCACCAGTGTGTGAGAGGTGCAAAGATTTTGGAGTTGTGTGAAGGTCTGAACAACAACAAAGAGAGCTTTGGAGTGGCAAGAAGAAGCTACAAGGAGAACATTTATAGAGATTTGATTTCAAAAATGTATTGAGAAATTTGTATTTGTATAAATTTGAATGAAAGAAGTTTTAGATTTGATTTGAAATGGATTCTCTCTTTGTTTAATCTCTATTGTTTTGTGAGTTGTGGCTTGGAGTGGTTTTTGTTTGCATCAATCTAGGATTATATCAAGAAAATTTCCAAAACCTATCTTTGCAAGTAGAGACAATTCCAAAGGAGAACTTGAAGGACTTGTTTCTTTGTGGCCTCAAGGATTACATTGAATATGAGGCACACATGTTTTAACCTAGTTAAGAATATGATACTTTTTCCTAGCTTGTAGGACAAAGGAGAAGTTTTTAGGTACTCTAAGACATGGATTCAATAGAATAAGAGAGAAGATATTTTAAGCACAAATATCCCCTTAACCCACTAGATTGAATCCCTAACAAATTGAAGAAAAAAGGGAAAAAGTGTTAATTTTAATTATGATAGAAAATACAATAAAGTACAAAATTGTTTAGAAAATAAATTGCTCTATGTTGAAGGGCTAAGTGAGGAAGAAGAATATGATGAAGAGTTTTGAAATGAACCAAATGAGCAATTAGGGATACCCAACCAACTATTTATTATCATGCACTTATGAAATCAACACTGCACAAAATCTTAGTTGGTGGGCTTTTTGAAGAAAGAGAGAGTAACAATATTAATAGACTTAGGAAGAACTCATAAATTCGCCAAGAAGTAAGTTTCTCATTTACATTGTTTTATATATTCAAATCCAAACTTTTAGGTACAAATTATAAATGGGGGTACTATAAGTTATTTGGGGAAATGTCATATAATGAGATTAAGCATGAGAGAGTACCAACTAGATTTATTGATGTTTGTTATTCCCATGGGTGCATGTTGCACCCTTACTAGTAGAGTACATCGAGTTATGAATAGTCGGCTTTTGGCTATCTTAACTCCTAATTAAGTTATATTTTCAATATTATATTATTATTTAGTTGATTAGGTTGGCCTAGGGCTTATATAGGGTTATCTAAGTTGGTCTGGGTGATATCCTAGGCATAAATAGGTATATATAGGAGGTTGCAAGTCTTCTTTCATCACCATATTGTGAATTGTGTTCTCATTGGAGATATTTGGAGGTTTTCCCCCTCAAAGTGGCTTGTTATTCTCAGTTATTATCAAGTATTTTCAACATATTTCATACCATATTCTTCTATTGTGTAAGTTATTTCATTACAAGTGGTATCAAAGCATGATCTTGGCACCGTTACAACAAGGCATTTTTTTCAATTTTGGAGGTCATTTTGTGAAACCCATATCTCCTAGATTTTGGACAATTTTTGTCTGATTTTTAAAGTGTTTTTGAAGGAAATTTCTAAGAAGCTACAGTCCAAATTTTAGAATATTTGGAGAAAATTTGAGCAAGTTATTGTAGAATTAGGGTTTCTGCCTAATTTATTTAGAAAACACATATCTCCCGCATATTGACAAATTGGCTTTTCATTTTTTTGTGGGTTTTTTGAAACATATCAGCAAAGTCTATAGTCCAATTTTCAAAGCAATTGAAGCATAAATAATTGATTTATTGAGAAATTAGGGTTTAAAAAAATTGCTCTTAAGGCTGCAAATCACATAATTTTTGGGAGATTTTTCTATTGGAGTGCAACCTAGGCCTTGGTAAGTCACAATGAAATTTTTAAATTATTTTGAATTTATTTTTGTGATTTATTGCAAAATTATTTTCTACCATCATGATGAGGCCTGCAACAAGAGGCAAAAAGAATGCTACCACACCAGAGAAATCTTCAGAGAATGAGGGAGTGGAAAATGAAGATTTTAACCCTATGGATGAAATAAACAAAGTCAAGGGTGATTTTTTATCATTAGAGAAGAAGATCATGGAAGAAATGGGTGAATTGAAATCATTTATTCAAGGTATGTGGTGTAAGGGTGAAGATTCACGTCATAAGGTGGAAGACAATTCTTTTGTTGAACATGAATTCCTTGGAATCGACTTGGGTTTCAATAAGGATCCTTCCTTTACTAATCATATGCCAAGGAAATTCATACCTAAGTTAGATATGAGAAAGTTTGATGGCAAGGATCCAACCAATTAGCTATGCCAAATGGAGTAGTTCTTTGATATTCATCATGTTCCTAGTAAACAAAAGGTGGTTATGGCATCATTATACCTAGAGCCAGATCAATTTATTTGGTATTGTTGGTTATGTGGTCAAATGGTTAATTTTTCAAGAACTTGCTACCCATTATGGAGATAACTTTATGGATAGCGAGGATAGCTACTTTTTCCAACTCACTAAATTAAAGCAAACAGGCATGGTCAAGGATTATATTCAACAATTTCAAACCCTTTATCTAAGAGTCAAGAATGTGGAGGAAGAAAATATGAACTATTTCTAGGCAATTTAAAGGATCACATAAAATATGAAGCACGATGTTCCAGCTACAATCCTTATCGCAAGCAATATTAATGGCAAGACAAGTGGAGGAGAAGTATTTGGCTAGTAGGAGACAAGGGAATATAAATTTCAGTGAAAGGAGATCTCCTACACATTCACTACCACAACCTACTAGGTTGACTCCACAATAGATTGAGGAGAAGAGAGCAAAAGGGTTATGTTTCAATTGTGACAACAAATATAGTCGACGGGATAGATGTAGTGAAAATACACTATTTTATATTGAAGGACCGAGTGAGGAAGAAGAGGAGGAACCAATATTAAAGGGTGATAGGGATTTAGATGATGAATCACATGATTCCCAACCAATCATTTCTTGTCATGCACTCTGGTTTTAGTGCCCCACAAACTCTCAAGGTAGATGGGATCTTAAAGAAGCAGAAAGTAACCATGTTGATCAACTCGGGTAGTATGTTCATAATTTCATCAACAAAAAATTGGCTACTCATCTAAATTGTTTTATATATCTAGCTCCAAAATTTTAGGTCTTGATTGCATATGGTGATACTGTCAGTTGTTCTAGAAAGTGCCATAGCATTAAATTATCCATGAGATATTGTCACCTTGATAGCCCAAAGTATGCTATCTCCATTGGTTTAGTAGATATTGTTTTGGAAGTACAATGACTTACAACTTTGGGAACAATTGAGATGAACTTTCAAGAATTATTCATGAGATTCCAATTAGAAGGAAAGAAAATAGAGCTAAGAGGGTTGAAGGAAAAGTCCCCACAAAATTTATCTCTCATCAAATGCTGAAGTTTCTTAAGAAAAGAGTTGATGGATTTGTGGCCTAGTTATGTTCATTAGAAGTCTCTTAATCTAATGCTCCTACCCATCTAGATTTACAAGCAATAATTGAGCATCACCCAATGGTTTTTGGAGATATTCCTAAAGGACTTCCTCCTAAGAGGGATCATGATCATGCCATACAACTAGTTCTAGGGAGCCAACCACCCAACATCAGGCCTTACCAGTACCCACATATACAGAAAAGTGAGATATAAAAGATTGTTGAGGAGATGTTAGAGGCAGGAATTATCAGACATTGCCAAAGTGCTTATTCCTTGCCTGTGGCGATGGTGTGAAAGAAGGATGATACTTAGCTTATGTGTCCATACTATAGAGTGCTCAACATGTACACCATCAAAGATACTTGTTTCCTATTCCAGTCATTGATGATTTTCTAGATGAATTGAATGGAGCTATATATTTTACAAAGTTAGATCTTAGATATAGTTATCACCAAATTGGAATTAAGGAAGAAGATATTTGTAAGACAACATTTGGACTCATGAGGATCATTGTGAGTTTTTGGTGATGTCATTTGTTCTTACTAATGCTCCATCTACATTTCAAAGTTTTGATGATATATTGATTTATAACAAGACATGGGAAGACCACTTGCAACATGTAGATCAAGTATTACAAGTTCTCGAAGAGCATCAACTTTGTGCTAAGCCATCCAAGTGTGATTTTGGTCTTAATGAGGTGGAGTACTTGGTACACATAGTTTCACATGGAGTAAAGGTGGATCCTAACGAAATTAAGGCTATCATGGAATGGACTATTCCCAAAACCATTAAGAAATTGAGGGGTTTCTTGGGATTGACTGGATACTATAGAATATTTGTGAAGAATTATGATCGTATAGCAACACTCCTCATAGCTTTATTGAAGGACTCTTTTCATTGGAATGAATCTGTTAATTTAGCATTTTAAATGTTAAAGGAGGCTATGCGCACAACTCTAGTGCTTTCAACTCCTAATTTCACAAAGGATTTTATTGTGGAATGTGATGCTTCAGGAAATGGTATAGGTACAGTTCTCATGTAGGAGGGCCGACCCATTGCTTTTGAGAGTCGTTAATTAAAGGGTAAGAATCAAATCAAACCTATTTAGGAGAAGGAAATGCTAGCTATTCTTCATGCAGTAAAATAATGGAAGCCTTATCTAATGGTTAGACACTTCAAGGTTAAGATAGATCATGATAGCCTAAAATATTTTTTGGGACAAAGATTATATTACGAAGAACAACGAAAATGGGTTACTAAGATGTTGGGATATGATTTTGAGATTGTATATAAGAAAGGGAAGGGAAATGTTGTGGTAGATGCACTATCAAGGAAGGATGAGAAGGATGAAGCTTTAGCTTTATTGTGTGACCTTTCAATGGTACAAGAAGATTGAGTAGAGGAAGAAAAAGAAGAATGGAAAAATGATGTGGCTACTAGTAATCTCATTCAACAATTATAGAATGATCCTCATAGTTTAGATAAAAAAATTTGGAAGGGAGATACTTTGTGGTATAAAGAGTGATTGTATCTTTGCAAGAATTCCTCTCTCAAATGAAAGATTCTTATTAGACTTCTTTTGGGAAGGGCTAAAAGGGGATGTTCAAAAATTTGTGGTGGAATGTTTGGTTTGTCAATGAAATAAAGGGGAGACAATTCAGACACCTAGTCTCTTGCAAACCTTAGTTATTCCTAGCCTGTGTTGGGAAGAGGTCTCCATGGACTTTATTACAGGGCTTCCAAGATCTAATGGTAATAATTTCATCATGGTAGTAGTGGATTACTTCACTAAATATGCACATTTTATTGCATTATCACATCCTTTTACAAGTATAGTGGCAAAGGCATTTTTGGAGAATATTCAAAAGCTACATGGTATACCTAAGGTTATTGTTAGTGACTATGATCTTATCTTTACTAGTAACTTTTGGACAAATTTATTCAAATGTTTGGGTACTCAATTGGCTCACAATTCTTCATACCATCCATAATTTGATGGACAAATAGAGGTTGTTAATAAGTATTTGGAAGGATATCTACGTTGTCTCACTTTAGATAAACAATCTCAAAGGGTAGATTGGTTACCACTAGCAGAATGGTGGTATAACACATCCTTCCATAGTTCATAAAAAATGTCTTCATTTATGGCATTGTATGGATATCATCCTCTTTCTATCACATCATCGTTGAAGGTGTCACCAAGAGTTCATGATGTGGAGGACCACATGATTCATCAACAACAAGTACTTTCAAGACTTAAATAGAATCTATCCATGGTACCAAACTAAATGAAGCAACAAGCAGACCAACATCGTAGTGAAAGAAGTTTTGATGTTGGGGATTGGGTTTTCTTGAGATTGCAACCTTACAAGAAAATGTCACTGAAGCAACAATCAAAGAATAACAAGTTCTCTCCAAAATATTGTGGCCCATATCAAATCATGTAGAAGATAGGTAGTGTTGCCTACAAGCTTGAATTTCCATCAACAACAAAGATACATCCAGTTCTTCATGTTTCTTATTTGAAGAAGGTAATTGGGAATAATATCCCTACTCAGAAAATATTACAAAAGCTTGAGGAAGAAGGAAGAATCATATTGGAACTAGAATGTATTCTTCATAAATTCATAAGGAAGCTAAGGACCATAAAACTCACTCAATATCTCATCCAATGGAAGAATTTACCAATTGAAGATGCCACATGGGAGGACAAGGAGTTCATTCAAAAGCATCCAAAATTGCCTAGCATTGAGGACAATGCTTATCTGAAGATGGGGGGCATGCTACGCCCTTAATATTAGAATACACCGAGTTATGAATAGTTAGATTGTGGCTATATTAACTCCTAATTAAGTCATGTTATCAATATTATATTTTTATTTAGTTGATTAGGTCATCCTAGTGATTATATAAGGTTATCTAAGTTGGTATGGTGATATCCCAGGCATAAATAGGTATATATAGGAGGTTGTGAGTCTTATTCCATCATCATAGTGTGAATTGAGCTCTCATCAAGGATATATTTGGAGGTTTTCCCCCTCAAAGTGGCTTGTTATTCTCAGTTATTATCAAGTATTCTCAACATATTTCATATCATATTCTTCTATTGTGCAAGTTATTTCATTATAGTGTACTAGATATCATGTTCGAAATATAGTGGCTTACTAAAATGGGGGAAATTGAGATGAACTTTCAATAGATATTCATGAAAGATGGTTAAACTAAGAGGTTGTGTGCAACATCTCCACATATGGTAAGATATCATCAAATGAAAAACATGCTTAACCAAGGGGCTAATGGATTTGTGCCACAATTATTTTTATTAACAACCTATCAATCAAATGTCCCTACATAGCTAAATCTGTGAGAAATTATAAATATTCACCATAATTTTTGGAGATATGCCTCAAGGGTGTCCTCTTAAAATGGATCATGATTGTGTCATTCAACTAGTTCGAGGGAGCCAATGACCCAACATCAAGCCCTACAAACACCCCTATGCACAAAAAAGTGAGATCAAGAATATGGTTCAGGAGATGCTAGATGTAGCTATTATTAGGTATACCCAAAGTTCTTACTCCTCTCTAGTGGTGATGATAAATAATAAGGATGATACTTGGCACATTTTTCTAGATTATCAAGACCATAAAATATAAGTTTCCTATTCTAATCGTTGATGATTTACTAGATAAACTAAATATAGTTATCATTTTTTGTAAAACTTGATCTTAGATCGAGTTATCAAAAAAATAGAATTAAGGAAGAAGACATTCCCAAGACATCATTTAAGACTGATGAGGACCATTATGAGTTTCTAGCAATGTCATTTGGTCTTATTAACTCTCCTACATTTCAATATTTTTTATTAAGTTAAGTTGGGTTTTTTGATAGGGTCCAAACCTTGTTACAAAAGCATAACTATAAAAACACAAAGAAAATTAAAATAGGAACAAAATCAAGCCTAACCAATGCTTGATCCAAACAAATGCATCTTTACATCCAATGACTTGGCATGCAAAAAAGAGTTTGACCTAGGAAGATATTTCTTCCTCCTTTGTACAATTATCCAAGAAAAGTTGTCATTTAAATTTGAATCCTTAAGACAAGAGGGGTGAGAAGCCCCCTAGAAAAGCCTATATAAGGGTAAAACATAAAAAAATAACAAAGTGGAGTAGACAAAACTACCTTCTCAAGAATAATTTCAATAATTAAAGGCAAAAAAAAGGTTTTCAGCTTCAATATTATTAACCAATTGAATAGGAGGAGATACACTAGGTCTAAAGAAAGGTTTTAGGAATAGATGAGGGTGGATCCAAATCTTCATAATCAATAATTGAATCTTTAGGATACACTGTAAGATGGTCAGAAAGAGAATTCTTCCACCAAGTTGAAGAAGATGGTTTACAAGAACCATGAGAACAATTTGAGACCAATGCGCAATAGTAAAATAATGCCTACAATAAAAAGGAATGCCCTCATAATCCATTAACTTAGATCAAGACTGATCATTAACCTATAACACAACATCATTAGGTAAATATTTTGATAAATCAACTTCCACCAAGATGTGAGGAAAAGAAGCATGGTAAAGTTATTTGAAGCAATGTCCACCCTCTAGAAATGACTAATATCAATACCAAAACTGCAAAGGGAGATAAGGTAATCTCACCCAAATAGGCACAATGTCAATAGAATCCTTTAAAGGGTTGAAAGAAGGAGACCAAGTTCAAATCAAAAGAGGATGGATATCGCGCATTTAGAATCAAATATTTGACACAACGTACCTGTCCTCAGAAGAATAAAAACAAACCACAAAAGACCTCTAATAGAAGGGTAAATCTCTATCTTACCATCAACTAAAGGAGTCCAATGGTAAAAAATCCATCTACAAAGATCTAGAAGAGAAGGACAAAGATGATAAAACCTGTAGATAAAACCCTTACTCATGAAGTAATTCTCATAGTCAATGACATCTTACCCTATAGTCACTACAAGAGAAAAATTAGCACAAGGAAGAGGCAACAAATATTTCCTCCAATCATGATAAGGGTTTCTAGATGAAAAACCCTTACCCACATTAGAACCCTTAACCTTTATAGTTACAGTAAAAGGGTGAGAGTCATTATTAATCATGACATTGATATAAAAATCATGAGATATGGAGGCCCTATGCACCATAGAACCAACCCCACTAACAAGATTAGAAAACCTAATAGGCCCCTCTAGTGTTGGCATAGAAACCCCAACAAAGAGAGGAAAAAATAGGAGAATAAAAAAACCTTATAGGAGAACCAACAACAACATTCATAGCTCCATGAGAAGTAGAAAACCTACTAGGATAACCAACAACAACCACATGAGGTAGAAAATCATCACTAGGGGAAGGTGAGACTGATAAGTCCATAACTAGATTGACCCCAAAACCCATGGCCAAGGGCAAGACCAACAAATTAGAAGAAGGCACAAGAGTGGACACCACAAAAAGGGATGAGAACTCTTGTAATAAAAATGTAGAAGGGGCATGGGTAGGAACAACCATGCGATAGAGAGCAAGAGAGGAAAAAATATAATATTTGTTATGAATTCTATTTTTAAGTAATTTTTGAGGAATTTTGTAGTAGTGTTCTTTGATGATATGTTGATTTGTAGTAAGATGTGGGAATATCATTTGCACCATGTAGATTAGGGATTACAAATTCTCTAACAACATTAGCTTTATGCTAAATCTTTTAAGTGTGCTTTTGGTCTTAAAGAGGAAGGAGCAAAAGTTGATCCCAAAAAATCAAAGCTTTGGTGGAGTGGCTGATTCCTAAAACCATTAAGAACTTGAGGGATTTCTTATGAATCATTGGTTAGTATAGAATATTCATAAATAATTATTGTAGCATAGCAATACCCCTCACAAATCCATTATAAAATGATGCTTTTTAGTGAAATGAGTTAGCCAATACAACATTTCAAAGATTGAAAGAGGCTATGGACACCACTCTAGTTCTAGCCACTTTATATTTCACCAAGGATTTTATTGTAGATTGTGATACTCTAGAAAATGGTATGAGAGTATTTCTCATATGGGAAGTTAGGACCATCTATTTTGAAAGTCATTAGTTTAAGGGTAAGAAAAAATATAGGCCTATTTATGTGAATGAAATATTAACCATTCTTCATGTAGTGAGATGGTGAAGGCCATATTTGATGGGTAGACACTTCAAAGTTAAGAACTTGAAGGGTTTCCCAGGACTCATTGGATACTATAGAATATTTGTAAAGAATTACAATCACATAGAAGCACTCCTCAAAAATCCATTGAAAAAATATGTTTGTTAGTGGAATGAGTTAGCTAATACAAAATTTGAGAAATTGAATGAAGTTATGTGTACCACTCTAGTTTTAGCCACACTAGATTTCACCAAGTATTTGTTGTGAAGTGTGATATGTCAAGAAATGGTAGAGGATTAGTTCTCATGCAAGAAGGTAGCATTACTTTTGTAAGCCATTAGTTGAAGGGTAAGAATATACTCAAATCTATTTATATGAAGAAAATGTTAGCTATTCTCCATGCAAGGAGATAGTGAAGGCCATATTTGATGGTTAGACACTTCAAAATTAAAAAAACCAATGATCACCTAAAATATTTTCTAGAGTAGTGGTTATCCTCTAAAGAACAACAAAAATGGGTCACAATGATGTTAGGTTATGACTTTGATATCATTTATAAGGAAGGGAAGGGGAATGTGGCAACTAATGCTCTATATAAGAAGGATGATGCATTATTTACATCATTTCAATATTACAAGTAGTTTGGATTGAAGAAGCCAAAAAAAAATGATAGAATGATGTTTTAGCAAGGAATCTCATTCAACAATTACAAGATGATCCAACAATTTTAGATAAATTTCATTGGAATAGGGAATCTTTGTGGTATAAAGAGAGATTGTACCTATGTGAGAATTTCATGCTCAAACACAAGACTTTTTAGGAGGTCCATGATTCTCTAGTTAGGGGTCACTCAATTGTTTTCAAGAAATATCATTGAATCAAGTAGGATTTCTTTTAGAAAGGGATTAAAGGTGGTGTTACAAAATTTATGGTAGAATGTTTGATATATCAAATAAATGAAGGTGAGACTATTAAGATACTAAGTTTTTTGCAACCCTTGGTTATTCTTGGCTAGTAGTGGGAAGAGGTCTCTATGGATTCCATACAGACCTTCCAAGATTTGAAGAGTGCAATCATTGAAGTGGTGGATTACCTTACCAAATATGTTTCATTATCCCATCATTTTATAGTAAGTACAATGACAAAATCATTTAAGAAGAATATACAAAAGTTACATGGTACACCTAGGGTTATCGTTAATGATTGTGCCCCTATATTTACTAGTAAATTTTGGACATATTTATTCTCTTGTTTGGGTACTTAATTGGCTCACATCCCTTCATATCATTCTTGGTCAAATGAACAAACTAAAGTTATTACCAAGTTCTTGGACGAGTATCTAGGTTGTTTCAATTTAGATAAGCAGTCTCAAAGGGTGGCTTGAATACCACTAGTAGAATGGTGGTATACCAATTCCTTCCACATCTCTTCAAAAATATCCACATTTATGATATTATATGGATACCATCACCCATCCATCACATCATCATTGAGGGTGACATTGATAATTTAGGGTGTAAAAGATCACATGAATCACCAATAACATGTACTTTATGAACTCGAGAAAAAAATAGCCATGACACATAATCAAATGAAATAATAGTTTAATCAACAACATAACAAAAGGAGTACTATTGAAATGGGTGATTAGGTTTTCTCAATATTGCAACCTTATAAACATGCGTCCTTGAAGAAACATACAAAGTATAACAAGTTAACACCAAAATATTGTGGTCCATACCATATTATGTAGAAGATTGATAGTGTAGCTTACAAGTTTTGAGTTATCTCCAACAACAAAGATACATCTAATTTTTCATGTCTCACGTTTTGAATGATAAATATATCCCTCCACAAACAATGTTATGAGAACTAGACAAAGAAGGAAGAATCATCTTGGATTTAGAGTTAATTCTCCATACATGTACAAAGAATTTGAGGACTAAGACAATTACATAGTACCTCATTCAATGAATGCATTTGTCAATTGAGGCTGCCATTTGGAAAAAAATGAAGCTTTTGTGTAGAAGCATCCATATTTGATTAGCATTGAGGATAATGCTTCTTTGAAGAGGAGGGGCATTCTATGTCCTTAAACTATAACAAGGATGGGGATATGAGTAGTTGGGTTGTGGCTACCATAACTCTTATGTAAGTTATATGATCATTAATATAGTCTTTCATGGATAGTTAAGTTGGTTTCGAGTGGCCTCCATGGCATAGTTAAGTATATATCAGAGTTAGAGATTAGCTTAATATCATCATATTGTGAATCGTGTTCTTATTGGAGACTTTTTGAGGTTTATCATCTCAAAGTGACTTATTGTTCTCAAGTAAATTCTACGTATTTGCAACATATTTCATATTATATTCTTCTTTTGTACAAGTTATTTCATTACATGATATCTAAAGGCGAATGAAAAAGAAGGGTTTGTATTTTTTGCACCACTAGAATAGTAAAAAAAAGATTTTTTCATTCTTGAATGTTTAAAACACATACGTCTAAACCACATATGAAAAAACACTAACAATTAATTCCATGATAAAATTATTTGAAAACAAATTTGAACAAAAAATATTATTACCTCAAATTAATAAAAAAGAGAGTCGATTGTCCTACAAATTTAAACTGTTGTAACAACGTATAATCGATGATCCCATAAACCTTTCAGTCTTATGTGTCTAATTTAAATCATTTTATTTCTTTTGAATTTTTTTTTTTTGGCTGGATATCTGCAAGGAAGATATTTCCTTCGAACCCTATAAATAACCCAAATGAAAATTGAAACCTCATGCGTACTGTACATAACAGCGCAAACGTGAACTTTCCACTGCTTCAGGCTGTTGCCTTCTACTGCTTTGGGGTGCTGTTACCCACCGAGAAGAGCACACTAAGAGAAAGGTGAAGATTTTCTGAAACGATGGAATGGGGGAATATGCTTTTCTTTTTTTCTTTAGGTGGATTTAATATATACTTCCGCAGAGGAAAGGGATGTAAAGAATTGGGGTTCATTGTACTTGTCATTTCATGTCATTTATAGTCTGTAGCTCAAATGTGCCTACTTTGAATGGGAACCGAAAGATTTTTAGGAAATATGACTGGCCCAGTGGTTCAGGGTGTCGCTGCCATCAATCCTTCCTTCACAAAATCTGCCAAGTTCACCACAGTGTGAACCCTTAAAAAATTCTTCACAAATAAAAAATCTCTTCTCTATATATTTAAAAGACAATAAATATTAGTACCGTTAAATAAATCAGCAGACCATCGTAATTTGTTGTTTCAGCCAGAGGTTATGTGATCCTTAATAGCCACCCAGCTCTATTTTTATAATTATATTGAACTAAGCCGCTAAGGAGTTATTACTGCAAGAATTCAATCAAAGTTATTGCAACGTTGTAAAGGAAATATCTGAATGTGTAGGGTTATTTATTGAGAATCGATATTTTTAGGATTTTAATTGTCGGGTTTTCAGCGGACAAAATGACGGATCGGCTGACAAGGATTGCTATTGTTAGCTCGGACCGCTGCAAGCCCAAGAAATGCAGGCAGGAGTGTAAAAAGTGCTGTCCTGTTGTCATGACAGGTTTGCTTCATCGTGTTACTCTTTTGTCAATTCAGTAATTAATTGTAATAGTAAACCTTTTAGCTAAATTATCTAGAAAGATAAAAGGATTTAACACAGTATTCCTCTCCCTGTTCATTATTTATCAGGTTTCTAGGTTAACAATCCTTTAATCATGTTGCATGTTTCAATTCTTCAAGTTGCTTATCATTTGTAACCTAAGTTGCTCATTCTAATGCACATTTTACCACTCCACTCTAAAATCACTGCAATTTGAAGTTAGTTGAAGCAATAGCAGCTTGGTTAAAATACGTTCGACATTAGTCTCTCACAAGTAGAATTGTAGGGGAAATGCTGATCATTTGCTCCTATTTTGTTATTTAAAATTTGTTTTTTCCCTCATACCTGAACCCCATGTCTCATGGCGACTCTATATCAACAATCTTTTTAAGTGTTTAATTTGCCAATTGGTGACCTTACACTAGCAGATTTTGGGTTGCATGCACGCGTAGGCATGTCACCGTATATGATGGAACTAGGAGGGTTTCCCATAGAGGTAATCTTACCATATTTTACATCTATATTGTGCAAAGAAGAATGATTATGCAATTTTATTAAAATAATTTTAATACAGGTCTGGTTATCATTATGCCTCAAATTTCAGGCCTGTGGATTCAGGTCTACTCGTATCTTCCTTTGATAAGAATTCTATTTGTCAATCTTTGATGGTTGTGGCCTGTAGGATTATTTGATTGCCTGGAAGCTTCTTGACACACGTGTCCTGCAGGAATTTTCCAAGATGATCTTTTAAGCCATTTTATGACTGTGGCAATGTAATATTGATCCTTGTGCCGAATCTCTTTAAGATTAAACAAATATCACATGATAGTATTTGAATGGATACAGGACCATATATCCTTTTAGTGCATTAATCAGTAAGTTTGACCTTTGTTCCCCAATGTGAAAAAGAATGCCAGAACATATGGTGGTTTCTTTGCAGTCAAATTCGTGAATCACAACTATCATAAGCATCACGTTTTCTTAATTTTTGATGCTCCACCATTCTTTAAATTCCATTTGCCATAAAATTTGCTTGAGGAGCTATCAAAGATTTCTTTTAGCTAACTTCTTGTGTTGGTCAAAAATGAATATCCTTCATCCAATCAATTAATTTATTGGGCATATCTTACATTTTGGTTCATATCATCTAGTTTCCTCCAGTATTCCATTCCTCTCTTGCGATCCAAGAAAAGACATATCTTTTTCAGTTTACAACCAGTTTTGTGCTATAATAATAGCATCATTGTACTTTTCATTGGATGTTTGATCGTTATATCCAATTATATTTTTTCTTTTTAACTATTGGTTGTTTCTTTTTGATATGTAAGAGGTTTTGTATTAATCAAAAAATTGAGTCCATTACAGAGTTTCCAATCATCTTCATTTTCCTCCTGCTCATGGAAGGCACGCAGGGCCAAGCATATAATCTACCCTAAATTCATCCGGCTCCAATATCGAACAAAATCGCTTACTACTGCATTGCTTGTTCAAAGAAAACAGAGATATTCACATCATTCCATATGAGATCGCCATTCTTCATATTCAGGGCCGAGCATATGAACCTCGATGTGTTTGCTCGGACTGAATGCAACCAAAATTTGCCCATATCTCTTTTTGACTATGCAAAACCAGGACCTTCACACCAAAAAGAGAGTGTTGCGCTTCAATTCCATTCAACCATTTGCATTTCCATGTACGTAATTAATGAATTCTTCGACCCACGCCGAATTTCCAATTGGTTCTAGTAGGAGATATTTCTTTATGAAACTGAAACCCCTTGCCATGTAAGCCCTATGCCATGCCAGGGCCACACCATTGATGCCAAGCAAAAAGGGAAGACACTCAACCATCTCACCAGGGATGAGCAACCTTTGAAAATCACTCGGTCTTGGAACCCCAACTCCCAGGTGTGCCACCGCAAACATCTCTCTACACCTCCTAGATATTTTGGTTTGATGATTAGCCTTGCTATCGCCAATACCATTCCTTTCGACACGTTAAGGTCCAACAATGACCCTAAGAACTGAGATGATATGTCTGTGTTTACCTGATATCAGTCATCATCTCGTAAAAATTCTTGCCCTAATACCAATTTAATTGCCTCCAAAATCAAACTTCCACCATGAAGATTGAGTGCAGCCTGAGATCTGTGATTAATCCTAGGAACGCCATTTGCCTCTTTTGGCATGTCAACCTGACTGGCGTGTCCATCTTTGCCAGCAAGTGACATTGCAATGTTTTCATTCCTCAAGAATATAAGGGCCAACATTCGTCCTTCAGCATTGCTAGATGCTCTCCTCACATTTAAATGATTTAATACCTTTGACTGCAATAAATGAGTGTAATACTAATTACTATGTGTCTTAAGTGTAACTAATTTCCTTTTATTCTTCCTTCCATAGTTTGCGTTGATTCCCACTTGGTTGATGTGAATGTAGGGAGAGTTATGTTAACTTG
The DNA here is from genome assembly GCA_007258455.2 of Sequoia sempervirens. Taxonomy (NCBI): domain Eukaryota; kingdom Viridiplantae; phylum Streptophyta; class Pinopsida; order Cupressales; family Cupressaceae; genus Sequoia; species Sequoia sempervirens. The sequence goes on from VDFB02321301.1 coordinate 51,371, forward strand.
TCCTTAAGGAATTTTTGATCAACTCCATCCGCACCATCATTTGCTAATCTGTTCACCTCCTTGTTGGCTTCTCTATATATGTGTTTTATAGAGAAGTTGGTGAAATTGTGGAGTCTCAGCAGCCATGTCTAGTAATGCTTGTAACTTCCAATTTACCACTCTTGGTTTTGATTGCGATCCCCCTTCTATCTCCACCTTCGGTATCTTGAGCTCTTGACAAAGACGTAGCCCATAGATGAGGGCATGAAACTCTGCCTCATTATTTGTTCCTAAGGGAAGGGACTTCGATAGTTTTTCCACCACTTGGCCATCCCAATTTCTTACTATGCAGCCCGCACCTGAAGGCCTAGGGTTGCCCCTAGAGGCCCCATCAAAATTCATCTTATACCATCCGTTGTAGGGTGGTAACCATTTAGCATTCTCTTTCAAATTTCAATGTATGTGTTTTTTTAACCCCCATCCCTACAATTGATGGAATTCGTAGACCATACCATGTTGAACGCATTTTGGAATCCCACTAAGTGAAAAAGGAATTTTGGAGATTTTGGCTAGGCCCATCAAAATTCATCTTATACCATCCGTTGTAGGGTGGTAACCATTTAGCATTCTCTTTCAAATTTCAATGTATGTGTTTTTTTAATCCCCATCCCTACAATTGATGGAATTCGTAGACCATACCATGTTGAACGCATTTTGGAATCCCACTCAGTGAAAAAGGAATTTTGGAGATTTTGGCTGGACACCTTGGAGTTTACCACTTCCACTATGGCTGCTTCTACTTTATTCAAAAAAGAGGGCATGGTCATCTCCTTTTCTTGAAACAACCTCCAATTTCTCTTCTTCCATAATTCCCATATTAGCATGGAAGGGCTAGTGGTCCATAGGCATGAGAATGTTGCAGCCTTGTTAATTACGGGCCAAGCTTTGAATAAGCTTAAAATGTCATTTGGTAGTGCCCCAGCCCAGCCTAATCTGGCACACAACCATCTCCAATAGTCTTGGGCGAAAGAGCATCCAAGTGATAAGTGGTTTGCGTTTTCTTCATTAGCCTTGCATAGGACACATTTGGAAAGGCCTTGATACCTCATTCTACTAAATTTGTCTGCTGTTAATAGCTTGTTTTGTAGCGTTGCTCATGTAAAGGTTCCAACTTTCGGCAGCGAGAACTTATGCCAGCAGAGATGCAGGGGAAGTGATGTTATCTCTTCGTCTTTTTGAAGAATTTTATACCCATCTTTGGCATTATACTGCCTGAACTTTGAACCTGCCCAGACAATTTTGTCCTTACCTTCTCAAAGTGTGATTGCTTTGTTTTTGAGGATTGCCTCTAGCTGCTCAACTTCATTTGGTGGTAGAGTTAGTGATCCTAAGTCCTTCCATTGCCATATTTCAATACCATCTTTCACAACCGCCTGCATATAGTCTCTTACAGGTTGCCCCCATGCTTGCACTAGGCGTCTTTTGGTCTGATCTGAATTTAAGAGACTATCCAAGCTTGGTTGACCACCCCATGCGTCCTCTCAAAAGAGGGCAGATTTCCCATTGTGGATGTCCCATGATAAGTAGTCTGTTATTAGAGATTTGCAATGTCCCATAAAGTTCCAGATCCTCAAACCTTGGGGCACAACTTGTGATTTCAATATTCTTGTAGGCTTGCTACTGTCCAAATATTTGTTCTTGAGAAGCTTGACCCATTTTTGATTTGGATCCTTATACATTTTCCAAATCAACTTAGCTCCTAAAGCCTTATTTTACTTTAGCAAATCCTTCAGCCCAACACCACTTGACTCCTTTGTTTTACATATCTTTTCCTAGGCAATCAGTGCTATCTTACCTTGCTCTGAAGTCCCTTGCGAGAAAAACTTTCTCATTTTTTGGTTCAATTTTTGACTTGCCCCAGTTGAAAGAGAGAGGCAGGATAACAGATAAATCGGAATGGCAGAAGTAACAACTTTGAGCAAGGTGATTCTCCTAACCCATGATAACCATCTGCCTTTCCATGATGCCAGTTGACTATCCATTTTGATACTGAGGGGATCCCAAAGTTTCCCTAACCTTTGACCTGTTGTGAGGGAAAGCCTAAGGTATTTGCATGGTAGTTGTCCTTTCTTAAAATTAAGGACTCTCACTTTTTCTTGTTCTTTCTGCCAATTTGTGTAAAAGAAGAATATCTCAGATTTGCTTACACTCACCTCCTTTCCTGATGTTGTAGCATACAGATCTAGTATCCCTTTTAATTGCAGTGCATCTCTTTGCTTTGCTACCCCGAAGAGCATAGTATTATCAACAAATTGTTGGTGCGTGATTGCTAGCATATTGCTGGTTATTTGAATGTCTTCCACTTTGCCATTTGCAGTTGCAAATGTGATGGCTCTCCCTAGCGCTTCCGTCATAATGATGAATAGAACTGGGGAGAGTGGGTCACCTTGTCTTAAACCTCTGGATATTTCAAAAAAGCCTTCTGGAGAACCATTAACAAGCACCAAAAATCTTGGACTGGCCACGCAATTAAATATCCAATCTATCCACAACTTGTCAAAGACAAATGCCTCGAGCACCTTGAAGAGAAAACACCAATCCACCTGATCATATGCTTTTTTGATGTCCAACTTTATCAACATACTTTGTTTCTTTGTGCTTTGGACTAAATAAATTGCCTCTTGGGCTATAATTACCCCTTCCAAAATTGATATGCCTGGCGTGAATCTTGTTTCATCTGAGATGATGTTGGGAAGACTGAGCTTTAGCCTAGTAGCTGCTGCTTTTGCCATTTACTTATTTATTGTGTTGCATGGTGAAATGGGTTGGAAATCATCCAAAGACGTTGGTTTTTCTTTTTTGGGAATGAGTGCAGTGAAGGTATTGTTTATTTCTTTTTAGCTATTGGTTGTTATTTCTAGTGAAATGAAATGATTTTGATGGTATATGTGCACATGCAAGTGCTCAAGTCAAATGATGAGCCTTATATAGATAAGTTAAGGGCTGATATAAAGGACAAGTGTCTTTGTATGATGACATGTATGCCAATTACCTTCGCATCCCTATTTGATGAACATGCCCTTAGTGGGAGAATTCTGAAGAGCAGCAATTGAAGAACACGAAAGTGAAATGTCCTTTATTGAAAGAGAGAAAATATATATGAGATTTCTATTGTACTGTCTTGTTGTAGAAAGATTTTGGTTGTACAACCTTCTCGCCTTGCCTTTTTCTTAGCCATATAATGGCAATTTCTGTATTTTTCGTACAACATTCTACTTTTTCCAAGAATCTTATTGTGTTCTAGGTCTATCCTACCTCATTGTATGTGGATCTTTTCATTTGCCTTAATGTTTTGATAAAATATTTCAGTGCTTAAAAGTTTGTGAATTGAATCGATTAATATGTACTATGGTTCGTGTATGACAATACAAAACTGAGTGGGCTGAGATCTTATGGTATTGTATTTTGTAAGCCAATCAAGTTGTAGTGGATGCTTGGCGTCAATCTAGATATAACATTCATACAAGTTCAAAGAGGCCAAGGACTTGGGTTATCACTGGCTCCACGAGTTGAAAAAACCCAATGGCTAAGTACTTTTTCCCGTCAGGGTAAAAAAATTTAAAGGCCTAGAGGGCTGGGGTTCTAGTGTACCTAAGGGATAGTGTTTCCTTGTTGGTGCTGTTTGTTTTGTAAAAACATTTGAGGTTGTGCTTCAAGTGCTCACCAACAAAGGGATTTCTATGTCAACTCACTATTGCAGTTTTAATTAACTACCGTCTAAACTATAACATTCATGCATAAATGAAAAATATTGTAATGTCCCCTTTTCAAGCCTGACAGTTTCTGTGACTGTTAGCCTTTCCTTGGGAACTCAGAGGCTAGTCGGAAGTTAAAATTAGGGTTTCCTAATTTTGAGGAGGTCGTTGTTCGGAGATGATAGTTTTAATGGCGGATTCCTTCTGGGTTTTCAGAGGGCTTCGCAGCGGTATGTTCGTCTCAGCATTCAGAGTACTTTTTGGAATTTACTATTTTTAGTAAATTCTATTTTTGGCAGCTTGTCAGATGATGTTCAGCTCGGTTGACTTCCTGTTTCTGTGGTCAGATGTTTGACTCAGTTTTGGCTTGAGTGCATTTCTAGAGGGATAAGCTAAGTTATTTCATTAAAAGGCACATTTAAATATTATATTTTAATGTTGACCTTGGGCCTAGACTTAATAACTTAATGTTGTGTTTAAAAGGTGGGTCCTTGAGGGTGGCGCCCTCATTGAGGAATGATTTAATATTTCCTAAGTCAAAACAAAGGTTTGAGGGGCGCTTATTTCAAAAAAGATGATATTTAATAAAAATATCAATTCTTAATGCCTTGAAGAGAAAGTACGCCTTCTTGAGGAGATGAAGGATTTGACCTAAAAGAAGATTTTAGGGTTTCGTGAAGTCAAACGAAACTTATAAAAAGAGGGCTTGTGCATCAGTTTTGGGCATCTTGGAAAATACATCGTTATGCTGCCGGATTGATTCTGGATTGCTTCGAGGGATGAAGACCTCCTAGTTTGGGCATCTCTTCTCGTTTGAAAGACAACGACTAGTGATGATTATTAGTCTACTTGTGAGTGCATCTTAGCTATCTCATTTGTGTTCGGTTTTGCATAGTTAGATTCGAAGTTATCATTTGTTAGTTTCAGTTTATTGCATTGTTTTAAGACAGCAGATTGCATGTTTGCTTCGTAAATCTGAAAATACCAAAAATATCATTGTGGGTATTAGCTTGTTGCATGTGTTAGCCATAGGCGCCCTTATGTTCCATACTGCAGATTTTAATGTTGTAAACTGAATTTTTAAAGCCAAGTCGAGTTTCTCAGCTGGGCCGTACCATCTAGGAACATTGGGATTTGTGTATAATTAATCTATGGGCTTTAGATCTGATTTCAGTGTCTCATACTAGTCGTGTGCTTAGTTAAGAGCTATTGCATTTGATTTCAAGTTAATCGGAGGTGATTCGTGGAAGTTAAGAGCATGTTAGCCATTCCTTAGACTGCTGTTCTAAACATTTAATGAGCAGATTGTAAAAGAAAGCAGAAATCTGTATCTTGACATTTGTAGGCATTTGGGTTTCGTATTACTATGCAACTTAACATTGGATTCCAAATGATGTAATGCTGATCCTTTAATTTCAGAAGACATTGGCAGGCAAAGGCTCTTATTTGTAAAACTGACAGTAGTACTGGCAGTTAATTCATTATTGCTTAAATCAGATTGTGTTCTTATTTCCATTCAAGTTATTGTAATAGTGAGATCTCCGCCCTATGGTCGCTACTATCCCATCCCGGGTTAGCAAGCACATTCTGGGTGTTGAGTAGTTTCAATTCTCAGCATCTTTCTTTCAAGCATCGTTTTGTTTTCACTCCGTCATATGGTCGCCCCTCACTCCGCTTTGGATTGGGTAGCACATACTTGGCGTCGAGTTCCTCTTCCAGCATAAGCAGTTTATTTTAGATCCCCTGACCAATGCTCGCCATCATCGGCGCCATTCTGGTTAGGGTTGCTTTCTTGCACGTTTAGGTTTATCCATCTAACCTTAACGGGTACACTGTTGTAATGTTGTAATCTGATAAATTGTGAAAATCAAAAAAAAATTTGGCTCGGAATATTTCAGTGGTATCAGAGCCACGTATCCTGCCATCCTGTGAAATCAGCTTCTATGAGTGACAGAGAACAGAGGTATTTGGCAAGAGTATACAAGAGAGGTACAGTTCAGACACAGTTGCATCAAGCCCCAGAAGGTCACACAGCTTCCGAGGTTTTGAGGGCTAATTGGGAGCCTTCACAAGAAACAGAAATGGGGGATAATGAAAGAAGTTCTGGCAACAGAGGTGACAATGGGAAGGGTATAGACAATTCAGCCAATCTGGGTCAAGGACTCGATAAGAAGATGGATGCCATGATGGATATGTTTTCTCTCCTGTTGGGGAGATTGGGTCCCAATATTCCACAACACAACACAGGGAATACCGGGGAGCACAGTGCTTCCAACCCGCACAATGGTCATGTTGCCCAACCTGCAGTGAGCAACACTTACATTTCTGCTAGACCATTCAAACCCACGTTTTTGACACTAGCAATCCCACAGCCTGATCCTGAAGAAAATGTTTCATCCTTGGAGAGGGTGAGGATAGGCCGAACAGAGTATGACACCCTTCCTGATGAAGTAAAACTTGACATGTCCTTCAATGATTACATGGAGTATAGAAGGAAGGATAGAGGCCAAGGGAGAAACTATGATCAAAGAAGAACCCCAGCACAAGGAGATTGGAATCAAGCTCTCAACAAGGTTACGCTTGCCCATTTTGATGGAAGCGATAATAATTCTGCTCGAGCCTGGTTACAAAAACTAGACAACTATTTGGCACTTAGGCCAATGGCTGAAGAAGAAGCGATTAGATTCGCTACGCTACACCTAGATGGGGTGGCGCATGAATGGTGGTACCATGGCCTAGTCACCTTAGGTCATGGGTCTATCACTAGATACGATGAATTCTCCAATAGATTCATTGAAAGGTTCGAGAAGAAGGACCCAGAAGTGCACTTTAGGGAATTGGCACAGTTGAGACAATATGGCACTATGGATGCCTACATAGCTGAGTTTCAAAGACTTTCAGTTATGGTCACTGGAATCACAGAGAGAAGATTAGTAATCCTATTCACTGAAGGATTGATGGAGCCAATCAAGGGTTGGATCAAAGCTTTTGATCCACCGTCCCTACAAGAAGCAATGAAAAAAGCTAGAAACATGGAGTGGGCTGCTCCCAAAGCAAAGTTCCATTCCAAACCAGCTTTTCACAAAGGAGATAGAGGGAAAAAGTTTCATCAGAAGCCTCACCATAAGGAGTTTAAACCACAGAAACCTCATGGCTCAAGATTGGATCCAGAGACTATCAATGAACTCCGTAGGAAAGGGTTATGTTTCCGTTGTTGGGAAAAATGGTCCCAAGATCATGTGTGCCCAAAGGGTGCCAAAATTCATCAAATTGAGTTCTATACAGCTGATGAAAGCAATTCTGATTTTTCTGATCAGCAAGCTGATTTTGAGGACAGCGATGAAGAAAATACTCCAGAAGAGTCTGAAGGTGAAAAAGAAAGTGGTGGTACATTGGCTCAGCTTTCGAGCTTCCAAAAGAATGAGTCCTTTAAAGTTCGGGGAATGATCAAAGGGCAACGTATTGTTGCTTTGATTGACACTGGTGCAACACATAACTTCATAGACTAAGTTGTGGTGGCAAAGAAAGGATTGCAAACAGAAGACTTTGAAGGGTTCAGAGTTATGGTTGCGGATGGGTTTCACATCTCATGCACCAAGAGGATTCCGAACATGTCAATGCAATTGGGCAATTACGAAGTCAAGGATGACTTCTATGTGGTCAATATTGGAGATACGGATGCTGTCCTTGGCATTCAATGGCTGCGATCTCTTGGAGAGATCTCTTTAAATCTGCAAACTATGGAGTTGAAGTTTCAATCCGATGGAAAGAAGGTGGTGTTGAGAGGAATGTCAAATGGTGGCCCTCGGATTGTGTCGTTCAAGAGGATGGCGAAGTTGATGCGTCATGATCAAGTGGAGTGGGCTGCGGAGTGCATGATTCTTCCAGCTAGTCCAGCTGAAACGAAAATAGAGCATCCTCCAGATATTCAGTCTTTACTCACCAAAAAGAGTAAAGTGTTTGCTGATTTACCTCCTGGACCTCCTCCTGATCGAGGTTCAGAACACATCATAGAGCTCAAGGAAGGAGCTAAACCGGTGATCACAACTCCATATCGGTATCCGAAGAGGCAAAAGGATGAGATCGAGAAGAATATCCGAGAACTTTTGGAGATGGGTTTCATACGCCCAAGCAAGAGCCCCTTTGCATCTGCAGTGGTTCTTGTGAAAAAGAAGGATGGTACCATGCGCATGTGCGTGGACTATCGTGCTTTGAACCAAAGCACCATCAAGAATAGATACCCCATTCCCAGAATAGATGAGCTCATTGATGAGCTACATGGGGCTAAGTTCTTTTCAAAGATTGATCTGAGGTCGGGTTACCATCAGATACGAATGAGGGGGTCAGATGTGGAAAAACAGCTTTCAGATGTCACTATGGCCATTTTGAATTTTTAGTCATGCCATTTGGGTTGACTAACGCTCCGGCAACCTTTCAGTCTTGCATGAACCGTGTCTTCCAGAATCAGTTACGAAGGTTTGTGCTGATATTTTTTGATGACATTCTCATCTACAGCAAGACGTGGGAGGATCACCTCAAGCACTTGGAGGAAGTGCTCAGTATCATGGAATCTGAGAGCTTGTTTGCTAAAGCCTCCAAATGTGAATTTGGAATGGTGGAGTTACTGTACCTTGGCCACATAATCAGTGCTGAGGGAGTAAAGGTGGATCCGGAGAAGATCAAAGCAGTGGTTGATTGGCCACCACCTGAAAGTTTGACGCAGTTGAAAGGTTTTTTGGGCCTTTGTGGTTTCTATCGGAGGTTTGTTAAGGGGTATTCTCAAAATGCGGCTCCCCTTACTGATCTCACCAAAAAGGGAGCCTTTGTTTGGTCAGAAAAGGCTCAAGTTGTTTTTGACAAATTTAAGAAGATCATGAGCTCGTGCCCAGTTTTGGCTATCCCTGATTGCTCCAAGCCATTCGAGCTGCAGTGTGATGCATCGGGTGAAGGAGTTGGTGCTGTCCTGATGCAAGACAAACACCCTATTGTGTTTGAAAGCCGAAAATTAAGGGGTGTGGAAAGGTCATATTCAATTTATGACAAAGAAATGCTTGCCATTATGCATGCATTAGCCAAGTTCCGACAGTACTTGGTGGGGAATAAGTTCGTGGTTAAAACAGACCACAATAGCCTCAAGCATTTTATGCACCAGAAGGATTTAAATGAGAGGCAACAGAAATGGGTGAGTAAGCTTCAAGCTTACGACTTTGACATTGAATATGTCAAAGGGAAAAATAATGTCGTGGCCGATGCTCTCTCCAGAAGGCCTCATCTTAGCTCATTGTGTGAGCTTACTGCAGATTGGAGAGACATGTTGCTTGCTGATTATGCAAAAAATCAGTTTGCAACAAGCATTCTGGAAGGTACTTTCCATGATGAAAAGTACCAGGTGGTTGAGGGTTTGATTCAGTATAAGGGAAGAATCTTTCTGGTGGCTGATTCTAAGCTCAAGAAGAAGATTCTTTTGAATTTTCATGACATTCCAGTTGCTGGTCACCAAGGGTTTTTCAAGACCTATAGGCAGATCCGAGAAAGGTTTTCTTGGAAAGGTTTGAAGAGGGAGGTTCAACGTTACATTCAGGAATGTCCTGTTTGTCAAGCAAATAAAAATGAGCACACATTGCCAGCCGGTTTGCTGCAACCACTTCCAATTCCCAATCAAAAATGGGAAAGCATTTCAATGGATTTCATCACTGGGTTGCCCAAGGCTCAAGGGAAGGATTGCATTTACGTGGTAGTTGACAGATTAACCAAGTTTGCTCATTTCTTTGCCATTACCAGCACTTTTTCTGCAGCCCAAGTTGCAGATTTGTTTTTTCGAGAAGTGTTTAGGCTGCATGGGTTGCCAAAGAATATTGTAAGTGATAGGGACAGCAAGTTCCTAAGTACCTTTTGGCAGGAAGTTTTCAGAATGAGTGGTACTGTGCTCACTCCAAGCACGAGTTATCACCCCCAAACTGATGGGCAAACAGAAGTGGTGAACAAGTGGTTGGAAGGCTACTTGAGAAATTATGTGTCCGAACAGCAGAAAGCTTGGGTTAAGTGGCTGCATATAGGCGAGTACTGCTACAACTCTACCTTCCATATGTCAATCAAAATGTCTCCTTTCTTGGCACTATATGGGTATGATGCACCTAGTTTTGCAGATTTGGTGTTTGGTGACAGCAAAGCACCATTAGCCAAGGATTTGTTGCAGCATAGTCAGGACATAATGAGATCCTTGAAGGATAATTTGCAGATTGCACAAAATCAGCAAAAGTTGTATGCTGATCAGAAGCGTGTAGAGCGTTCTTTTGAGGTTGGGGATATGGTCTATCTCCGTTTACAACCTTACAGACAGTCAACTCTCAAGAAGAGTGGCGCTGAGAAGCTCAAACCTCGCTTCTATGGGCCGTTTAGGGTCATCAGAAAGGTTGGGGCTGTAGCTTATGAATTAGAGCTACCTTCAGATAGCAGAGTGCATAACGTCTTCCACGTGTCTCGCCTCAAGAAGGCACTTGGACACAATGTGGTTGCTTCTTCACAGTTGCCACCGTTGGACGAAGAAGGACAGTTGGTTCTGGTTCCCGAGTCGATACTTGACTTCAGAGAACGTTCCTTGAGGAATAGAACTATCAGAGAATGTTTGGTAAAATGGAAGAACCTGCCTTTGGAGGATGCAACTTGGGAAAGTGATGAGATAATGCAGCATCCTAGTTTGCAATTGCTTGAGGACAAGCAATCTTGGGGAGGGCGGACTGTAATGTCCCCTTTTCAAGCCTGACAGTTTCTGTGACCGTTAGCCTTTCCTTGGGAACCCGGAGGCTAGTCGGAAGTTAAAATTAGGGTTTCCTAATTTTGAGGAGGTCGTTGTTCGGAGATGATAGTTTTAATGGCGGATTCCTTCTGGGTTTTCAGAGGGCTTCGCCTGGTATGTTCGTCCCAGCATTCAGAGTACTTTTGGAATTTACTATTTTTAGTAAATTCTATTTTTGGCAGCTTGTCAGATGATGTTCAGCTCGGTTGACTTCCTGTTTCAGTGGTCAGATGTTTGACTCAGTTTTGGCTTCAGTGCATCGGAGGGATAAGCTAAGTTATTTCATTAAAAGGCACATTTAAATATTATATTTTAATGTTGACCTTGGGCCTAGACTTAATAACTTAATGTTGTGTTTAAAAGGTGGGTCCTTGAGGGTGGCGCCCTCATTGAGAAATGATTTAATATTTCCTAAGTCAAAACAAAGGTTTGAGGGGCGCTTATTTCAAAAAAGATGATATTTAATTAAAATATCAATTCTTAATGCCTTGAAGAGAAAGTACGCCTTCTTGAGGAGATGAAGGATTTGACCTAAAAGAAGATTTTAGGGTTTCGTGAAGTCAAACGAAACTTATAAAAAGAGGGCTTGTGCATCAGTTTTGGGGATCTTGGAAAATACATCGTTATGCTGCCGGATTGATTCTGGATTGCTTCGAGGGATGAAGACCTCCTAGTTTGGGCATCTCTTCTCGTTTGAAAGACAACGACTAGTGATGATTATTAGTCTACTTGTGAGTGCATCTTAGCTATCTCATTTGTGTTCGGTTTTGCATAGTTAGATTCGAAGTTATCATTTGTTAGTTTCAGTTTATTGCATTGTTTTAAGACAGCAGATTGCATGTTTGCTTCGTAAATCTGAAAATACCAAAAATATCATTGTGGGTATTAGCTTGTTGCATGTGTTAGCCATAGGCGCCCTTATGTTCCATACTGCAGATTTTAATGTTGTAAACTGAATTTTTAAAGCCAAGTCGAGTTTCTCAGCTGGGCCGTACCATCTAGGAACATTGGGATTTGTGTATAATTAATCTATGGGCTTTAGATCTGATTTCAGTGTCTCATACTAGTCGTGTGCTTAGTTAAGAGCTATTGCATTTGATTTCAAGTTAATCGGAGGTGATTCGTGGAAGTTAAGAGCATGTTAGCCATTCCTTAGACTGCTGTTCTAAACATTTAATGAGCAGATTGTAAAAGAAAGCAGAAATCTGTATCTTGACATTTGTAGGCATTTGGGTTTCGTATTACTATGCAACTTAACATTGGATTCCAAATGATGTAATGCTGATCCTTTAAATTCAGAAGACATTGGCAGGCAAAGGCTCTTATTTGTAAAACTGACAGTAGTACTGGCAGTTAATTCATTATTGCTTAAATCAGATTGTGTTCTTATTTCCATTCAAGTTATTGTAATAGTGAGATCTCCGCCCTATGGTCGCTACTATCCCATCCCGGGTTAGCAAGCACATTCTGGGTGTTGAGTAGTTTCAATTCTCAGCATCTTTCTTTCAAGCATCGTTTTGTTTTCACTCCGTCATATGGTCGCCCCTCACTCCGCTTTGGATTGGGTAGCACATACTTGGCGTCGAGTTCCTCTTCCAGCATAAGCAGTTTATTTTAGATCCCCTGACCAATGCTCGCCATCATCGGCGCCATTCTGGTTAGGGTTGCTTTCTTGCACGTTTAGGTTTATCCATCTAACCTTAACGGGTACACTGTTGTAATGTTGTAATCTGATAAATTGTGAAAATCAAAAAAAATTTGGCTCGGAATATTTCAAATATAGTCCTAACATGTTCATCAACTCGCAACATTGTGGAAACATGAAAAACAAAGTATAGACAAGCAAGATAGAACACAATATGCCAAGTTTCCTCTAGAGAAGACCCTAATATGGTGGAAAAACTGAGGAAGAGTATGCTATAAGCATCTCTCTCACTGTCTTAGTCATCCTACCAGGTATAACAACACCTTAAGGGCTAATTGGATCTTTGACAACAGTTTATGGAGCTCCTTCACACTTAATCTTACCCTTGTGACCTCAAACCTTGAATCTTTCCACTTGCACATGGGATTCCAACAACATTTGAAGGTTTTCAGTTGAGCCAAGCCTTGAATTTATGTTTTCAATAGATGTAGTGTTTCTCCCCCCTTACATGGTGCCAAGAAGGTGAAAATAATGTGAAATGAATTGATTTAATTCCAAAAAATCTCAAAATTCCACTCACTAACTATATCAAGACAAATTTGCCACTTTAGACGGTATAGAAAAGTTGTGGCATTTGTGATTCACCACCTATGCAAAACGGAAAATTCGCTATTTTACATTTTCTACTTCATATCAACATCTGCAACTTGAACGAAAGGACACAAATATGTTCCGATTTACCCTTGCTACCTTCCAATCCACTTTAGACATTGCCACACATCTTAAAGCCCGACTTTGCGAAGGAAAGAGTCTTGTAGTTACAACTCTTGAGCTGAACTCTCCACATGACCCCATTGGTCCAGCATTAGTGACCCGGTTTTTTGGATCATACCTCCCCTCGAAGAGGCTCTTGGTCCCCAAAAGCTTAGGAATTGATCAAGTGTGGGAATCTTTTCCCCTCTTCTTCTTTGGAAACCCACTTAGTGTTGCTTGGTAGTTGCCATTTTTGATCTATCAACAATGTTTCGTGCTCACCATGTTGGGTCTGTCTAACCTTCTTGTGAAGGATAACATCATCTTCTAGTTCTTCTTGCTCTTTAGGTAAAAACTCATCCATGGATGGGAAGACGATATCATCCTCTTCGTACAACAAAGAGGGCTTGAACAAACAAAACTTGGCAACATTGATTATTGAGAAAATTTTCATGTATTTGGGCAAATCCAATCTGAACTGCCCCACCTATCCAAACTATGGTACAACGGAAAAATGCCTGTTCTATGATCACAAAAGGACCATACCTCAGAGGTTTGTACTTCCTTGAAGACCTCTGAAGCCTCTTTTTACTAAAGTATACCCTTACTTTATCATCAACATGGAACTTTTGCTCCACCCTATGTTGATCATGTCAGCATTAATACTTGGGTTTAAGCTCCTTAAGTTTTTCTTGCACTCAGAGATGTATTTGTCCGACCATGTCCTTGAACTTGTTATCCTTTTCCACCTCTGAATCCCTTTTACTAAACCTTCTCTTGAGTGTACCAAAAGGGTAGGTCGCAAATAGCCCAAACAAGCTTTAAACAGAGATAAATTTGTAGGAGAGTGAATGGCCTTGTTATAAGAGTGTTGTATATATACCGAATGTTCATCCCAACCCTTGGGATATTACTGATTGTGCTCCCAAAGTAGCTTTACCAATGTTTTGTTCGCTAGTTCTGTCCATCCGTTTGTGGATGAAAGGTTGCAGACTGTTTCAACTTTGTATCCATTCTACTCCAATGTGTACATTAAAACTTGCTCAGAAACCTTGCATCTTTGTTTGATATGATGCTTTCTGATTATCCAGAATGTGTCCACACATGCTTGAAGAACAACTCAGCTGCATCACTCCTGATTAATGTCTTTTTGCAAGCCATTAGAATGTACATCTTAGAAAATTGGTCAACAATTGTAAAGATATAGTCATTTGCATGCTTTGTCCATGGTTATCTACTTACAAAGTCTATGGAGATGCTCTTCATGGCCTTAGGCACCAGCAAAGGTTGGTGCAACCTAGGCTTCCAATGGTTGGGCTTGCTTATACTAAACAATTAGCAACTCCTTAAAACTTGGAAACATCCACTTGAAGGTAAGTCCAAAATATGTACCGCTTAAGATTTGTAACTGTTTTGGTCACACCAAAGTCTCCTGCAACCCATGATGTATGTGCCTTTCTAATGAGCATGAATCTCCTTTCTTTAGACACACAAAGTTTCCTTGCCTTGTATAGAAGCCCATTTAAGAGGTGGTAATCAGTTTTAGGCTCAAATCCATCATTCTTACCTTGTATCGCTGATTGATACACCTCACTGAAATCATTATCATGCATTTAATCTTCAGCGTATACCTCTTTTCCAAAAGACTCCAACATAGCAATAGTTCTTATTGCAGAGAGAAGAGATGGTTTAGAGAACATGTCCACCACCTTTTTAGTTATGTAATGCTTATATTTGATGACAAAACGGAATTATTGCAAGAACCCCATCCACTTGCAATGGTGTGATCGTAGTTACAAGATTTGCAGAAACTCGTCCAAACTTGATGAGTCTTGAGCCATTTTAAGGTATCCAAGGTTAACAAAATTGAGATCTGGGTACTTAGTGAATTTGCTTAGACTCACCAAACCTGGCGAATCCTGTTGCTAAGACTCAGCTGTCACACTCAGCTATAGAAATAAAAAAATTAAAGCAAAAAAAAGAAGAAGATATATACTCAAACCTAACTCTAAAATGACCTCTAACACTCCGAAAAGACACCATTTCACTTGCAGGCACAAGGAAGGAGGTAAGGAAAGGGTATTATTGATAATCCATTGAAACAAAGACTAGTAGACAGCTTGCAAATAGTAGGCCATAGTGCATCTAAAGGAGCTTATGGTTGTAATGTCTTGAATTCGATTTTAAAATTTATTTTTGCAATTTCACAAAGACCAAAAGCATGAATACCTTAGCACCTTTTGATCACCAAGATCTTGATGTGGGCAAGGTGAGAGCATACAATCTAAGTTGCCGGTTCGAGTACAGGTTCGGGTTCGGGTTCGGGTTCGGGTTCGCTGGTTCGGCATTTTTTTTTTCCTAGGGTACGGGTACGGGTACGACCGTACTATATATATATATATATTATAAATTTATAAACATATTGATAATGCCATAGACTCATAAGCATGCTCAAAATTATAATCATATGATCATAATGCCATAATGCCATAGAATATTGAAACAATGAAATACACCATACGGTAATATCATATAATCTGTAATCATATTCATAATTTGCAAAAATGTAAATAGTAAATTACTAAATAGTAAATACTCAAGTCTTAAAATGTCATTACACATTGAAAATTCAAATTACAATCAAGACAATATTTAATTCAGTATTACTATTCTTCAAATTCGTCATCCTCATCATCCTCAATTGGTTCAATTTCATTTGAACCACTATCAATTGGATTGCCACTCCCACTAGGTGCATTAGTTGCCTCATTGTCATCTATAGAAGCCAAGGTAAGTTGTGCAATTGTAGCATCTAAATCAGCAAACTCAGGGGTGAGATCCCAATTCTTTGACACCCCCTCATTGTATTCAGGTTTCTTATGTGATAAGAGACGAAGGTTGGAGTGTACATAGACCAAATCCTTTGCTTTTTTTGCACCCAAACGATTGCGCTTGACCGAGTGGATGAAGGAGTATGTACTCCAATTCCGCTCAGTTGAAGAGGAACTTGCAACCTGTTGATTATGCACACAACATTTAGTAATTACTATTAGTATTTAATTTTACTTGCCGATAATAATCATAATATATAGCATAATAGCAGCGAATGAAAAACGAAAAAATAAATAAATAAAAAGATACATACTTGGGAGAGTATTTTAATTGCAAGAGGTTGCAAGTAAATGGAGCCTTGACCATGTAGATACCACCAATCATCAACATTTTTCCTATATTTGTCTAGATGAGCAGAAACATCATGATTTTTTGCAGATATGAATTGGCTAAACTCGCTCATGACAATGCTTTGGATTTCTTCATCTACAAATATCTTTCTAAATGCAGCCTTATAGCCAGCAGCAACCTCTAAATCCCTATATGTTGCCACCCTCCTCGACAATGAAAGTATCTCTTTGCTATAATACTTTGGTGACAAAGCAAATGCTAAGAGACGTAAAGGGGTGGTCATCTTGTTCCAACGGTCAACAATAATAGTTTGCACAGTTTTGAAAAATGTTTTTGTTGGGTCATGTTCCTTGGCATCTATTATTGCTCTTATTTTCTCCACCATGGAATCCATGCCATCATAAATTTCACCCAAACATGGGCGATCAGTATCAGCATACCTAATCATGCTCATAATAGGCTCGGTGAAATTTAAAACATATTCCACACGAGCCCACCACTCATCATCTAAGATCATTGCTTTCACTTTTTGGGCTCTTTCTGTGCTTGATTGCCTCCATACACTCCACAAACTGTTGATGACCATAGAACCCAAGGCCTGTCGCACCTTCACAAGTCGTCTTAAGACAATTGTGTGAGATGCAAATCGAGTTTCAGCAACCTAACATTGTAAGAAAATGCATGTCACAAATCAGCAATGAAAAATTAAAATAAAAAAATAAAAAATTATATTAAAAAATCAGATTTAAATTACCTTAAGCAACTCCAACTTGGAGAAGGTCCTGAAGATGGCTTGTGACATATGATGATTAGTCACAAACATTTGGATCTCCTCACCCTCTGCGTAGATTTGCTTGACCCACTCAATTTGTGTACCAATCTTTTGCATTATCAAATTGAGTGAGTGGACTGCACATGGTGTCCAAAAAATGTGACCATATCTAGCCTCCACTATAGCCCCAGCTGCCCTACAGTTTTTAGCATTATCCGTTATGACTTGGACAACATTTTCAGGCCCCACCAGTTCAATGGATTCTATGAGGATATTGGCAATAAAACTTGCATCTTTTATTTGCCCTTCACAATCAGGAGTTGTCTTAGAAATGGCTTTCACCATTTCCCGCCAATAAGGTGATCTAACAAGGTTGAAAGGAAGCCCATTGCCATAAATGCAACGTGCAATGTTCTCGTCTGCCAACTCCCTTGCTTCTTTTTTGAAGGCTCTATCCAATGGGCCTCTTTTTCGTGTCACCGACATATTTTCTCCTTCAGAAGATTGTGCCATTTCCATGAAAGGATGTGGGCCAACCGGTTCTGATAAGCCACTAAGTCTTTGCGAGCTTTTATTTTTATTTTTACCTTTCTTCATAAGAGGATGGTCTGTAGCCTTTGGTGTTTTGAATGCCTTGTCAGCATCCTCTTGTTCTTTAATATAACCCATTATTTGATCCTTTGTCAACCCTTTTTTATTTGGCCCAAGGCAAGGTTTTATTCCTTGATTACCAATAGCACATAAATGGGCTTTCACTCGAAAGTACAAGCTCCTATATGTAGTTCCACATTGGCTGCAATGCCAAATATAACCCCCACCATCAGGAAGTTGTTGAATCATTGTCGTATGTCGCCAAAGAGGTGAGCCTGGATCATATTTAAATTGACTCTCTGCACCTATTCCAATTGAAGTAGAACTATCAGCCATTTTGTATGAAGATATGCACCTAAAATAAATAAAAACAAGTAATTTTTTTTAGAAAAAATGGGCATTATAACCACTTATTTTGCATAAAATGTTCTTAAAAAATTTCAAACCTTACTAGAAAAAGAAAAAAAAACTTGAAAAATCTTCGAAAAAATTATTGAAAACTAAAAAAAAGAGGATAGATTCACTCACCTTTGATTGCTTGATCTTCTTAGTGCACCTATTCCTCTCTTGTTTCTATTAGTTGAACTCCTTTGTAGCTCTTACAATCTCACCTTCGAAAAAAAAGAGAAAACCTGCAAAAATCAACTATTTTATCTTGGAGGCAAAAAAATGGTGTTTTTGCTCTTTTGAGTTTGCAAAATGAGCCTCATTTGGTCAGCCAAGTCAATATAAGGCAATTTGGGCACTTTTTAGGGTTTTATTTTTTTGTTTTTAAGTTGATATTTTGCCTTTTTCTAGGCTGGACGGCGTGGGTCCTCCCGGTTCCTTTTGGGTTCTCCCCGGGTTCGGCTAGGGTTCTCCATTTTCCACCCGGGTTCTCTGTGGGTCCTTCACAGAAGGACCCACAGAGAACCGGGGTGGAAAATGGAGAACCCGTGAAGGACCCACAGAGAACCCGGGTGGAAAATGGAGAACCTAGCCGAACCCAGAGAAGAGCCGAACCTGAAACAGAACCCACATGTATTTTGGCCGGTTCGGGGGGGCTAAAATGAAGGACCTGGTAACAGAGCATACAATGAAAGGATTAGAATAATATTGTAGTAATAAGCTTGTTGGCAGCAAGCCATACAACTCAATATTGCAAACTATTACAAATTCTGGAAGTAAAGATATACATATTATGGCGGCAAGCCTTCTAGATTAATTACAAGCAATAACTAAAATGATGGAAACTAGTTTTGGTGGCAAGCCTTTTAGAACAATTATAAATTTAATAATAAATCTAGTAGTGAACCGTGTAGATTAACAAAATATAATTCTGTAGCTGTTACATTACTAGTTTTGGCAGCAAGCCTTCCAAAATGCTACCAGATTTATGCTAAAATGGTAGAGAACTGCATAGTTTTTAATGTTCTTTTAAATTGATGCATACAACTTCAATAATTAATTGAATAACATAAATATTAGGAATGCACAAATGTTGCAATATCAAATTCCAACACCAAAAAGATTTGTACAACTATTGCCCGAAGATTTAATGCTTTGTTACAAGACTCACAGAGACTCGCCTAGACTTGGCAAGTCCCGAGGCGAGCCACCCTCGATGAGTCTAGGAGACTTGGTAGCCGAGTTCTTGCTGAGTTTTTTTTTAATTAATTAAAATGGCCAAGTTTGGTGGACTCGCTAGACTTGTCGAGTCTAGGTGAGTCTCAACCCAAAGACTCGGCCATTTTAATTAATTAAAAAAAAACTTACAACCTTTCGATGTAATGACATGCCCATCTAGGATTTACAAAAAAATATGAAAATGGTGTGCACTATGAAGGTTTGTGTGGTCTTGAAGGTCTTCATTTGGGCTTGGTGGTGGGGGCTCCACCCCTTGACCCTGTTGGAGGCATTGCCCCCAGACCCCCACAAGGGGTACTGCCCCTTGACCTCACTAGAGGTGCTACCTCTGGACCCTTGCGAGGGGCATTGCCCCTCGACCTCATTGGGGTTTTTCCCCCAAACCCCCATCAAACTATAAGTCTAAGGAAGTAATAGGCCAATGATGAATATTTATACATTTAAATGGGGTGATGAGTTTTGTATACATTTGACAATATTTATATATCTAAATGTGTTATTTCCTTTAGCTAAAATTTGCGTTTATACTTATCTGATCAATGTATACTTGTATATGTGATCAAAGTAGCTTCTATTTGATGAGGTTATTGTGTCTTTAAGGTTTATTTATTAAAGGGTGCATGAAATAAGCTTTAAATCCTTAAAAATCTCTGAATTTCTTGGGTTTTTCAATTTGCTGAGTCTTTGCCGAGTTTGTGCCGAGTCTAGGCACCGAGCCCGAGTCCGAGTAAAAAATGAGCTTGTTGAGTCTGAGGCAAGTCCGAGTCTTCTAACACTGATTCAATGTAACATATTAAAATGGAACAATTGCATACCCAAGATGTACAACTGCTATGGAAATGAATAAAATCATTGAATATTGAAGTAGTCCTTAGAAATAAATTGCAGCACCTCATAAACATGTACGGCAATCCAACATCATTTATTAGATGGTATGGTAGGGTGAAACTCCCTTATACGGCTAGGTAGACAGCAGCGATCCTTAGTATATCAAAGCTGTGATTGGAATATTAGAAAGTTACGGTGGCAATTTGGAACATTAAACTTCAATTTGGAATATATTATGATTCCCTTGAAATAGTTCAGCAGGTTAAAACCAAAGTAATTACTTCTAACAAATGCCATTCAATATGAATCAACTTCCTTAACGAATATAATTTGCATAAAACTAAAAGACTTGAATTACTTGTTTGGGCACCACTGCCTTGTTTCTTGATCGACTTACTTCCTTATTGAATATAATCAAGCATATATATAATATTCTAAAATAACAAAGAAACCCCTTGCATATAAAAATGGACTTTTGTACCAAATTGGAAATTCTTCAATATCTTCAAATGATATCTTGAAGCTGGAATAAAATGCAAACTTTCAGCACACTGGTGACCCTTGAATGGAATCACTCTAATAGAGACAAGGGTTTATGTCGCCAAATCCAATCTTGATAGTTCATTGGTAATTCTTGGATGCAATTACTCACATGAATAAGAGGGTTTTTGTCGTCTAACCATTTGTCAATTTAAGGGTTTTTGTTTTTTAGGCAGAAAGATAAACATGTGTTCCATTTCAAGAGAAATGAGGGTTTGATTGCATAATTTGGTAACTGTACTATCCTAAATGGAATACTTTATGAAATCTGCTCAATTTTATTTCATTCAACAATTTTTAAGAGTTAACCCCAAAACGAACAAAAATTATTATTTGCTATATAATTACCAATCTTTCAACAAGTCTACACAAGTCCGCAAGGGCTTTCCAGAATGTAGTCTCAGAAAAAACCCTTAGTTGGTTTAATGAACAATGGATAATTCATAATGGTACTATTCATCCCTAGAATTATTTTCCTTGAATTGCTTATCATACAAATTGGCGTGATTTGAAAGGATACTTTAATGAGCCGCTAAGGAGGTGTCTTCAATACATCAGAGTTTGCTACTTGTTTGGATTGTTTAGTGAGTCCTAAACACCACCAAAAATCACTGCAAATTTGTCATAATATAGTTGTAAGTTTGCAAATTTTGCCATTGAACAGATTTGTCACTTTTCTCTCAAATCTTCTATGTGGTATCTGCAATTATTCAGTAGACTCTACCACCGATTTATGTTGTTGCAAATACAACCTACCCTTTATATAGTAGACCAATTTAATCTAATTGGCTCTATATTATCTGCCTCCAATATTAAATAAATTCAAACAATATGAATTGCTTCATCCTTGACAAAGAATATGGATTACTGCAAACCAATTATGAATTGTAGATTTTAATCAAAGAAAAGCCAACAACATTACATTTCAATCATCACACAACCTTTTGTGAAATGGCTCAGGCCATAAGAGTTGTCCAATATCAGTGTTCCTAGATTAATACATCACAATATCTAAATATTGCCAAACATTTGATGCACGAGAGCATGGTGTATCTTCCTACAACTACTAGCAAGGATTTAGCACAGGCATCAAAAAATTCCAACTGGGCATATATACACAGCATGCCACACATTTTAAGTCCCTTTTAAAACATGGCCCAACATTCTTGAAGTGCAAAATGGGTTGAACTAAGCTCGAAAGTGAGTTCTTCAACCTTTTCCCTCATTTTCCTAGATGTATTAAAGGCCTCTTTTGCAAATCTGATGGCAATATCTCTGTCTCTTATCAAATGCAGGTATTATGATTTCATTGTTTCTAATGCCTTCTTAGCTACTTGCAATTCTACAAGAGCAACTGTTTTCCCAACACTTCAACTATTATGACTTCTATCTTCTCCTCAATTTGAACTCTCTTCAAACTTAAGAGTTAGTTCTTCAAACTTAGAGTTAGCTCTTCAATGAGCTTTTTCAGGCTATCCAACTTTGTTAGGATTTGCACCTCTTTCTTTTCTGTTACAACTAAATTGTTTCTTCAATTCATGCAACACTCTTCTAGCATTTGCTTAGTCTCTACAAGTGACCTTTCTTTGCTTGTTCTTGGCTGCAAACATTAACATCTTTGTATAAAAATATCTTTGAAGTATCTCCATAGATGGAAAAAATTGCTTGTAAGTGCAACATAATCTTTTTGATCTAAGATATTCTTTTTGATCTCGCAGCTATGATTTTTCTTTTTTCTCATGCTCCATCATTACAATTTCTTCTTTAACCTTCTTTTGTAATTCAAGCTCAAGTGTATCAATCACAATTTCTAGTTCTTCCATCTTCCTTCTTGGCTTTTCATCAGCCCTTTCTAAACTCTTCATCTGATATCACCTCCACATAGTGAACTTGCCCTTTGCCCTAACATCTATGGTTTGGCTCCTAGTGTTCTTTGCTTGAGAAGCAACATTTTGTTCTTCTAAGTTCATTTCTGCTCTCATCTTTTCTTCTTGCAATAGGAGAGCTCTTTCTCTGTTGGCTAGAAGGTGTCTTAGAATGGAATTCGTCCCAAAGTACTAAAGATTCTAGTTTAGGCCTTTCTGATATCACCTCCACATAGTGAACTTGTCCTTTGCCCTAACATCTATGGTTTGGCTCCTAGTGTTCTTTGCACGAGAAGCAACATTTTGTTCTTCTAAATTCATTTCTGCTCTCATCTTTTTTTCTTGCAATAGGAGAGCTCTTTCTTTGTTGGCTAGAAGGTGTCTTATAATCGAATTTGTTCCAAAGTACTAAAGATTCTAGTTTAGGCCTTTATTCTTCCTTCAAGAATGTTTTCATGGGCTCTTGCTTCTTACCAGCTTCTTGTAGTTTTGGTTGAACTTTTTCTTCTTTCTTCTTCAGCCTTCTTTTATTTTCTTTGAATATTTTCAAGAATTCTTCAAAAGTGGTAAAAGATTTCTAAATGTTAAGACTTCTTATCATATTCATCAAAGACAAGAACTTCGTATTCATCTTTGTCACATTGCTCTTTTAACCACACCTCCTGGATAAGATCTCTCTTTTGTGTTCTTCTAAATGAAGCTACTAGAAAAGTGCTCTAATAACCAATTCTTAAAACTTGGGCCCTTCATGCATACTTCATTTTGTAAGAATTTTGGCTGAAAAAAATTGGGAGTGGGACCAATCAAAGATTGATTATTTGTCAACGATCTTCCTTCTTCTGCTCTTTTGTCACTTTGTTTCACTGAAACAATGAAATGATTCATTTCTTTATTCATATTCTGCAAAGTTTGTAACATTTTTAACATGGATTCTTCAAATGTTTTTATTTTTTGGTCTTCCATACTAGCATGCATGTGATGTAATCTGCATCAAAAGTTAGCTTTCCCTACAGACGGGCAAGATCACCGCTCTGATACCACTATAATGTTTTGAACTAGATTCTTTTTTTAATTTTTGCAATTTCACAAAGACCAAAAGCACGAAGACTTTAGCACCTTTTGATCATTGAGATCTCAATGTGGGCAAGGTGAGAGCATACAGTGAGAGGATTAGAATAATATTTTAGTAATAAACTTGTTGGCAGCAAGCCATACAACTCAATATTACAAATTATACCAAAATATGAAA